>JARFJB010001748.1:2657500-2667500 GCA_036346205.1 Vesta saturnalis
GGTTCAATGGTATGCATACTGTAAAGGATTTTCACCATTTCGCTCATCGAATTCTACTTGTAATGGTCCTTCATTCTTTGGTGACCACCCCAAATGGCTTAATGCTTTGCTCTTGCTTGTCGTATAAGAAATATATCCTTTAAGTGTAGATGTTATGCCGGGATTTCGGCAAACGTCCACTCTTTGACCACCTAACACAAGGAATCTCTTCGAAAAGGGAGTTGGGGAAATTATTTATTGGTTATGTTGCATTATTTTCCTTCATCCTCTTTTTCAGCTTACCCTCCATGTACAGAAAACTATCATAAGTAGCCGTAATTAGATTCTGACTTTGAATTAAAATGCGTATTTCTTCGGATGGTCCATATTCAGAAGAGCGATACGGAAGATAGGTGTGAATATCTGATTTAAGTTTTGAAAGATATTTAATGATTCGGTCATTGTGTCTCTGTAGATGTTAACCGCAATGGGGGTTGCTGACTAATTAAGGATTTACTATTGGGATGATGTCTTTATATGAATTTCTTCTCAAACCTATGTTCCAAGCGTACCGTGAATGGTTCACCCTTTAAATGAATTGTTACTAATTATGCCTTTGAGAAGCTTAATTACTATATATATATATATATATATATATATATATATATATATATATATATATATATATACATATATATTGCATTACAGTTTTTTAAATTCATAAACATTTTTAGAAGGCAAATCTATCACAATAAATACTTTCATTGTTATACAAAGAAAATCCCTTGTTCATATTACATTAAATATTGCATTTTTTAAATTACATGCTCACTTTTGAATGCAAACCTATTGTTTTATATAAAGCAAAATTCTTTGTACCTATGGTTATTTTAACGAAGTCTTCTTTTTCTTCTTGACATATTTTCATCAAAGTCTATTAACTATTATATTACTAATTATGCAATGTAGTTTTGGGAAGCTTTATTGTTGAAATTATTAAAAATAATTACTACATTTTTAAAGAATGCAGATGCATTGTGTTTTATACAAATAAAATCCCTATTAGCTTGAATATTACATTTTTTTACATTCCTACAAATTTTTAAGAGTGCGAATGCATTATTAACAAACAAATAAAACCCATTGTTCAATAAAACATTGACTTTTTGCGCATTATATATCTGTGTATTTTTGATGAATAGATATGCATTCAGGAATCATTTAGGAATCATTTAGATTTGCAACACTTTATAGATATAAATGTTATTTAATTGATAGAAACATTAGGCGTAGTATATCACATTTACATTGTTTACTCCATTTCTATACTGCAATTTATATGCTGTCATCATTTGTTCTGTTTTAGGTACAGTCCAAATCACATTTATGTTTCTCTGGGGATGTTGAACATGAATCTGAGGTTTGAAACGTCCAAATTCGGTAAATTTTTTGGTTTTTGGGCTAAATCTTGATAATTATGCATTTTATTTCAAAAAGACTATGCTTTGCAAAAAAAATCAATTTAAATCTCCTTTATACAAAGTAACGTCATGTATTTTTTCATTATAACGCTTATAAAAGAAATTTTAGTTAACTTATGCATAAATGCCATTTAGTTCTTTTCGAATAAATCTGTATTTTATAAGTTGTATATAGCCTCTTTAAAGCCAGTTCCAACGTACCTCAGAGATTCTATTTCCTTATAGGAGATTACAATTTCCTAGTTTAGTGTTTCACTAGCTTAATAAAGTACATAATATGTATCGCCTTCTTATCTGGACGAAGAAGTTCGATATCAGATAAAATTCTAATGACTAATGACTAGACGTTTGTCCAAAAGTTACCACGCCCAAAAGTTACCACGCCCAAAAGTAGATATACAGAGCCAATAAGGAACCGTTTAACCTTGATGGGTTGACTGCACGAGGATAGAATACTACCGAAAGACTAGTACTACAGAAGCTTTTTGACATTTGTCAACAAAAAACACACCCTTTGTAAAATAATTTTAGTTAAAGCATGTTTACATATGATTGGAGACACTACTATGTTTGTTGGTTTTCTGACTTCACCCAAACTACCCATGAACACATCCTTTGTATTTAGCAGAGTTTTAAATTTTCTTCTTTGAAATACTCGTAAAAGCGCATCTATTGGAAAAGCTACCTCTGAAAGTAGGTGATTTAAGCAGATTATTAAGCTTTTCTATAATATAAAAACCTTGACTAAGTCAAGAATTGCTTGCTTGATTAGGAATGCTTCTGATCTCATTTCCCGAGATATGTCTCAACCAGTTTGGTGACCTAACCCTGAAAAGTAGAGTCTCCCGCACTTGGAAAAGTCTATTTGAATACCCCGTGCAGGTGATTTCTGTGAATTATGAGCCTGACCCGACCAGAATTGCTTGAACATGGCCTTTGTCCTTGAAAATTTATTACTCAGAGGTGTGACCTTGCAGGGAAAGTGCACGTGACTTAATGCATTTGCAGGTTTTCCTTAATAAATTAATAAGTAGATTATTATACGTGGCCTTGAAGAATATATGCAGGCTATGTGTGTACGCAATGGCCTTGAAAACGAGAAAGTGTGTCCTATAGTATACGTGACCTTGAAGGGCATCCTCCTATATACCTTCACCGGTCATGTGTTGGGATACCCCTGTAAGCCGATGTCTAGGACTTATGACCTTGAAAATTAATACCAATACATTTTAGCCATTGACAATCTATTTGATAGGCCTACAGGTGATTTCTAGGAATTATGACTCTGACTCAGCCAAGAATTACTTGAAAAATGGATCGCCTTTGTCAGAGGTGTGCCCGTGAAATGGTGGGAGACGCGGCAACCTGAATTGCGTAACAGATCGCTGTTTTGGGAAACTGCCTCCCTGCTTTACAGAACGGCTATCTGTCTTTAGGAATCGGATCCAGTTCTTAGGAAAACTACCTTATCCTGATAGTTTAGGACAGCAGTATTATGAATCCACATACTGTAATCATAATCTTTTTATTACAATTTAGCCAAAACAAGAATTTTGACTCACATTTTAGCATAGACAACGACAACCGGTATGATACCCCCGACGTTGAGAATTAAGTCTTGACTCAGCCAAGAATTGCGTGAGTGATCTTGAGAGGTAGAACCCCACGCCTCAAAAAGTCTGTTTAATACCCCTGAGAATTGATTTATTAGAATTAACACCTGGGCTCAGCCAAGAATGGTTTGGTAACCTTGAGGAATATACGTAGGCAATGTGTATGATAGCCTTGAGCAAAACAACTTTGACGATGAAGCGTCGGCAGAATTGCTTGAACAATGGATCGCCATTATTGTGAAAAATTGATTTCTCAGAATTGAGCCTGAAATGGTGGGGGTATCTAGATAACAATATATTTTTAGGAATTATGGGCCTAACTCCGCCAGGACAATGGATCGGATTTGTTCTTTTTCTCAGAGGTCTGACTTTGACTTTGACCTTCAAGCGTTGGCTGAATTGCTTGAACCTCGCCTTTTTTCTTCAAAATTGATTCCTCAGAATTGAACCTGAAATGGTGGGGGTATCTAGATGACAATCCCTTTCTAGGAATTATAACCCTAACGCGGCCAGGACAATGGATCGCCTTTGTCCTTTTCTCAGACGTGTGACATTGAAAATTGAAAGCATAGATTTTGAAGCATCGGCTTCAAAAATGGATCGCAGACACGGACACGGACACGGACACGGACACGGACACCGACACGGACACGGACACGAACACGGACACGGACTCGGTCACGGACACGGACACGGACACGAACTAGGACACGGACACGGACACGGACACGGACACGGACACGGACACGGACACGGACACGGACACGGACACGGACACAGACACGGACACGACGACACAGACACGGACACAGGACACGGACACAGACACAGACACACAGACACAGACACAGACACAGCACACACAGACACAGACACAGACACAGACACTGACACAGACACAGACACAGACACAGACACAGGCACAGGCACAGACACAGACACAGACACAGACACACAGACACAGACACAGACACAGACACAGACACAGACACAGACACACAGACACAGACACAGACACAGACACAGACACAGACACAGACACAGACACGACACAGACACAGACACAGACACAGACACAGACACAGACACAGACACAGCACAGACACAGACACAGACACAGACACAGACACAGACAGACACAGACACAAGACACAGACACAGACACAGACACAGACACAGACACAGACACAGACACAGACACAGACACAGACAGACACAACACAGACACAGACACAGACACAGACACAGACACAGCACAGACACAGACACAGACACAGACACAGACACAGACACAGACACAGACAGCAACACAGACCAGACACAGACACAGACACAGACACCAGACACAGACACAGACAGACACAGACACAAACACAGACAGACAGACACAGACACAGACACAGACACAGACACAGACACAGACACAGACACAGACACAGACACAGACACAGACACAGACACAGACACAGACACAGACACAGACACAGACACAGACAACAACACAGACACAGACAGACACAGACACAGACACAGACACAGACACAGACACAGACACAGACACAGACACAGACACAGACACAGACACAGACACAGACAGACACAGACACAGACACGACACAGACACAGACAGACCAGACACAGACACAACAGAACCAGACACAGACACAGACACAGACACAGACACAGACAACGACACAGACACAGACACAGACACAGACACAGACACAGACACAGCACAGACACAGACACAGACACAGACACAGAACAGACACAGACACAGACACAGACACAGACACAGACACAGACACAGAACACAGACACAGACACAGACACAGACACAGACACAGACAAACAGACACAGAACAGACACGACACAACAACACAACACAAACACAGGCACAGAACAACAGACACAGACACAGACACAGACACAAACAGACACAGACACAGACACAGAACAGACACAGACACAGACACAGACACGGCACAGCACAGACACAGACACAGACACAGACACAGCACAGCACAAACAGACACAGACAAGACACAGACACAGACACAGAACAAAAAAAAAAAAAAAAAAAAAAAAAAAAAAAAAAAAAAAAAAAAAAAAAAAAAAAAAAAAAAAAAAAAAAAAAAAAAAAAAAAAAAAAAAAAAAAAAAAAAAAAAAAAAAAAAAAAAAAAAAAAAAAAAAAAAAAAAAAAAAAAAAAAAAAAAAAAAAAAAAAAAAAAAAAAAAAAAAAAAAAAAAAAAAAAAAAAAAAAAACCCCCCCCCCCCCCCCCCCCCCCCCCCCCCCCCCCCCCCCCCCCCCCCCCCCCCCCCCCCCCCCCCCCCCCCCCCCCCCCCCCCCCCCCCCCCCCCCCCCCCCCCCCCCCCCCCCCCCCCCCCCCCCCCCCCCCCCAGACACACAGACACAGACACAGACACAGACACAGACACAGACACAGACACAGACACAGACACAGACACAGACAACTACACAGACAAGAAACAGACACAGGAACAGACACAGACACAGACACAGACGGACACAGACACAGACACAGACACAGACACAGACACAGACACAGACACAGACACAGACACAGACACAGACACAGACACAGACACAGACACAGACACAGACACAGACACAGACACAGACACAGACACAGACACAGACACAGACACAAGCACAGACACAGACACAGACACAGACACAGACACAGACACAGACACAGACACAGACACAGACACAGACACAGACACAGACACAGACACAGACACAGACACAGACACAGACACAGACACAGACACAGACACAGACACAGACACAAACACAGGCACAGACACAGACACAGATACAGACACACACACAACACAAACACAGGCACAGACACAGACACAGACACAGACACAGACACACACAGACACAGACACAGACACAGACACAGACACAGACACAGACACAGACACAGACTCAGACACAGACACACAGACACAGGCACAGAAACAGACACAGACACAGACACAGACACAGACGCAGACGCAGAACAGACCAGACAGACGCAGACACAGACACAGACCAGACCAGACACAGACACAGACACAGACACAGACACAGACACAGAACACAGACACAGACACAGACACAGACACAGACACAGACACAGACACAGACACAGACACAGACACAGACACAGACACAGACACAGACACAGACCACAGACACAGACACAGACACAACACAGACGACAGACACAGACACAGACACAGACACAGACACAGACACAGACACAGACACAGACACAGACACAGACACAGACACAGACACAGACACAGACACAGACACAGACACAGACACAGACACAGACACAGACACAGACACAGACACAGACACAGACACAGACACAGACACAGACAGAGACACAGGCACAGACACAGACACAGACACAGACACAGCCACAGACACAAAACACAGACACAGACACAGACACAGAGTCAGACACAGACACAGACACAGACACAGACACAGACACAGACACAGACACAGCACAGACACAGACACAGACACAGACACAGACACAGACACAGACACAGACACAGACACAGACACAGACACAGACACAGACACAGATCACAGACAAAGACACAGACACAGACACAGGCAAAGACACAGACACAGACACAGACACAGACACAGACACACAGACACAGACACAGACACAGACACAGCACAGACACAGACACAGACACAAGACACAGACACAGACACAGACAACACAGACACAGACACAGACACAGACACAGACACAGACACAGACACAGACACAGACACAGACACAGACACAGACACAGACACAGACACAGACAAAGACACAGACACAGATACAGACACAGACACAGACACAGACACAGACACAGACACAGACACAGACACAGACACAGATACAGACACAGACACAGACAGACAAGACACAGACACAGACACAGACACGACAGACACAGACACAGACACAGACACAGACACAGACACAGACACAGACACAGACACAGACACAGACACAGACACAGACACAAAGACACAGACACAGACACAGACACAGACACAGAACACAGGCACAGACACAGACACAGACACAGACACAGACACAGACACAGACACAGACACAGACAACAGACACACAGACACAGACACAGACAAGACACAGACACAGACACAGACACAGCACAGACACAGACACAGACACAGACACAGACACAGACACAGACACAGACACAGACACAGCACAGACACAGACACAGACACTGGACAGACACAGACACACACAGAACACAGACACAGACACAGACACAGCACAGACACAGACACAGACACAGCACAGACACAGACACAGACAACAGACACAGACACAGACACAGACACAGCACAGACACAGACACAGACACAGACACAGACACAAGACACAGACCAGACCAGACAGCAGACCAGACACAGACAGCCAGACGACAGACGCAAGACACAGACACAGACACGACCAGACAGCAGACCAGCAGAACGCAGACGCAGACGCAGACGCAGACGCACGCAACGCAGACGCAGACGCAACGCGACAGACGCAGACGCAGACGCAGACGCGAGACGCAGACGCAGACGCGAGAACGCGAGACGCAGACCACGCAGACGCAGACGACCAGACGCAGACGCAGCAGACGCGAACGCAGACGCAGACGCAGACGCAGACGCAGACGCAGACGCAGACGCAGACGCAGACGCAGACGCAGACGCAGACGCAGACGCAGACGCAGACGCAGACGCAGACGCAGACGCAGACGCAGACGCAGACGCAGACGCAGACGCAGACGCAGACGCAGACGCAGACGCATAAAATATACAGGTGTTCCCTTTAAAAGATATAACTTTTACTCCTAGTTTTGATTAATAAAGAGTATTTCGGATAAAGACGAATTTAACTAAAAAACGTGGGGGTTTGGATGTAGGGAATGCTTAATAAAATTGATAGAGTAAGAAATAAGTTATCCCAGGCCGATGAAAAATATAGGGTGTTCGATTGAAAATTTCGAGAAAATCTACGATTCTCGTTTCGGACCATACTGTATAAGCTTCTGATATTTCGTGTAGCCATCTGTATAAAAATAAAATAGACCATATACATAAAATGTCCTATAACAAATAATAATCAATTTCGTTTGTTCTTGAAAGATACAGAGTGATCAAAACATGTCCATTCAGACAAAGAAATTGTCATATCTTTGAAAGCACTCGGTATAAGATACTGAAATTTTGTTGAGTAATGTACGAAATGAGGAGAATTCAAATCTGAAATAATATATAGGGCGTTCCATTAAAAAAAAAATGTTTGTATTGTCATGAACTTATGGGCCACCCTGTATTTGTGAAAATATTTTTAAAATTTGCTGTCTAGCAAGCATGTCATTGCCCAATTTCAATATTTTTTGTAATATAAATTATTTAGTAGTACAAGACGGGAGGTAAGATGCAGGACCCTGTATATCACACACACGCACACACATACTCACGCGCAGACAGACATCATTGACGAAACTTGGCCAAACGTTGTAAAATGGGTTAAGAAGGCAATTTAGCGATAGTGAAAACAGTCGAGTGCATTTCCTTGTAGACCTATATACATACCTATATGTGGGTTGGAAGATAAGAAGGGGTGATTCAAATTAAAATTTTTTAATTACTTTTATTAAGCATTTTTACATTTCAGCAAACATATACTGACTTCCATAATAATTGCAACACCTAGAATTTGCTGAACGATTATATTGAATTTATCGTCAAAGATGTCTTTCATTAGAACAAACATACCATTTAAATTTGAATAAAATCTATCTAGTAATTTTTATTTTGCTTCTTCCTTTGCATTTTCGTTCACAATTTCGTTCTGAACTTGGGAACAATGCCAAGAGTACGTCAACATCAACATTTTTTCCAATTGACTGATTTTGAACGTGGCCGTGTTATTGGCATGAGAGGCTATGGGAAGTTGCTCGTCGTGTAAACCGAAATATTACAACGGTATTGAGATGTTGGTCCAAATGGAAGGGATGCAACAACGTCGTCCTGGATCTGGACGTCCCTACTACTACAGATCCCGAAGAACGTCGCATAAGACTTTTGGTCACAAGAGACAGATTTTCAACAACTCGATCGATTTCAAATGATTGGATGAGAGGTTTAGGACCCAGAATGCCACTATCATCTGTTTATCGTCGGATAAGGCCTTAGGGCAGCGTTCATATCGTCCGTTTTTAAGTGTTCCTCTTACACCGCTTTACCGTCTACGTAGACTAGAATGGAGCAACGAAAGAGCGAATTGGGCGCAAGAATGGCATCGAATTGTGTTTAGTGACGAGTCCCGATTTTGCTTGTGGCCCACGATGGTCGTAGGAGTGTCAGACGGATGCTTGGAGAACGTAAAAATCCAACATTTTTGGGTAACGCAACACAGCCCTCACGCAAGGAGTGATGATATGAGGTGATAGGTTACGGTAGCAGATCACTCTTGGTCTTCATTGATGGCATCTTAAACGCCGCTGGTTATATTGCCAATGTGCTAGAACCCGTTACGCTTCTATATCTTCAGGGGCTAGAAATCCCATTTTCTAACAGAATAATGCTCACTCTGATACGGCAAGGGCTACAACACGTTTTTTGGAAGAAGCTAACATTGCCGTCCTCCCATGGTCAGCTCGGTTGCCTGATTTGTCGCCCATTGAACATGTATGGGACGAGATGGGTAGGCGACTGGGTAATTTACCACACCCTCCAGATGGCTTACACGATATCCGGCTACGGATTCAAGAAGCTTGGGTTGATATCCCACAGGCAGCTATAGAGTACTTGATGGATAGCATGCCACGCCGTCTAAACGATTGCTTTACGAATCGTGGC
>JARFJB010001748.1:2672500-2732500 GCA_036346205.1 Vesta saturnalis
GTTGTATCTATACATATTTAAATACGTGTGTTGGTTTAAATCAAACAGAAACGCATACGATTAATTCCAAAAAATCTCTTTCTTGGACTCGTAGTCAATGGGAAAGTATTGGAACGGATTCTCTCAAAAGCGTTCTAATTCAACTACAAGAAGTCAGAGAGTTAAAAAATCTTAATAACTTGGTGTGACCCAACATAGATAACAATTTTTTTGAAGAAGTAGTGCAAGACATAAGTGAACGTAACAATAGGAAGGAGCAATTTGAAACTATAGAAAGCTCAGATCGCTACACAGCCTATCAAACTGAGTGCGAAGCAATTTTAAAAGCTATGTATTCAAATTTCAACTTCACCGGCAAACCAGTTAGGCTTGGAAAATTTAACTCGCTAAATGACAAACCCCGTCCGATAAAAGTAACTCTAGGTAACGAAAATGATGTAGTACAGGTAATGAAAAACGGCAAGAGATTAATATCCACCGAACTGTTTATCACAAGAGAGATAAAACTCCGGAACAACTTGATATATATATATATATATATATATATATATATATATATATATATATATATATATATACGTAGTCGCCCGAAACTAGTAAATCATGCTTTAAACACATAAGTGCACTCAATTTCTTAGTTTATTGTCAAAACGTACGAGGATTACGATCAAAAACTAACACATTTTATAATTCAGTTTCTATCTGTGAATTTGATATTATTTATATAACAGAAACAAATTTGTCTAATGATATATACGATTTAGAATTGTTTAATAGTATGTGACAGAAACCTCTGTGGTAATAATGTCAGTAAAGGAGGCGGCGCACTAATTGCTGTTAGAGCAATGATGACTGTAACTGTAACTGTATTGGACCTGACTGATTTAAGAAACGATATACCGCAAATAGATATTGTGGGATGTAAAGTTAAGAAAAGTAATCAAGCTTGCTATGTATTTGTATTAAATTGAATTAAACGTGCGAATTTTAATCAACTGTATTGCCTTATATTCAATGCCGATTGGTCAGAGATCTGCTCATGTAATCATCCGGATGCAGCATGTAAAGTAATGTACACAAACCTTAATTTAATATTCGAAAAGTGTGTTCCCAGAATAATATTTAGACCTCTAAAGTTTCCTCCATGGTTTGATAAGAAAATTATAAACATTATTAGAGATAAGGAGATTGCTTTTAAAAATTACAAATGTTACGAATCAGTTTATTATCTTGACAAATTCAAACACCTTCGTTTGTTACTAAAAACACAGGTACGATGTGCTTATAAGCAATTCGTATGGAAAGCGGAAAATAGAATTAACTCCAGTGAGATTTCTGGTCCTTCTTTAATGCTAAGCGGGATCAATCCCGAATACCAGGCGGTATGAAGTTTATGGATACAGAAACCGAAAATCAACAAGATACTTTAAATCTCTTTGCAAATTAATTTAAAAGTGTTTCCTGCAACTTCAATACCGCATAGCATCATCGAGTCAAGTGCCACACCTTTTTGTGAAAGCATAAACGTTGAACGTTCTGAAAATCAAATTATAAATGCTTCCCGTAAATTAAAAGATAAATCAATATCGGGCATAGATGGCATTTCTAGTTTTGTGGTTAAGATTGTATCAGACCTTTAAGCGCTCCTCTGAAATATATTTACAACTTTATCATAAATACTTCTAAGTTTCCTTGCATTTGGAAAACTGCTAAAGTCTGTCCAATTTTCAAAAAAGGTTTAAAAAGGAATATAGAAAACTATATTCCCATATCAGAATGGGTTTGTGGAAAAAAATGTCAGGTATCACAAATTTAGCGTGTCTTAATCAGTTGATTTACAATGCGATAGATAATTCAAGTCACGCAGATGTAATCTATCTGGACTTCCAGAAATAATTTGGCCAAATAGGCTCCAATTGTGACCGTTGCTTTTTCTAATGTTTGTTAATGATTTGTTGTCAAACATACCATGCTTTAAATTGCAGATGACATAAAATTGTACGTTGTAGTGACTAGCATTACAGACCGGATACAGTTACAAAATGATAGTTACATAACACTAAAAGATACTTTAATAAGAAATGGTGTTAATCAAGTAGACCGATTGAATTATCCTAATTGGTATGTTATTGGATTATGTAACAAAAGAAAACCAGTTGGAAACAAACAAATAAATAAATAAATGTAAGTAAAGGGAACTAAATTTTATGGTTGTACTGTAGTTGTCATTATTTTGGAACCATTTTGGGGAAAGGGTGTTGCTTTTATGGCGTTACGGTGTTGCTCATGATTTGGAATCAGGGATATCAAACATTTTCACCTTCCAACCTACACATACATATGTAGGTACAGAAGGTAATACAATCGCTATATCGACTTAGCGCATTTTACCACTGTTGGCCTAGTTTCGCCAAGATCGGCCATTATGTCTGGATGTGTGTGCCTGTGTGGATGTATTCACGATAACTCCAGAACGAAACGTACTTAAAATTTGTATATGTTTTTGTTTTCATTTCACTTGGAGCTGATTAGATTTTGGTAGAAATCCAGCGGCGGAGAGGGGAGTTTATTAGCGGCTACTTCTGGTTTTCATCAAATAACAGCTGCGTATTTCAAGGATATCAAAAGTACCTCGATGTAGACCTCAAAAACATATCGTTTAATTATGTTGTATGCAATTTTTTGATACGACGCGTAATTTAACGTCAAACAAATTTCTAAAGTAGAATTCAAGTGTTGTTTAATTTTTTTCAATACCTGAATAGCGATTAATTTTATAAGAAGAGTAACCAGATTTTTTAAAGAATATTTTATTTTACTTCTCCAACAAACGAATACACATATTTTTAAAACTTGACCACCTGTGCACATTTTTAAGTATAATGCTATGACAATTTAGGTTATTAAGCTAAGCGGGTATGATTCACATTTTGTTATCGAACTATAGGGAACCAAATTTTATGGTTCTACTGTATTTGTCATTATTTTGGGACTAATGATATCAAGACTGTTTATACATTAATTTTCTTTGGGGCAAAGTATTGCCTCATGGATAACGACTAAATCTTATGGCGCTAGTCCTCATTTGGAACCAGGAATGTCAAACATTTTTATTTATATATTAGTTTGGTTAACAATGGGAAAAAATTTTAGGTGCTACAAGTGTATTGAGTAATAACTGTTTCCTACTCGTTTTTAAACTTTACAGTTTATTTATGCCTTTTAGTCTTCTAGCTAAATGACATTACTTTCGATTAGCGAATTCAAACAATTTAAATTGTTTGCGTCATTGGTAGAATTTAGAAAAACATCTAATTTTCTCTATTTTAGAAATCTAGGTTTAGTGTGCAGTAGAAAACGAAAACTTTACAGTTTATTTATGCCTTTTAGTCTTCTAGCTAAATGACATTACTTTCGATTAGCGAATTCAAACAATTTAAATTGTTTGCGTCATTGGTAGAATTTAGAAAAACATCTAATTTTCTCTATTTTAGAAATCTAGGTTTAGTGTGCAGTAGAAAACGAAAACTTTACAGTTTATTTATGCCTTTTAGTCTTCTAGCTAAATGACATTACTTTCGATTAGCGAATTCAAACAATTTAAATTGTTTGCGTCATTGGTAGAATTTAGAAAAACATCTAATTTTCTCTATTTTAGAAATCTAGATTTAGTGTGCAGTAGAAAACGTCCTATACAATGTCTACAGCTATGATTAGAAAGCCATATCATTGGAAAATCTGGTAAACAGGAATCTCTGTTTTTTGTAGTAATTACTACATTTGCTCACAATATTCTTCCTTATTTTTCATTTTTCCCTCACTTGCTATCCTATAAACAAGAGCGCATACTATTTAAATTGTTTTCGGAATGTATTCCGCACCCGCCTTGCCAATACTTATTGTTTGAGAGTTTAATTTTTACTGGAATTGATTTTATTTAGAAACTTACCAGTAATTTAGTTACATGTACGTACCTTATTTTTGATCTATGTGTGGTGGTAAAAACTGCTCTACACTCCAGTCAGTTACTGGGTCTTTAACCCTTGGTAAACACCTTTGTGAAAATTATTATCTAGTGCTTATTTCTGTATGGTTAAAGCTCTCCAATCAATCATAAACCATCCCCGTGCAGATTGGTGTCAACCTTCACACAGCTGTACTTTGGGCGCAGGTTAACAAGCTATACCCTCTTTTACGCTCATGCCTTCAAAAAAATACAAGGTTTGTTTAATCCCGTATACCCCGTAGTCCAAGAAAGACCATTCATTAAATAAAAATGATTTTCTCATTTTGTTAAAGTTAAAGGTGCATAAAATGCACCCACGTAGTAATATACAAATACGCGTTATACATTCAAGAAAACCAGCTTGGACTAAACCTGTCCTTAAAGTCACTATCAGAAATACATCATCTAAAAATGTACTCCTTATCTTAGTCAGGGTCTATTTCCCTAATACAGGTTCTAATCTTTCGAATCTGAGCTTTTTACACGGCAGCAGCGATTTTAGTTGATTCCCGAAATTATTTAATCCTTTCATTTCAGTAACAAGGCTCTTTAATTACACATATTTTACGAATTGATATACTTTGTATATTTACGGCCAGCTTTTTTTATTTTGCTTATAGCCTCAAAACACAAAATGGACCAGAAGTTCGATTAGTTTATCTCTTTAGTTCTCTAACTTAAATTATAATACATAGCAGAAGTATGTATTAAAACAGTGTCAAATATATAGGCACTGCTACCTGGCAATGCTGGATTGTTTGTAAATATTGCAATTTGAAACATTACAGACTATTGTTAAGAAGAGCGTAGCTTTTACAATGAGTATAAAGATTGGAGTTAGCGGTTTCTAATATTCCGTAATTTTTCAGCACAAGCACAAATCAGTGCACCAACGCTCACAATCGTTGAACCGTGGTGTACGAGGTCAATGGGGATCTAGAGGTCCTGAAATTGGACACGGCGACATGTGGTGACAGCGGGGGCAGTGCCAGTGCCCCGCGGCTATGGGAAATAAACTTAGCTGTTCATGTGCTCCACTTATTAGAAAAGCTTATAGATATGAAGATTCACCTTGGCAAACTTCACGAAGACGCGACGGGCATCTTTTAAGGTAAGTACGTCAATCAATACAAAATACAGATATTAACTTATCTCTGTTAATATAGTATTTTAAGCTAACTAAGCATTGGTTGAGAATGCATAATTTTGCAACGTGTACGAAATTTTTTATAATCGTTCAATTATTTATTAATAATTCATGTAAAATTATTTCAACCAAACATTAAAAAGAAACAAATTTCAGATTATGGGCTGAAGTGTTTCATGTATCTGCAAGTGGAGCAGGAACAGTAAAGTGGCAACAAGTTAGTGAAGATCTTGTACCAGTTAACATAACGTGCATTCAAGATTCGCCTGAATGTGTTTTCCACATTACGGCCTATAATTCTCAAGTTGATAAGATCTTAGATGTTCGATTAGTTCAACCTGGTGAGTTTAAGTTCCATGAATGTTTTACATATTTGAAGTTTCTTAATATTTTTTCTTGTTTAAGATATGAAAGTAAACTCTTCATAACTTTTAGATCAAATGAAATTTCTTTTGAAGTGCAAAACTGTAAACTTTGAAGTTAGTCTTAGTTCACAAGTAGGAGACCTTAGAAATCATTTTTATCCTTTATGTGTAGCTATATATTATACTGGTACAATCTCAAAGCAGTGTATATAAAAAATGAGAAGATGATATATAGATGGAAATAGATACACATAAGTGAACCAGGAATGTCTGTACTTTCCAGTAATATACCGTGCTTCTCGTAAATAACTGTAGTTGAAAACGTAAATTTGCGTTGATGCTTCATAGATTGCTAACTATATTTTGCAACAAGAAAACGGAAACTTTAATTATGTTAGGTATCTCTAATTATTTATTGTATAGGAGAATTTTATTTTAAACGTAACAGCTCTGTTATTATCCAAACATACTTAGATAAAATTTTGACAATGTTTTTATGTACCCAAAACGACAAAATTGGACTTAAACTAATTTTGTGGTTGCTGAAGATTGCTTATTAATCCGAATGTTATGCCTTTGAACAGACAAACTTGCTGTAATGATAATTTATCTTTTACAAAAAAAAACATGTAATTAAACTTAGTTACTAATTTCGCTATTAAACTGCAGGTACTGTAACACATATATGAATCTATATGCTAAGCGGATACGATTATCATTTTGTATTGTGTAGGAGACTAACGAGAACGCTGTCAAGTGTAAGGTTTTATTAAAAAGCAATAATAATATGTTTAAAGAAATGTAGATGCAAATCGTAAAACAGCTTTTTAGGCCGACAATGTTTTTCTGTACGCACAACGACAAAAATGGATTAAGGAAACTAATTCCTTTACCGAACACTATTTTTTAATCCGACTCATACTTTAACCGACAAGCACATGCATTTTAAAAGTTTTTGTAAATAAACCATGTAAATAAATTTAATTACTAGTTTTGATATTAAATACTTTAAAACCTATAGGAACGATGTCGGCGGAAAAGTTAAAATCGTATACTTAAATAAATGAAGAAACGCGTAATCATAAACAATTGCTTAAGTTGATAGTTTTTGATTGCTTCTAACACAACAAACAAATTTTTATGATGACGAATTAGAATTTTGTTAATTAACACTAACAAAAACGGTTTAAGTCAGAATAACATATTGCTCGCGTATAATTGTATGTTTAAAAGCAATGTGGAAGCGTGAAATATAAAATGGAATTGAAGAACTTATTTTGTATTATTAATACGACAGTTAGGCTATTTGACAAGCACATGCACTTTTAAAATCGGTTATTACAGTGTTTAAAACGGCAAGTTTGCTAATAATAAATAATTTAATTAAATTTAGTAGTTAATTTCCATATTAAACCACATCGAAGAAAATATGGCGATTTTATAATTATATTTCATATTCAAAATAAATGTAGAAACTTGTAATGTCAAACATTTGGTCACGTTAGTAGCCTAATTATACTCGGATCGACAAAATTGAACTCGAACTTTGTTACTAAAAATTAAAATTTTGGAAAGTTGAAAGTTTTGTCAATTGGAGGTTCATGAAATTGAACAAACCCGTAGATTTTTGAAATCGGATTCTAAAATTTCACGTTTGCAAGTTTGATCATTTTCCTACTAAACTGGTAGTAGTAAGGTACGACTCACGTTTTATAACCTATTAAACATTTACAAGAACACGGGTTTAGTCAAAAAATTATATTTTCTGATTATAATTGCATATTTAAAAGAAACGTAGAACCTTGTAATACAAAAGAGTTGTTTAAGTCGCGAGTTTTTGTTTGTTAACAAAATGACAAAATTGGACTCATAATGTCAGTAAAACCATCAATTTTGACGTAAACGTATAGGAAATCTCCATTTAATTAATTGAAAAATCTAATGTGCACATGTAATGCATTAAATTAGTATAGCTATGTTAATTACTTAAAAATCGTTATTTGCATTAATATGTTTAATTTATACGTTAGTTTACAGTTATTGGTAATAAAGTAAATATACCTCATCACCTACACATTAATTTACTCCAATGTTGAGGAGGTACTCTTTAAAACCTTCTCTGAAAACAATAGAATCAATATAAGCAAACAAACACAAATATTGCGTATGTATTACAACAGCTTTGTTTCATTCAGTAATAGATTTTTGAGCGTAAGTTTATCCTTAGTAGAGAATCTGTGGCTTATAAATAGAGCTCGTTTCAAACTAAATGAGTTCTTTACAGGATTGTTTTCAGCAAGAAAGTAATTTTGTAATTACCAAAATGATTTGTAGTTCAATTGGATATGATTTGCATTTTGTTTTATCGACATTAAAAGACTTTGACCATAATTTTAGTCACATTTAGTTAAGATATTTATATAACTAAGTAAAAGGAGGCTATACACAAAAACTTTTGGAGAGTAGCGTTGACTGAAGTGCGTGCCATTCAAACTGTACCAATTTAAACATAGACAAAACTTGCCGTAGCAGATCAAGATTGAAACTGAAAATAAACTATAACAGTTTTTAATAAAAACAAATAACTTGCTAAACGTCTCTATTTAAAGCTAAAACGTAAGCAGTTTGGAAAACCTAGGACACCTCCATAAGCTCCATAAGCAGTACAATAAAAATGTTTATGCCATGCCATTGCAGGGATACAGAGTATGGCTTCCTACGTTGCACTAAAATATATGAGAAACAGTATGCCATATCTCTCAAATGTCTCGTGTGTTGAAAGGATTAATTCTAAGGAGGTTTCGAGGATTCAACTAAGCAGTTCTGCAGGGCTCAGCTTTTAGACTTGCTTTGACAAACCATCACCAGAAACTGAATGTTTATTTAGCTTGTATCTGAGTTAGAAGTTTCCTGTTTAGACAGGATTTTAGATAGTGCCTTTTGATATCACAAACTACACCATTTGAACTGTCGATTTTGGTGTTTTACTATTGAACCCAAACTCTTTCCTTGTTTATGCTACGTTTACATGCCACTCAACTTAAATGCTTTAGTAGAGTTGCTTACAGATAAGCGATCGATGCCATCTTAAGGGAAGGTATTGTTGCAAACTTTTTGATAACGATACCATAGGTTGGTGGTCATTTTTAATTACGTTTTTGGTAATTTGGAACTTACTGCAAAAAAAGAAAAACACGTATAATATCTACATTAAACACATTGAAGTGATGCGATAGAAATAAGGATCGTTCGGCTTGTTTACAATAAAGTAATTTCTGTTACGACTTTTCAGCCAGTAAGTATGGTTTGTCAGTCGTTGAGAAATGCCAGAGCGGTGACTTAAATTAAATATTACCTGTAATGATACCTACACCACCATCCACGTATTTTTTAGAGCGCTACTCATATATTGAAGATGAGGACAAACAACAACAAAATGACCAACAATTGCCAGAAAAGTATTGCTAAGCGTAATCATAAAATAGGCTGTAAAACTCATGGGAATAAAACAAATGTCAGTAATTCGTTATCATGAAGACACAGAGGCATACAATTTTATTTCAAAGTATCGTCTAATGTAACTATGGCCCGTCCACGGCGAATATATAAACGTGGTCCAGAAATAAGGATACCAACCCACGGAACCGCTAACTAAAAATATGCAGCTGGCGTATAATTCATAATTACTATTAGCGTTAGTTTTGTCACACTAAAGGACAAATCATAAAAGTTCTGCTTAATTAGCCAAGTTTAACCTTTTCCAGGGAGTATTGGAAATATTAACTAAAGATAAGTGGATACCGTATTATCCATACCAGTCAGTATTGGCTGTAAAACGACACAACTGCTAGTAAATATAAAGTATATGTTGTTTACGTTTAGCAACTAGCTCATCTTTAAGTATGCAATGTAGAATACATTTTGGAGAGATACTTATGTATGCTTTAATACTGTTTCCTTCGTGAAGAAACGCAATGCCAGAAAGTGCATTTTTTAACTTACATGTACCTTTCGAGTCCAATAAGTTTGTTAATGTTTGATCAAAATAGTAAACGCGTCGAAACCTCCATTAGAGAAACTACAAAGTTCAGCAAACTTAAACACAATCAATGAAAAATTAAACAAAATCTTGGTAAAATGATATCAAAAGCAACTAACAATAACGGTTAAAACGCTAAAATTTATTAAGTCGTTCAAGTGGAACATTGAAAAAACTATAAATGCAACAAAAAATACAAAGAGCAAAAAAATATGCAATTTGCTCTAAATAACAAGAAGGAATAATAAAAAGTAAAAGGTAACTTTTCCCGTCTTTAAGGTCAAATAAGTCACCGTCAATTAGATCCCTATAGTCTGTAAAACATTTGTTAGAAATATACCTTTGCATCTTTCTTCGCTGTCGAACTAATCGGGTAAGACGGGTGGACTTATTCACGCAGCATGTATACTGCAGTAGAATAGGCTGTAAGTAGCACAGTTTCAATAAGACTTAACACTGGTAAACTTTGACCGTAAATTTATGCACAGTTGACCCGGGGTTATTGACACAACCTAAATAATTCGATGGTATGTATTTGAAAAATACATGTCGTAATAACAAATTGGGGAAACAAATAAAATTATTTTAAAAGTATTGTAAAGTTACTACAAAATACCTTCTCTGTCAACAAGTAAAGCTTAAATTAAATTTCAACTGACCACTATTACTTAGAACCTTTATCTATTGGTAGTTTAAGTGGATATGAATTTCAGTTTTTCAATATTAATACCTTTCAAATTTTGATCATGAACATAATGAGTAGCAAAAGAAATAAGTATCTGAGTAACTGTGGTAAATCTAATGGGGTTAGCTTAAAGTAGTTATTAGCGCCTGTAACTGGTGTTTTATTTACTAAAGGTAACTTAATAAGAAACTGTAACCACGGTCAGTATATTTTCACTGACAGGTTTTCCACGCTTTGAATTTTTCAGAAACTAACATAATCTTTAGCCACGACTCGCGAAACAAACAAAATGCGAAGCAGGAAATCACGTATATTATTTTGTTTGGATATTATTTTCTTCATGAAGGAGACCTGTTTTGAGATTCTAGATTCCTTCGGGAATACTTTCTTTGGCCGCCTCTTAAAAGATTTCTCCCACCACCATACCATTTTGAAGAGTTAACGTAAGGAGTAGGTATTATAATGTGTTTTATGCTTTATTTGAGATCAAGGTTCTTGAAGCAAGGAAAATCTTTCACTCCTGGTTTACGCTAAAAATTAGTAGAAACATCTAACTGAATGAATTTTATTTTGACTTGCTAAAGAAAGCTACTTGTGATTTGGTAGGTCATGACTTGTAGTCTGATTAAGTACAAAAGTTAAATCCGCTACTGCTTATAAAAATTAAATCAGGAATGTCGAATTTCGTTGTATTTGTGGGCCGAGATCTGGACACAAACGGATATGCCAGGTATCTCTATGCACATCAACTACTAATGATTATTAGAACTACTCGTTACTAGAACTTTGCCCTAGTAAAGGAATTTCAACTTTAGTGTAAATTTTTACAAACTTTTTCAAATACAAATACTTCTATAGTTTGTGATGTAGAGGTGGTAGCAGCATGCCTAAATGACTTCTGCAGTTGACCCAATTCCCCCTTGTTTTATAAACAATGGCTTTTATTTAACCCTTAACTATTACTTATAACCTTAAAATCAAGGTGTGTACTGTTTGGTCCTTGTGGAAAGTGGTTCACGTGTCTCCAGTGCTTAAAAAGGAAGATCCAGGAAGTATTTCAAACTGTACACCTATAAGTATTTTATTAAACTTTGCTAAATTATTCGAAACAAACCTCTACTCAACAAATTTCAAAATTTATTTCGAATGCATTGGTTTGGCATGGAAAGTTGATGTTATTCTTCAAGATGTCTTCAAGGTATTTCACAAAGTGGACTATAAGATCATAATTCAGAAATTACATGATTTCCTTTAAAGTTGTTTAAATCGTATTTCCAAAATGGAGTTTGATGCATTTAGAATAGTAAGTGTATAAGTCTGTTGTCTGCTGTTAGGTCGGGGGTGCCCCAAGGGTCACACGTTGAAGGTTTTTATTTCCACCACTGTAGCTGAGGTGGGAGATACGTAAATAAAACGTGTTTAGGTTTGGCTAGCTTTGTTAGTATAGCACAAACTGGGAAGTACGAGGGGAGATTTTTAAGTTATCACCTAGCTATGAAGAAAACAGATATATGAAAACAAAGAATTTATTTTTCTACATAACTTCCTCCTTCATTAACACATTTAGTCCAACGTATCTGTCTCGAGTTGTCCTATACCATCAGAAAAAAATCATTGTTTGGTCCTCTAAGTAATCCTGTACTTCTTGTTGAAGTGCTTCATCCGACTCAAATCGTTTACCCCGTAAATGTTTTTTTAAATGTCTGAGTAAGAAAAAGTCGCATGGTGCTAAATCCGGGCTATACGGAAGGTGGGCAAGCTCTACAAAGCCGCACTCATTCAAAATGCCCTGCATGATGCGCGCCTTGTGAACGCGGCAATTGTCATAAAGCAGCAATGCCTTTTCACGATGCGAGTTTGGCCGTTTTCGAAATAGAGCCGTTTTTATGTTCTTAATTGTGTTTCTATAAGCTTCAGCGTTTATTGTACGCCCTCGTTCTATGTATTCCACTAACAAAACACCTTCAGAATCCCAGAAAACAGTTGCCATCAACTTTTTTCCCGAAAATTGTGTCTTTGCTTTCTTCGGCGGTGGGGAGCCTTTGTGAACCCACTGCATCGATTCTGTTTGCGAGGGGGTCCCAGTGATAGACCCACGTTCCGTCACCAGTAACAATTTTATTCAAAAAGTCACGGATTTTTGGGCAATTCCCTTCCTTTGTCAAAAACTTAATGACGCTTTGATGCGCCAGTTTCAATTCGTTCATGTTACTGCACTACTTGCCATGGCAAATGTGTACTACTTTACAGATTGACTTGCTATTCTGGCAACGTCACTTTGAATGTCTAACGCATACGCAATATTGTTTTCGGTCGCCTAGCAACCCGTTTTCATGGCTAGGTAGATAATTTAAGAATCTCCTCTCGTATTTCGTTTATCGGTACTCGTGATCTTATTTCTAATAGGATTTATAGTCTTTTTCTGTATTTACTCAACAGTAGTACCAGCTGTAAATATCGCAAAGTTTTAATCAGAATTCAAACATTTCAACTTGGTTAATCTTTTGTCCGATAGCCTTTCCATTTTTTAGTATAAGAAAAGTTTTTATGAATTTAAGCAGATCTAACAGATGATGATATTTACACAATTTTAATAAATTGGCGTAAAGGTTAAACTATGTTAATATATGCAGAGAAACAAATGGAATTACTTAGAAATATCGATATTCATTACTGTTAAGTTTTTAGAACAAGAAAATTTTTATCAAGGAACTGTTCATGGTATTTAAATTGTGGTTGTATTCGACAAAAACTTGTTTCTTTTTATTGGTCTATAGTTTAAGTTGGTACAATTTTTTCCTTTTTTTACCCTAGCAAAGTGATCGTAAATTTAAGCTCATCTGACATATGTTGAGTTCTTTGTCTAGCCAGAGCTAGTTTACTTAAAACGTAATTATTCTATTGTATGTGATGAAAGCAACAACATTGCTTTACCTTGAATATTTCATGGTGTAAGTGGATACGACTTTCATCCTTTTACGGTTAACTTTTGCAGACTTTGATTATAGATTTAATCTTATTTAACATACGGTAGGCTATTTTCATAGTTTAAATTGGTTTACTTAAAAAATAGTTATTCAGATAAATATGGCCAAATCAGCAAAACAATTTCTTAACTAGTTCACATTATAATATGCATTATAAATTTTTGCCAAAAAATATATGCTAGTACTGCTTGTCAGTGCGAAGAAATAAAAATTATAGAGTAGCTTTTATGTATTTACTTCAACGTAAACTTAGTAACTGTTACTCAAGCACAAAGCAGTGCCCAACTTGTTGTCACTACAGAATCGGTTTCGCATTTTATAGCTTACCGCTTTTGGAATCACAAAGTTTGCTACGCTGTATAATGAGTAAACAATAAGAGCGATAATCTTCTCCAACAAAGTAGGTGCTGTTTTGTATGTAAACGTATACGGAAAACAATGATGTAGGCAAAGAAGTTTTCAGGAAAATTAAGTGCATTAAATTTAAGAATGTTACTAATGATAGAAGTAAGTACAAAGCTAAAAATCATCTAGTTGTGGTACGGAATTCGTAAATGGAAGCCTACCGCTAGATACTATGTAAGTCGAGAATTAAGGCATATAGCTGCGAGCTGCAGTAGATTGGTATGAGACACAAATGCTGAAACTCTAGAAAGGAGGGTTATATAACACCGCATGACGACTTACAACAAAGAACAGGGCTGAATCGGATTAAGGCTAAAAAGGATATAGAGCAGGTAAACAATAGAGTGTTATCACTAGTAAAAGATCCTATGGTTTTGCCGCACGCCTAGAAACATTACAAAAAAATTTCTTCATCAGCAAATGGGATATTAAAGCACGAAACTCGAAAAATATAACGTGGGGAGACCCAAAAATATAACAATTAGACAAAACAAGGAAATGGCACACTAATAATTTAATTATTATGAATGCCGGTCAGTTACGGACGTGCATAACTCATGATGAGCAGTTATGTATGGATGACACTGAGAAGTGAAGAAATAATTAATAGTGGCAAATTTAATAGTGGTATAGAATGTAGAAACTCTCAGCAGCTTGAAGCAGATAACGTTCGAGATACAAAGAGAGAAAGTTAAACCGAAAAAAGTACGTAGGTCATCTTGAAAAATGTGAGGTGAGAAGATATCTGTAGATCTATTAAAACACACTCAATTTTTGAGCACAGCACATGGAAAAGTAAACCCAAGTGAAGTAAAAAATATAAACCAGCGAAGAGAACTTGGGAGAGAGATAAGAAGGGACAAGACAAAAGAAAATTGGATCAGCGCCGCCAGAAATTGGATAGAGATATTTTCGAACAAGGGTATTGTGTAGCCAAATGGAAACTTGCCATAAACGGCCGAAGGATAATGTTGGCCAACGAAAAAGACTGATTCTTCTCTTAAATGTTTCTAAATGAATAGAAAAACTAGTCATGCTAACGGTAGGAAATGTAAGTAACCTTAAGCACTTTGCACATTAAGAAGTATTTAAAGCTTTAGAAAAGATAACAATAACGAAATCGTCGATCCTTAAATGTTTATGTACATGGCTGCAAAGATCCTAATATTCAATAAATGGTTAGACAAACAAGTTTTCTGTTGAATGGAAATGGCGCGAAGGTATTTTTGATTAACAGATATAAAAGAAACCAAATACAGGCTTATATGTTTACTAACCGCACTAACCGACTGATAGACAATTGACTGAGAAAGGAAATTGAAGAACATGGTGGCTGAGCAGACAAGTACTTCAGGTTTAATATGGGATGAGCAACGTTAAACGCGATCGAAGCTGTTCTAAATACAGTCCAGGGTAATCAACTGTCTAAAAAACCCAATTCGAAGACGCCAAAAATGAGCTTAACGCGGCTGCGTGGGAATTAATCATTAATAAATTAGATAGTAAAGGTATATCATTGTATCTTGTAAAGATATGTAAGGACTACTTTACTGACAGTAAAATAATATTTAAAACAATGCCTTAAAGAAATTAGACCGGCGTTTTGCAGGACTCGATACCGAACAGGGAGGGCCTTAGCTAAGAGGGGCTGACCAGCGCGGGGCCCTTGTAAAAATGAACCGTGTTTAAAAAACTTCTCGAAAGTTTCAGTTTATATTCAAAAATTCCTGAAATTTATAGTTTTCTGACAAGTTTTATTTTCTGTAAACATTAAATTTTGCTGTACGAGCTACGCTGCCCGCTGCCGTTGATTAGCGAAATAAACTCGTTAGCGAATGCTATGCATCGACGCTTTTTAACACATCACACGCGCACGAACAGCTAAAGACACGGCTGTGGCAGACCGGCGCAACAATCTGTTGCCGACGGGCGCGACTGCGACGTTAAAGATAAAAAGAGTAGATCGTCGGCACGTTAATCCGTTAATAGTTATCGGGTGTATCTTTTATTATCAAGGAACATTTTGTTACTGCAGTGAAAATTTATTGTTTTTTGTCTTTTTTGAATGAATGATTTGAAGAAAAATGGATATTAGATATTATTTAATAAAAAACGTACAAATGACACTGTATTGGGTACATCTGGCAGTAACTAAACATGAACAACATCATGAGTCAACCGATTTATCTGCTCCTGCTCCTCCAAAACAAACACACATTGGAGCAACCACTAGTTCCTGACCTAGGACCAAAGGTGAGGATATAAAGCAAATAATGTTACCTAGCTGCCACAAACAAGAAAATAACCGGTCCTTTCAGGTTAACTAGTACAGGACATTCTCCCAAGAGCGAAACGCTGCATTTTGTTATGAATGTCATAAGTCTCAACCGACTGGAAGCAAGGGACACAGTATACACCTATTCCATATTTAAGAACTGAAAACATGCAACTGATTTTAAGTGCAAATTAAAGCAATGAAAATATGGACCAAGAAAAAATCAAATACTCGACTGGGACAGCTATCTCTGCGCTTATCAATACTAATAAAATTCAGTTTTTAACAGTCAATGAACTAGCTCCACGTATCAGCTATGAAATCGGACATGAACAAGAATGGGGATTATTCATGAAACTTATTTAAATATACAACTACAAGGACGAGAGACTGGCTGAATGTCTTCAACATATTCCCTAAAATGCTCATCTCCCGATATTCAGAACGAGATAATAGCTATTTTATCTGAAAATGGTACGTGAGTAAGTTGAAGAAAATATACCAAACATGTCAAAAATGGTAAAGTATTTGAATCTCTACTAGGCATTGACACTGCAGACGAGTTAAATTCCACAACTTTACAAATATGACACTTAATATCCAAACAATAACGGTATATATGCAATACATCTCTCCGTCAATGCTATGACGGTTATAAGGCCGCTTTAATACAAAAATCCTTGGCACGCTTTATTTAACAGCTGCTCGTAAAATGGCTTGTAATCTAAGCGACTTCTTACACTTGTGTTAAGTCACCAAATTGCTGATTTGCGAAAATTAATTCTCACCATCTGGGTTATGTACCGAATGTCTCGATATCGTTGATCGTATTCAATAGGCGATAGCTATATGACTCGTCTTAACTTCTAGAGACAGTCCCTTGGGCATAGAAGGATGGTTTCAGTTCTTTCTTTGTTTATGTTATTACCTAAAGCTATTGATGCACTAGCTGAATTATATTCCTTGATACCATCTCGGTATCTTAGTGGGCAAGACACGTTCTCATTCACATCATCAGTATCCAGTAATAATTCCACTTGTCGTACCAAACGGACGCAATCACATTTTCTACACGTCTTGTTAAACTCTGGAAAAGTCTCCCTAGATTAAAACCTGTTGAGTTCCGCTCACTTATGATATGAGAAAATTTAAGGTAGCTGTCATAGGAATCTAATGGCAATTATATCTTATCCATCCTCCTAAGATCCGAGTTTTAGAACGATAGTCCAAATTTAGCCTGTTCAGGTCCACAATCACAAAAAAATTCCGTATGTACGTCGCTTTAACCATCGACGTGTGGCACTCCAAACTGATTCAAAATTTTTCCAACCAAGCTGTTATGTTACTTACACGAATTTTTCGGAAAAGTGTCCGCTATAATTCAGGCAAAGTCTATTGGTAGGTTACTAGAGAAGCGCTGGTCTGGACATATAGCAATTAATATCTTTTAATTACCCTGAAATATTGAACTCACTAGATGAAATAAAAAATGATCGTTATTTAGTAGCCAAGACACTTCCAAATCTGTTAGAATTAAATCAGTTATGTTGGAGCATGACTTCAAGTTTGCCCTTGCTTTCAGGAAAAAGTTACTAGGACCTTCGAAACCTGCTGAGTCCGCTTTGCAGGCACGTACAGTTAATCCAAAGAAAGCCAATGGAATTATAGTCAGTAAAAAATAAAATACGCGATTTGAGAGCAAGTCATAGGCTAACAGTGAAAAATGTCATAACCAACGAACAAGTTTAACAAAATTTAATCAAGTTATGCTGTAAGTGATAAGTTATGAAAAACTTTGAAATTAATAAAAGATTTCACAAATGGAAACTTTAATTAAAATAATCCAGCCAAATCTAACGAACCAATAGCTTTGTTAATAAGTGCGTGGAGTGTAGTGGGTTTTATATAATTTTTAATTTAAATGTTTAGTTTTAACTTGAACTACGTGTGTTAAATTACAGTGCTGTGATAATTTAACACATAATTGGTAATTTTACTTCAATATCTAGGAAAAAACGGCGAAGAACCTGGTCCTACCAAAAGTTAAAATTAGAATTAAGACGTTTTTTTTTATCTATTTACTGCTAGACGAACAAATATCTTTGTTATGCACGGCATGGATAGCACAAGCAATAATATAATGACAGACTATAGCATTGTGTGAAAAAAGAATGGTCACAGTAGGGTTACTTACTAATATGAATCTATGTATTGGATTTATGGATTTAATCGTCTAGTTAAAAGAAATCATAGAAACCCGCATGTACCTTTGTTTAAGATAAACTTTCCGGTACTTTGCTTTATAAACTGATCTATGGTTAGGACACCTAGTTCATCATGCAGATGTGTGTTACGTACGTACCATGGTGCGTTCATGGCTACTCTGAACACTTTATTTTAGAAGCGTTGAATTTTTTGGGTATTTGTATTCGTATTACACTAAACTGGAGATGCATATAACACTAGAGGTCATAATAGGGTTTTGTACAGTAGAACTGCATTAAATCTTGAGACCAGATTTACTGTTAATGAGCTTACAGTTTCCGTAGTTTGCATACCATTGAGTAAGCTTCTGGTTGATATGGTATTTCCAGCTTAGACGTATATCGAGATACACTCCCAAATATTTAACCGCGTCATCTTTAGGATTCCACAAGTGTTACACTGTTGTTAATTTGTAGGCAAGGTGGATTGTTGAGTTTACATAAAGTTAATATTATTACCTGGTATTTATCACCGTTTAATGTAATATTCCAGAGTTTAAAGCTTATTAATTGCATTTTGTAGTTTTCGATTGCTTCGTTAAGATTGTAAACACTGCGGTGTCATCCTCGAAGGTGGTTATAGTAGCGTTGAGCTCACGCAAGTCAGATGTATATAAGTTGAAGAGGAGTGGGCCCAAGATGCTACTTGCGGGACTCCGGCTCGGGAGTTTTTGGTTGCAGACAGGGTTGAGTTGACATTGAAACGAAGGTTCTATTGTTTAGAAAGGAGAAAATGATTGCTTTAAGACATGTTAGCATATCAAATGTCTAGGATCTTTTTTTGAAGGTCTTCTACACATACCTTGTCGAATGCCATTGAGAAAAATCGCTGCTGTGTATTGTTTACTGTCAAATCCTCGTTCCATGTAAAAAATAGCTGTAACAAGACTACCCATTGCTACACCATCAACCTGTTCATAGAATTTATTAATCCACTTAAAATAAGTCGTAGTAAGAGAGTTTTGAAAAAGAATGGTTATATTCTTTGAAAAAATATGCTTAATACATTCAATAGTTTCTTTTAGAGGGACTTTAGTAAAAAGTGCCCAATTATATCACCCTCTTCAATTTTGAGATTATGCATCTTTTCAATGAGGTTGATGGAATTTTTAATATACTAGAGGTCTTTACCTATATGAGGTTGTAATAGAAATGTAAGATGTCCTGCAAGGTTGTATATTGGAGAACCAATTGCATTAACAATAGGGCTTTAAGGAACATTAGGCTTATGAATATTTGGTAAACCGTATAGTTTTAATTAAACAGCTTCAGAGTTAATTAATTTTTTATTTCTTCAGGTATAGATGATAACATAATTAGTTCTTTAGTTTCTGTAGGATGTTTTGGTAGTTCACGATAAGTCTGTGGTTCTAACAGTTATTTTACTTTAATGTTATAGTCGTTCATATCTTCACATTTGCATTACCATTATTCCGATTGTAATATTACTCTATTTTCATTAAGTTTAAGATCAAATAAAGCACTAAGTTGACGAAACGGATAAGTTTCCATTTCGAGGTTTTGGTTTACGTAATATGCCAAGGAGTTTTATAACTAACTTCATCCGCCGCATCAAGATGTAACGATTTAATAGAATTCTCAATATTTTAAATCATATGTTCAAAAGTTATTATTCTTGAAGTTACCGCAAAATTTCCGCCCTTAGAAAGCACTTCAATAGCATCATCTGTGAGAACATGATTAGAAAGGTTTATGACTGTTTTTTTATTACCAAAGGTTGTCTATTGTATTGAAGCTTGAATAATCTATCCAATTTTGCTTTTTGGCGTTTAAATTAGATATCAAAATGTATTTCCATAAAATTCAAATGTTAATGAATCCATCTTATCCCAATTCTATCTATTTAATATAAATGAAATTTCCATCGGTTTTATTCAACTACTTCTTAGTAATATGCATTCGATTACGAAGAGGAGCATTTTCTGTTCTTCTATAAATACTTGTTAGGCTTGTTTGTTATAAACTTGTACACAAGACGCAGAACTGTGCAAACGTGGTGTAAGTACCCATAGCAATCCATTTATAACATCCTATCTTCAAAACGACGTCAGTATGTAGATTAAAAAACAAACGTTCCTCAAGCTGTACCAGTTTGTGTGTGTGTGTGTGTAGTGTGTATGTGTGTGTGTGTGTGTGTGTTGTGTGTGTGTGTGTGTGTGTGTGTGTGTGTGTGTAATATGATCTAGTATGTATATCCGGATACCAGGTTTATACAATATGCCGATGATACTAACTACTTCAAAAGTAGCAACAATCTAACTCGGTTGCTTGAGATATTAGAGAGATATGCAAAGAAATGGCTTTCTAATAATGGTCTAGTGCTATATTCTCAAAAACTCTAATTCAGATCTTTACTTTAAAAAGGATTACTTAACCGAGATACCAAAAAATTACTAGAGTATTAAACTGCTTGGAGTGTGGACTCCAAACGCATACAGCACTTGGATAGAAATATTTAAAAAAATATTTTTCACTTAAGTAACTTACTAAATACAGTTAGTGATGAAACGCTGAGAGTATCGTATTTCGTCCTAATTCAGTTTAGTATATGCTATTGGATCGTGTACGGGAGACGCATCCTGCAGCAAAACGTGTCTTTTCCTTATAAAGACGTGCAGTTCTCATTACAGCAAGAATTAGCTACAGAGCATATTCCAAGAATTTCTTTATAGATCTAAAAGGTTTAACATTACCGGCATTATTTGTTCAAAAACACCTAATAAAGACGGCCCCGTACTTGCTTGATCAATTTGCAATAATTTGGAATATACAGAATTATGATCTGCCTCCATATTGTCCCTGATTTGTGTAAAATATTAAACATAGTTTGTACTTATGTAAATACATTCTAGACACCAATAAATAATAATAATAATATTAAAATGTTTTTTAATATTGAGTTATTTGGGGATAATTTTTGGTCTCGGCATCGCAATAAAAAAGGAAGTGATTATAGCAATTGTGCTTTTCGTTTCATTATTTTTACAAATTGTCTAATATAACGCTACATTTCCTCCCCACGAAGCACTGAAAGCTGAACATGTGAACTTTCATAATTTTCACACATCTTTAAAATACTTCGCTTTTATGTTTTTTTAATGGTGTGTTTTTCTGTTATACAATTCTGAAAGGTTGTATTACTATTGACCAACATAACTGTAAGAGATAACGAAACGTTTAGATTTATATAACATAAATAAAATATACACCATTACAAAAACCCAAAAATCTAAGTATTTTAAATATGTTCAAGCTTATATTTTCACACAACTTTCAAATGCTGTGGAATTAATACCACATGAAAAGAGAGTAGCGAAGTTAAGTATAACTATGAAGGTCATGGAAAAAATATTCTCTGAAAGATCTAAAAATAAACGGAATGCCAGCATCAGTCTTACCAATTTGTGTGGCTTTTTACTATCATTGTGGATTATTTTTAGTATTATTACAAAAAATTCCAATTTTTAAGTTTTTTTACTAGCGACATTTGAATAATTTTTTATTTACTTTGTTGTGATTTAGCTTTGTTCAATAAACTAAGAACAAAAAGTTTATAAATAATTAAATCAGCTAATTTATTTCTAAAATTTCCGAAAAATTATATCAATTGATTCTTCGCTTCAATATAGTGCAATACACTTTTCGGGGATTCGATTTCCAACTCTAATTGACAGTGGTCAAAATTACATGCGTAATAAACGAACAACAGATATTTTTGCTGAATTGGTTAAACGTAGCGATGTGTTTAATAACAGCAACGCCCTCTTTCCTTTTGAAAGTCGAAGATGCTATGGGCGAAAATGGCAGTAGGTCGAAAGTAACAGATAAGGAAGGGACTGGTAGCTTAGTGGAATAAAGGGGATGTGCGTGTTATTAATTTTGCGATTAGGATAGCTTATAATACAAGGACACAATAAGGGCAAGTAATAAATCATATGGGCTCCAGCATATTTTAAACGTCAATATAGGGGTCGAAGTACCTAAATGCGAATAATTCACAGCTAAGTTCCAAACAAACAAAAAAACTTGCTTGCCTTCGTGCCCTAACCAGGTGAATCAGTAAATTTACAGCCTTGGTCGAACGTTTCCTGCAAAACTTAATCTTTCTTCGTAAATCTAATAGTTAAGTCGGGTTGACTCTTGTAAAGTTCAAATTCCCAAAATTGTCTACCATAAGTACTTTAATTTTAATTAGCACCAAAAAGGGATAATAACGTCGAAAACATACATTTGACGAATTTCTATAATACGAAAGTTTGTTTACAATATTCATAAAAATAAAGAAATATGCCTAGTATGTAATGATATAATACGCAGGTGGATACATTTTTATAAAATTATCTAAATCGCCTGAAAGGCTTGTATTCAAGACTATAAATAAAAGAAAACGTATTCATCCCCCTGACATACAAATAAAACAGCTTTCAAAATCACCAACAAGAAAATAAACGTAGGAAAGTAATTACCTTTACTCGCACAAATAAACTCCCCCTTTTCTCTCCGCAGCGATAACACGATATTCGTGCAATTAACCCTTTTGGTAATTGATTGATGGATATCAGTTACTCTTCAATCAGCTTCATAATGCATTCCAATACGAAAACTTTACGGTCGATAAATTTCAACGATACGATAATTGTCAAATTACATTAGCCGAAATTTAGTGATGAAACTGTTTAAACCAAAACCATGTGATTAATGGCTGAGTCAACTGGTTTAAATTAAATTAAATTAGATTAATTGATTTAAAAAGCGTTTTTGTCCTTTATATACACAAAATTGATTAAAGAGATAGTTATATTTACAGCAGTTTCATTTATACATCTGTGCACGGGGATGTACCTTCGTTATACACAAATAATTATACTGAACTTACGATATTAGAAGCTGCAAAAGCGCGAATTCACCTTAGCACTAAAATTAAACACAAATCCTCTTCGATGGACCCCGTTAATGTCACTTCTGACTGGCGAAACACAAGACAAAAAAAGGTCCCCGGAACCGTTGAAGACTAAAATCCAGACAAAGGTGCACGGGAAAGCTCTCCCACGATAGCTTCAAATACCATGGTAGAATGTAAGTAAACTCAATGCGCACCAAAATTACATTGATGACGAAAAAAGAGTCCGCTTCCGAAATGTTGCTCTCAAAAAAGCAATAACTGTGGAAATAGGCCGATCAACTCAACTAATTAATTAAACATCTTAAAACACAATCATATTAAAAAAACTCAAAAATAGCAAATAATCTAATAGTTAATTTCTCACAAATTGTTACTTAAAGCTTTTATTAAAATGATAGAAAATAATCCAACTTTGCCGCTGTAAAGTTGCACAAATCAACAATTTCCATAAAAGAAAACATACATTTGACGAATTTTTATAACACGAAAATTTGTTTGCAATATTCATAAAAATAAAGAAATATGCATAGTATGTAATGATATAATACGCGGGTGGATACATTTCTATAAAATTATCTAAATCGCCTGAAAGGCTTGTATTCAAGACTGTAAATAAAAGAAAACGTATTCATCCGCCTGACATACAAATAAAACAGCTTTTAAAATCACCAACAAGAAAATAAACGTAGGAAAGTAACTACCTTTACTCGCACAAATGATCACTCTAAACTCTCCCTTTCCTCTCCGCAGCGATAACATGATATTCGTGCAATTAACCATTTTGGTAATTGATCGATGGATATCAGTTACTCTTCAATCAGCTTCATAATGCATTCCAATACGAAAACTTTACGGTCGATTTTCAACGATACGATAATTGTCAAATTACATTAGCCGAAAATTAGTGGTGAAACTATCTAAACCAAAACCATGTGATTAATAGCTGAGTCAACTGGTTTAAATTAGATTAATTGATTCAAAAGGCATTTTTGTCCTTTATATACACAAAATTGATTAAAGAGATAGTTATATTTACAGCAGTTTCATTTATGTTCGAACATCTGTGGACGGGGATGTACCTTCGTTATACACAAATAATTATACTGAACTTACGATATTAGAAGCTGCAAAAGCGCGAATTCACCTTAGCACTAAAATTAAACACAAATCCTCTTCGATGGACCCCGTTAATGTCACTTCTGACTAGCGAAACACAAGACAAAAAAAGGTCCCCGGAACCGTTGAAGACTAAAATCCAGACAAAGGTGCACGGGAAAGCTCTCCCACGATAGCTTCAAATACCATGGTAGAATGTAAGTAAACTCAATGCGCACCAAAATTACATCCCATGTTCAGCGTCCAATCTCTTTCTTCTACAGCTGCACTTTTTCCAAATTTAGCAGATTTAGCCATCTTACATCATCATCAATCATAAAAAAGCAACTACTTCAAACCGTAAGCGCGGTAAGAATGAGAAGATTTCGGGAACCGAACTGGAAAAAGACGTCACTAGCATTAACCTTCAAGATACTTCGAAAAAAGTATTGTGTCAGTTTTTGTCGCCTCTAAACTAACGTATTCTAAAAACCACAATTGTCTACTTATACTAATTTATCAGAAATGAATTCCCCGTCATATAGTCCCCGATGTTCTTAATCTACAAATCTACGCTTTCGTAAAGTAATTTTAACTACAAAGCAATTTCCAATGACGTAATACCAACTCGAGTTAAACTATAAATTAACGATTACTTAAAAATCCACTAGTTACGAGAAATACTAAACTATACAACATTTTTTTTACTATTTTACACTCACCAACGCGTGTAAACATAATCGTAATTTGGAAACTTTAATCTATTTACAAACAAACAAACCGAAAAATAGTATATTCCATTTGCACAAAACTGGGTACTATATCGTATTCCAATATATAAATCTAAACATCGCCAAATAAAGTAATAATTTGTAACTAATAATCTAATACGACAAAACAAAGAATTTCATCCTGCAATTTCTACATATAATAAATATCCCAATATTCGAAAAAAATCTATGGCCAATTTCATCCACACGTGACAAAGAACACAATCCCTCGATATGAAGTCAATTTCAGTAAAATTCTACAATCCTGAACAAAGAAAATTGCAATTCTTTTCCTTTTCTGGTTTCATTATTTGTTGTTATTTTTGTGCCTATATGTATACGTTCCTATGTAGGTGTAGGTATTGTCATTTTGTATTTTTAACATTTTCTTCGTTCTTTTTAAGTACTGCATTATAAAATAAAACATGTTAAATGCCTAATTTGGTTTCATTCTTCAGAAAACAAAACAAAATAAATGGTGACATAATAAATAGAGAGTAATTGCGAATTAAGCATGTCAACATGAAAGGTAAAAAGTAATCTGTATCGTTCCTAAAAAATCAAATATTATTATCATTCAATATAAAAGGATATGAGTCCTGGTAAAAGAACTGACAGCATTACCAAAAATTTTGTTCTGGTTACGGTCCTGTACTGGGGCCGACTCTGTTGAACGTTTTATATGATAATGTAGTAGACAAATGTGGCAAGCATTTAATAAATTATAACACAGCTCTTGCACCAGATTGAAAAGTTTAAAAATAGGAATGGGTGTACCGCAACGACGAGGACAACGTGGATCGTATGTTGTTTTGAGAACTGGTACCAATCAGAAGTTAAGAACGAAAATAAATGCAAGGAATGCTACAGAACTGATGACAAAAAAATTTTGGTTTATAACACCCAACATACGTTAGGGGAAAAGATGAGAACTAGAAAAGTCAAAACATGCTACCTTAGGTAGAAAGAAAGTAACTAATTACAGTTTCCGCTATAGAGAAAGCACAAAGAGACAGGGAGTGATTTTAGACACCGATCTAGATGTAAGTCCCACCATACTTTGCGCCGATAGAACATAAGGAAAGTATAGGTCGTAGGTAAACTTCTTATTTGTATATTTAATTGTATGGTGTTCACACGATACGTTTTCATTAAAATACTCCTTAGGACACTACGGCTAAGAATATGGTTACGTGGATTTAGTGCATTTCTGCAACGTTTACCTCATATAAGCCAAGTCGGTCATAATTCTGTTGCCGTAGATTGTTGACACATGATGCAACAACTTGTTTGAAACCTCTTGACAAGCCGCATGGAACAGTGTCAAATATTTTATACGACCACTCATTGAAAAATCTCGACAAGCTTCATCTAAATAAAGTTACTAGATATACCTCCTTGATATTCTACTGAAAGTCTAGACGCAACTAAGTTTCTATCAACTTTTAACCTCTTGTACCCTTTATAAGCGAGATTGTTTGTAATTCTGAAAACGGTAAATCACAAGCATGACGTGCGACTACTTGTTTAGAAATATGGGTCGTGGTTGCAACACATTACTGTATTTGGCTTAAGGCGGGTCATTATGACACGTTGCTGTATATTGAATACTAAAGTAAATTTTGTTGTAACCTTGCTTCTTTTTCCAATGTAAGCAAACGGACTTAATGAAAACTATCTTGTTTTTTAAAAATGACTGCAACCATTTTTATAAACACAAAAATACAATCAAGGATACATTAAAGAAAAAGAAAAAAACTTCTAACATGTTCTTATATCTTCACTGAAGCACATACATAAAAGCTATATGCATGCCAATTTTAAGCTTTTTTTCGGATAGCACCATATTTTTAGTTAAATACCAAGCTGTTTTTCTTATTAAGCAAAGAACATCGAAACAAAGCACATCAGTGTAACCCAGATTTAATCTACGAACTAAGTGGATATGATGTTCACCTTTTTAATTACCAAATTTTCTTACGAAACGCGATAAGGTACATTTATTGCAATTTAGTGGCTTACAGTTGCATAAATATTTTAGATTTTGAGTGTATTCTGCTAGGTATTAACTAAATCTTTATTATGCTTTAATTTAGTTTATTTGTGCAGTAATTTAGTATTGTGGCATTACTGCATTTAGTATAAGTTGAATCAAATTGCCTGCACTGAATTCACATAACAAATTTAATTTGTCGTAAAATATTGTTTTTAACACTTCTAAGTTTTGATAAATAGTGGGCATCGTAACCACTTATCCTATGTTTAAGTAAGTGATAAAAATTAAGTGTCTTGTAATGGAAATATTAACATAATGGTCACTATGCCTTCACATATCACAATTTTGTGTTAATTGAAAGACTATTAGAAATATTCATTACGTATTTCAACTAAAATTATTATGTAAACGCACTAAACTTTCAATATTTTCAATATTATAACTAATATAACCTTTAACATACAACGTATTCTTTGGATAAATACTCTTTTTTGATAAAATTGGAGTTTTTTTTCGTTACTTTTATGCTTTAAAATGTGTAATAAATAATTGTTCTTTTAAAAATCATTATTAATTTTATTATATACTTAACTAAAAAGTTTACCTCGAGTAGGATTTGAACCTACGACCTGTACTTTGCTAGAGTACCGCGTTAACCAACATATTTATTTATGTACTTAACAAAATTAATAAAATTTTTAATTACATATTTACCTTTATTCGTTCATAACAAAAACTTATAATAATTGTTCTTTTAGTTAATTACACATCTTAATTTTTAACGCTTATTATCACTTCGGTTATCAGTGGAAAGTAGAAAATGGGTGTTTATGAAATTAAGATTACTTTTGTTGTAGGTACACGTATAGGGCAAGCATCAGAATGTTTTGTTTATTGGAAAGATCCAATGACTAACGATACCTGGGGTCTAAATTTTACATCACCAATAGATGCTAAGCAATTTAGAGAATGTTGTGTAAGTATTAGATTCTACGTTTGTTGCATGCCAATTTTGCAACCCCTTTTTAACACTTTTCAATTTTACTCAATTTGTTATTTAATAGATAATAATTGGATGCGGATATGGATTTTGTAACAGGGGACTACACCCCTTCTTGTAGTTTAATTGCATCTGTAATTTGTATTAAATTTGATATACTCTAATTTTGATAGGACTTATGATGAGCTTAAAGGTAAGCTTTGCTCTTCGCAAGTCAGTCTAAGTACAAAAATGATGACACTATTATACTAAAGATAAGGTAGTATTTGGTAGTAATTGTTTTAGCCCTTCACTTTTGGCATGACGTTCTTGATTCTCACACTAAAAGTGGTATGTAGTAAGTGATACTCTCAGATGTCGTCTTGGTTCTTGTTATTGTTTTTCATTATTATTTAGTTTGATTTCACGCAATTTGATCTAATCCCCCTAACCGCACAGTTAGTTAATTCTAAAGGTACTTATTATTAACAGTGTGATCAATTGCAGTCGCCGTCTTTCAAATTCTCAAGGAAGGCGTCGTCCTCATATTCTCTCAAATTGGAACCGCCAAATAAACAGAAGTTTAAAACTAAAAGAAAACCGCTTAGTACTCCAGCGTCACCAAGCAGAGCAAGGGAACCACAATGTACTTGTATGACACCTGAACAATATGCTAGATTACGTGCTCAAGATCCACGATATCGAGGTAGGGTGAATTTTCATTATTTAAAAAGGTAATCAATCAAGTTATTTGTGATTAGATGTTTACATTTGTGTAATGAAAAGGGTGTGTAGTGCCACTCCCAAATTTGTTGTTTAATAAAAAAATTTTTAAGAGATGATTTGATATTGTAGGTTCATCGACGTTGCCGAGAGCACAAACGAGAACGACTGACGCTGAAACAAGAACTGATAAGGTTACAGCTGCCACCTCTTCTACAAGTTTATATGATAACGTTGGTGCTACAACACAGACTGGAACTACTCAAGGTACACCTTTTATTGTATTTTGAATTTGTATTTTATACAAAAATAAAATTCTGATTCAATAAACTTTAAAATAACTTTGGGTCACGTCTGTATTATAATGAGAAAAATTTGTTATGCAAATCTTTATTATAGAAAATGAAACAAAATAAAGGATGTAACCGTTTTATTTTCACTTTGTCTAACATACTGAGGTGTAGTAGTATATTAATACCAGTAGAACATTAACCTTTCTTTATTTTCTACTTATTTATTTCGTACCCTAATGTTTTCATTTCGATTGTTTAATATTTTGAAACACGTCTTACCGTGTGTTTGTTTTCTTGTACATTCTAAAATATTTTGCGCATGATGTAACTCACATCATTTTCTAGCTTACGGACTCACATACGCAGTTATGTTGTTTGATTGCTGGAATTCTCTTATGTTTAAGACAAACTATAAAAGTCTAACTACTGGATACCGGTTATATAAGAAGCAAAGCGATAGTTGATTCGTGGTTCTGCAAAATATGCGTCCGATAGTTATGTATATAATCGAGATAAACTTGCAAGAAACAAACGTACGAATGAATACTCATTTATGATTGGATTTCCCGACTCAATCTAAAAGGAGATAGACTACAGACTGCAAGGTGAAGGAGAAACCATCACTCAGCAGACGATGATGTTTAAAGGAAGGTGGTGTTTTGGTGAAGCTAAGATCGCTAATAAGTCCGAACGCTAAGCATGGTGGTAAATGCTGATCTTCTGATATGATAGCAATATCTCATATTAAGCCTTATGATAAGTTATTTGGTGGAGAATATTTGCAGTTAGTAATCGCTCACTATTCTTCACAGTATTTAGTAGCTTATAACATGACTTATAGGTGACAAGGTTCAGCATTACTGCCATTTTTAGTCCTAATTACAACAGAGTGTATAACGTAGGTTTAAATTTTGTAGCAAAGTGAAGGTTACCACACTTTTGAAGAGAATTCTGAAGAAGTTGCCTTGGAAATAAACATGGTGTGAAAAGTGTTTCTTTTATCACCTTTCATCGATGTGAACACAGTTCATGTAGTTCATAATGATGAGAATGAAGTATAAAATTTTATATTAAGAGAAACTCGTGGTCAGCAGAAATTTTGAGGTTAAGTTTAAAATATGTTTACGTAAATTACATTCTGGGGAAACATTTTACGAGGAATGTAAAACCCTCATGCTTAGACCTTACTATGTTCGAGTTTAACATCTTAGTCCTATACTGTACATTAAATCCTACTATACTGTTTACTCAGATGTTACTGATCTCATTTCGAGGCTAACACTTGGGTTTTATGCTTTTAACAGTTTAACTTAACTTAACCTTCACGCCATTCCCTTGCGGGTAGGCAAAAACAATCCCTGCCTCCTATTTATTTTTCATTCACAATCTTTCTCCATGCTTTCTTATCTCCGCATACCTCCCTAGCTTCCGCAAGATTCATACATAGTCTCTGACATGCCCTTTTGTTTTTAAAACTCCTTATCTTTCTTTCCTTTATCATAGATTCTACTACATTCAGCCAAGTTTTACGCGGCCTACCAGGCCCGGCCTTTCCCCTAACCTCACCCACATATATTTGTTTCGTTAATCTTGCGTTTTCCATTCTCTCAATGTGACCAAACCAACGTAATGTACTACTTTTATATCTATCCATCATCGTCTTCTTCTCACCACACTCCGTCATTATGCATTCATTTTTTATCTTGTCCCTTCTCGTTTTACTACATGCGCTGCTCAGGAATCTCATACCCACGGCATTTATTTTTCTTTCGTGCTTTTTTTGACATACCCATGTCTCACTTCCATACAGTACTGACGGGACGAATACCTTATTATAGATTGCTCGTTTCGCAGCTAGGCTCATGCTTCCATTTCTCATTATCGTCCACATACTTCCAATCACTTTCCTTCCAGCATTGACCCTTCGTCCAATCTCGCTCTCAATTGTACCATCTGCAGTAAACATTCTACCGAGATATACCAGCTCGTCCACTTGCTCCACAATTTCATCTTGCAGAGTAAATACTCTACTCTCCTTTCCACCTTCCCGATTGAACACCACAATCTTAGTTTTGTTTACGTTTAACTTTAGGTCCATGCTTTCACAGACTGTATCAAATTTCCTCAGAGCGGTTTGCAGCTCATCCGCACTGTCACTTAATAAGACTGTGTCATCTGCATACACCAGAAGTCGTACATTTACGTCACCAACCATTACACCATTTGTATCGGTACATGCTTGTCTAAGACATTTATCCATGTATACATTGAACAACCACGGTGACATCACACAGCTTTGTAGATACTCCTTGCTCAATATTAAAGTATTCGCTCACACCTCCTCTCACCATAACACATGCCCGACTACCGTTGTATACTGCCCTTATTCCATTTATTAGACCTTTGTTTACGCCATATTCATTTAATATTTCCCATAGCTTCTCCCTATTCACTCTGTCATATGCTTTCTCCAGATCTACAAACGCACAGTACAATTTCCTTTTTACCTTTAAATACTTTTCGATCACCTGCTGGAGAGCAACCATCTGATCGACACATCCTCTCCCTGGCATGAAGCCACCCTGCACATCCCATATCTTAGTTTGTGTAGTTTCTCGTATTCTATCAATCAGTATTCTTCCAAACACTTTACCAGGCACGCCGAGTAAGCTTATTCCTCTGTAGTTCTTACAATTACTCTTGTTCCCCTTACCTTTATACAACGGTACAATGATCGCGCTCTTCCAATCACTCGGCACTTTTCCACACATAAGGCATACACTGAATAATTCACACAATCTTCGTATAAGCTTTGCACCACCATACTTGAGCATTTCACCAGTGATTTCATCTACGCCTGCTCCCTTGCCATTTTTCAACCTTCCTACCGTTTTCTCTACCTCATTTATTCCAATACCCTTCTCAGTTTCATCCATCATTTCCTCTATATTCTCCTTATTTAACCCTTCAATCTTACTTTTCTCACTACTGTACAGCTTTCCGAAATATTCTTGCCAGCATTTCCTCACTTCACAATCGTCCCATACTATTTCGTTTCTAACATTCATCACTCCTGCAGCGTTCTGTTTTGGGCCACGTTTTGTATTTTTGACCCATTTCCAGAAGAGTTCTTGTTTCCCTTAAAATCATTCTGCATTTTCTCTCCTTCCACAGCCATCACTTCCTCTTTACTTATTCTCACTGCCTCCTTCGCTTCTTTGTTTTTTAATCTGTACACCTCATACAATCGATTCTGGTCAGCCTCATTTTTTGCAGCAATCATTGCCATGTACGCATCTTTTTTCTTACATACAGCCTTTTTTACCGACTCATTCCACCAAGCACATTTTTTCTGTCTACCTACAGTCACTGTTCCACATATTCGCACGGCACAATTGACAACAGTTTTTCAAGCTTATCCATGCACTTTCAACGTCAGTGTCTTTTATTTGTTCGTTCCACACTGTTTCATTCACATTCAACTCTTTACTCACAGCATCTGCGTATTTCATTCTCGCACCATTATCCACTAGTTTGCCAACCCTAATTCTGGACGTTCGCACTACGTTTGCTTTCCTTCTCCAGACCCACTTTTGCCCTAAACACACTCTCGATACAACCAAAAAATGGTCCGATCCACACTCCGCTCCGCGCATTACTTTTGTGTCTTTCACCAGGTTTCTAAGCCGTTCATCATACAGTATCAAGTCTATCATATTTTTACATTCACTTCTTTGCCATGTATAGATATGCACATTTTTATTTTTAAACCACATATTGGATACAAACAGGCTTCTCTCCACACAGATGTTCAGCAGGTGTTCACCGTTCTCATTGACTCTTTGGTCTCCGGACTTTCCTAGAACACGTTCACTATGTTCTCTCTGTACACCCACCCATCCGTTCATATCCCCCCACTATAATCACTCTTTCATTTGACTTACATACGTTCAACTCGATCTCTACTTCATTCCAGAAGTTCTCACGCTCCTGGTCTCTTTCTCCATTCTTTTTACTTTCATTATTCAATTTCCTATATCAGTGCTTTCTCATAATACCTATAAGTAATATATTGAATTTCCTACATTTAACTCCAAAATATTTGAAACTAGCGGAACCTATAATAAAAAGAAATCAAATTGGATGGTTTAATTTTGCACCGGAGCAAACTCACCTCCAACACATGGTAAAATTGTTTTTTTTTGTGATCCTGAAAAGGATAAGTTTAGCTTGCCATACCAAGCGCTCAGGGACACCTAAGAGAATAGGTAGGGGGATATTGAATTAAATAGTAAGTGAGAGAAAAACAGGAACTAGGGAGATCATTCGAAAGCTTAGAATCCCTGTAGAAGGATTTGCATTGCGCCCGATTGGTACGCCAAGTTGAGATTTGTATTACATATTGATGATATGAATTAGCGAGTATTCCTGGCAAAGGTAGCCCAAGATGGAATAGAAGAATGTAATTCAGGAGCGCAATTTCCATTTAATTACCGACACCAACACAGAGGTGAGAATTATGTTTTAGATGACGTCAAATTTGGGGCTTATACATCAGAAAGAGTTGTCGGGAGGTAAAGTACTGCTTATATCTGTACAAAAAGCTTATTTTACGATCAGCTGCTTTAGTAGCTGACAGAAGATTCCATAATAGATTTGAAGATACAGTCATTCCTATCATAGTAATAGAGTGAAAACTTATGATCGTCATGCATATAGCAGGAAATGGTCGATCTTTTTTGCCGGACACAAAGCAACACTGAGTTTGATTATCATTAAATTTAACTAGATTATTACTTTCTCATTCAAGAATACGTTGAATTTCTTTGTTGAGTAAAATTTCCGTTTCAGCTTTACCGTTTTGATTTGAGATAAAAGGTACATACCATTATGAGTAGACTGAAATGAAGTACAAAAGAAAAGTGCCGTCGTCCACAAAGTAATAAACCGGGTTAATACTGGAAGAAATAAGATCGTTCGTGTATAATGTGAAATGTGTAGTCGCTATGACTGGTCCTTGTGGCACGCCTGTGTTCATGCAAAATTCATTTGAAAAGAAGCCATTAACTACGACATGAATTCTTCTTTTATTAAGGAAACTAGAAACCTAGTTAACGAGCGTATTACTTAACCCAAACGAGATGAGCTTGGCAAGTAAACACTTATGCTAAACTTGGTCAAATGCTTTTGAGATATCAAAAGCGACTACAATTGTTTCTCCGGATTGCCCTAATGTATTGTTTCAAGCTTGGGTCACATGTAAAAGGTAACCTGTTGAAAATATTAGGCGCTATAGCTGATCCCTGTGGCATACCAAACTGTTCTATAAACAAGTGGGTTTGAAAGTAGGATTAGTAGTAGATGAATATTGGAGCCAATTAGAATTATGAACATTGAAATCTTTCAAAATTGAGATGTGGCATGATGGAAACTAAGATAGAAGGTAGTCAACTTTCAAACTAAGATAACGGAAGGCTTCTTGAAAGTTATTATCCTTAGGAGGTCTACGAATGTAACAGTACAATTTCACAAATTTAGAACCAGCATGTTTAAAGCAGATCAACCGATGTTCGGGTGAATCGAAGATTTCAGGGAAGACGTGTTTCACATAGAAAGGTAGTAGTTGTTATTTACGAAAGTAAATTAAGCATTTTTTCGTATCAGAGAGATATAGGGGACGTCAGAATTAATTTCACAACCATGAACAAAAACCTTGTTTTTGTCTTTAATTAGTTAAAATAAAAAAAAGCGAAAGACTTGTGTTTTGATATTACGTTTAAACCCTTTAAATGAAACCACTTCTGTAATATGTAGATATATTCAATACATCAAAAAAGTTCTATTTGAATTCTACATAAATGTAATTCTAATAGATTTAACCAAAATATAAATGTTTGTAAAGCTTTACGACAATAAATACTGATTATTATTGGTAAAACTTAAGAACTTTCGCGCAAAATGTAAGGTAGTTATTGTACCTAAGTTACTTCGAAACGAAATTCATATTTAACCTGAATGAACAGGTTAATATAGGTCATCAGATGAGTGACCTGGTGAGCAAAACGATATTTTTGCAGGCTGCTCTTAGTTTGTTGTGTTAGAAAACAGTAAAACAACTTGATCTCTGTGTGTTTGCTTTGTAATAGCAATATTTAAATTAACTAAATCTTGATAAAACTAATTTTATCCTGACTTTGCAGAACAATGTCATGTAATTATCAACTTAATAAACGTAATCTACATAAAATGTGAAATTATCTTTAATGTAACTTCATTATAATGTAAGGTAACACGTAAACAAAAATGTACGGTATTGTCAATACCCTTCAGTAACGCAAAAGTAAACTGAGTAACTTGTATCTACTACAATGTACTTGTGTGGCGTTATAACTACAATGCTGCTAGCGAGAAATGTAAAGCATAGTTCATGAAGTACGTCTTCTGTTCTAAAATTTAATGATACATAAATATAAGCAGTACATTTCAACTCAAATTTGCATTCCAAAGGGAACATGTTAAATGCCCTCTATATAAACTATAGTATACACAACTGTAGGTTCGTTCCACCACATTCAGGCATGCAATGCTACCTTCATTACCAAATTTAGACTCTCGGCATGAGTTCCAGATATGGGAGCTCTGGATTTGCGATTCTTCCTCTTTAATTATGGAGATGTGAATATAACACAGTAAATCTAATTATCAAGGAAAGTGTACTAGATTATACTTAAATATAGCGTAGATAAGTAAATGGAGTCTACATAACTAAACAAATTGTGACGTTTTAAGAAATCGGGACGTTCCAAATCAGAGGTCGGGATACGTTTTTTATACAGTACTCATATCCTCTGCCTTTTAATGTTTTACTAAGATTTTTAGATTTACTGTATTGGATTTACTTTACGTCTATCAATGGAACTTTAGCTAGATAGAAGGACCACATCACATCATACATGATTTTCTTGTTAACTTATATAGCGCTCACCACGAGAACGTATAGGAGCCAATTTCGAGTTTCTTATGCAATAAAGGTCAATTTACAATGTTTACGGACCCGGAAGAAGGAATCGCGTTTACAGTTGTTGAAAATGCGAACACAGAGAAGGTTTGGTGATTATCTTAGAACCTTAGAGAAGTTAGTATGTTACTTTTTGGGAATGCAACATGCATTTTGTTTTCCTAAATATGTAGTTATTTGTTCAAAGTTGATGTACCAGTATTTTTTTACAATGAAAAAAGTGAATATCGTGCAGTGACAAAATTCTTACTTTTGGAAGGTGTAGCACCAAATTAAAGTCATCAACCATTGTTGAAAGTGTATAAAGACTCTTCATCTTCAATTAGAACAGTTGATAGATGAATTTCTAAATTTAAACGTGGTCGTGCAAGTCTTGAAAACGATCCACGTGAAGGACGTGAAGGAGATCATTAGCCTACAGAGATTTAGTAGAAGCCCTAGGGATCCCAATAGGCATTATAGGTAACATTTTGGTTGAAGATTTCAGGAATCTGTGTACACAATGGGTGCCGCATTCGATAACAATGGAACAAAAACACATTCGATTTTATCAGCAACATTTGGAACGTTTTAGAAAAAATAATTCCATTACTTTGGCCTAGGAGTGGTGTAAACGCGGTACTTCGGCTCCAAAGCGAGTAAGGGTTCGGAAATTAGGCAATAAGATGTTAGTAAGAATTTTGTTTGTGAATTACTTACAAACTTATACAACAATAAACTAAGATTATTTTTTAAACTTTTGTACCAGCTGGATGTAGCACACGCGAGAAAAGACCTGGTTTACAAAAAAAAAATGTTTCGTTAATGGAACACAGCTCAAAAAACATGGCGAAAATCAATACAAATTGTTGCAACACTAGGTTTAGATTTATGTTTTGACATCTCAAAAATTCATGCTTGGGGAACGATTTTCATCAAACGAAGAGGTCATATCATTCGTTAAAGTGTATTTGGTCAGTCTTCCGGATTCCCACTTCAGGGATGGAATCGATAAATTAAAATATCACTGAAAAAAGTGTTTTGAAGTTCAGGGAGGTTATATTGAATAGTGAAATGTGTTTTAAACTATAAATTCGTGTTTTTCTTAGTGAACACAAAACCTATTGAATGAATTACGTTAAGAATTGAGAAAAAAAAACCTAGATTGTGTGTAATTAAAAACATCAAAATTATAAGGCCATGTTACGGGTGAAAATAGAAGTAAGATTTGCGTAACAGATAAGGATAATTGCCGATAACGCCGTGAAAGGGTGTGGGGTGGATGTTGACCTGCGTGTGGGGTGAATGAGAATGTCATTAATTGGGATCGGAAAAGTGATTAATCAAGGACCTCCAGTTTGTTTGAATCAGAAGTAGGTATTGGTATAATTAGCATACAAATAAACACTGGCAATCGAAGTTGTTCAATTGAAACCAATCTTTGGTCAAATTAGCCTTGAAAATAACTTAACCCGTCTTGTAACGTCAGTGATGTTTGTAACTGTCACAAAATCGGTCTGTTTATATATATATATATATATATATATATATATATATATATATATATATATATATATATATATATATATATATACAGGGTTATTACAAATGATGTTCATGATTTCAAGTGTACATAAATCTAGTTTTATTTATCATACAAAAAAATAAAATAGTTACATTTCAAGAAAAACTCAAGAAGTTTCATCCTAGATGCCAAGAATTAGAAATGTTCTATATGGGAACCCCTTGTGATACGATAGATGTTAAGCGTGTAATGAAGCTTTCGCCATACTTTCGATGGCTGTGGTAATCCGTTGTTGGGATCTCAGGTATGCTTTCTGGTGGTGTATACACTTTATGTTTGATGTATCCTCACAAGAAAAAATCACAGAGGGTGATGTCCGGAGATTTTGGAGGCCAGTTCAAGAGTGCACCATCACATGGACCTGCACGACCAATTCATCTACCAGACAGCCGATTTTGAAGTCCAGAATGAAGTTTAGGGATTCTTGTTCTAATTTCGGTAGAAGCCATTCCGTCACCATGTCCAAGATTTATTCCATTTATTGTTTGTCCAATAAAGAAAAAAGGTCCGTACACTTTGTTGTAAATGATAGTACAAGACAGATTAACTTTCGGAGTGTAAGTGCTCGATGTTGGTGTGTTGGTTCTCCGAGCCCCATATTATGACATTACGTCTGTTCACGTTACCACACAAGTGGGATGTGGCTTCATCACTAAAGACTAAACATTTTACATAGTTTTAATTTTCCATCAAGGCCTACATGTTCTCACAAAAAGAGTCTTAGAACTTTGTCATTTGCTTTTCATGCTTGAACAAGCTGAAGTTTGTAAGGCTTGAAATTTATACGTTTACGTAAAATTTTCCAAACTGTGGACTGTGGTATACCAAGCTGTCTACTGCATTTAACAGTAGATCTCTGTGGACTACGCGTAAAACTTTCCCTTGCCTGCTGTACAGCGTCATTGCTTACTGACGGCCTTCCAGTTGATTTCTTTTTATAAATGCACAAATTTCTCTTAAAATTCAAGTACCATTTGTGACTGCTAGGAGGATCTTCATTAAATTTGGTTCTAAAGTAACGTTGCACGCTAATAACTGATTGGTTGATATGATAATCCAACACATAAAATGGTTTCCTGTCTTCAAATTCAGCCATTACACAATTGACAACAATTGACTTTAACAAATAGCTGATACGTACTTAAATCAATGTAAACAAAACTTTATGAGTTTTTCTTTCCAGTGGTACCGACTGAAATGGTCTTAAAACAGGTTAATCCAGTAATATTCATAATTGAAATCAGGAACATCATTTGTAATAACCCTGTATATATATATATATATATATATATATATATATATATATATTTCATAGTCATTTTAAATATTGCGACTTTGAAATGCTATTTGGTATAAAAAATCGATCATTGTGCGGTCATTCAATTTTTGGGTGCTGAGGGTTTCCAACCAACGCAAATCCATTTCCGATCACAGACAGTTTATGAAAAAGCGTCTTTTGTCTATCCAACTGTAAAGGAACGGTGCCGTAAATTTAGAAATGGTAAAGAGGGAACAAAAGATGCGCCGCGACCAGGTTCATTGTGTACTGCATCAACAGACACCAATATAGCGATAACACAAAATATTGCAACCCATTGCAATGGATTCCTCGCCTTTTGTCTGATGATCAAAAATGTTTGTGGATGGGTTTTTCTCAACAACGCCTTACGGAGTACAACGAAAATGGTAATCATCCTTTTTTCAATAGTTGCTGGTGACGAAACTTGGTTGCATTATTTCGAACCATCCAGTAAGTTGTCATCGATGCAATTGAAACATTCAAAGTCACCATCATCAAAAAAAATTTAAGGCACAACCTTCCGCAGTCAAGGTAAAGAACGATTGCTGGTAGAATTTAAAGAACACAGAGTGAATATTAATACAAATGTACGCAACGAAACTCTGAATAATCTTCATCAAGCAATAAGACGAAAACGTCCAGGAAAACCTTCCAATGGTGTCATTTTGCTTCACGACAATGCGCGGCCTTATGTCGCATACGTAGTGAAAAAAATTTGTAATGAAAGAATGGAGGGTTTTAAACAGCCATCCTACAGCCCAGATTTATCGCCTTGCGATTTCCATATCTTTGGTCTACTGAAAAAGGTATTGAGACGCTGTAAATCGAATGCTAAAATACAAAACGCCGTTAAGGAATTCTTCAACCAGTAGCCCCAAGAAGTTTACGAACAAAATATAAATCGGTTGGTGAAGCTGTGGGATATGTACCTTAATTGTAGATGTGGCTATTTGTAAATTTATTTCCGAACATATTTTTTATAGACCAAATGTGGGTTTCAATTGAACAACCCTAGTATATATTAAAGCTAATGGTACTACTCTTGTACTTGTATCACACATCATTTTTAACGTTTCTCGTGTTTAACTTCCCAATTTTATTTAAGGAATATATTAACTTTAGCTCCCACGCTGTGTAGATTGTTGGTCTTGGTTGCGCTAAACCTTTAGGTTACAAAACTTTCAGAGAAGAAGTTGCATTTTTCATTCGACAAAGTAAGCTAACTTCAACTTAGAAACTGCATAAGAATTACCACCAAACCAACACGCTACCCTTCGTCATATGAGGAAAATAATTCAAGACTCAGAAGAGGCAGCTTAATTTTTAGCAAAAACGAAATATGCTCTTACCAAAGGATTTCTCGATCTTAGACCTTATTTGTAGACTATTGAGTAGTCCTGCTTCTCTTCAGCCCTGGTCATCCTTTTCTTGTTGATGTGTTGCTGTGTGTAATTGTGTAGTTTACAATCATGAGTTCTCTTTTGTGCTAAAAAAAAAGAATTAGAATAATTATGTTAATCGGTTTAAGTGTTGTTTAGCTGGGTGTAGCATGCTGTGTGTGGTTAATCCAATTCGATTGTCAGTCTTGCGAGGTCGTCATCGAATGGACGGGGATGTGCGGAATGCATTTGGAGTGTTACCTAGGGATTCTCTTCGGGCAAGTCGTCCAGGAGTTGTGTTGGGGTCCCTGTGGGATGTTTCAATTTTAGTTTGTTTTTTTAAGTGGGAATTGGGGAACCGGTAGTTGTAGGGAGTGGAGGATCTCTGTGGTTGGGATTGTGTCGCCGAAAATTCTTTTGTGTGTAAAGTTTCTTTGTAATGTCTATATTCTGTGTGTGATAGGTGGTATGTTTGCGTATTGTGTTGTGAGGTCGTTAGGGTACCTGAAAGGTAACTTGTATGTGCGTCTAGGTATTTGGAATTCACAGGAGAGATGATTAGAATTTATATTAGTGTATATGGGTGCTTGTAAATCAATAAAGGGGCGTATGCATGTTTTGTAGGTGTGGTGTAGTGTTTTGGAGTGGCAACCTTTGAGTCTACCCCAGAGGGAGCCCGGTAGGATTGCTCTGTTTCTTATGCTGTTCAGTGTTCTTTGTACATCGAGGGGTCAATTAAGGGTTTTAACGAAGAGGATTCCTAAGTAGGTGACTTCGTGGAGTGAGAGTCTTTCGTGTTTTAGGGTGAGAGAAACACTGTTGTCGGCAAGGTTTCTTGGAAATTTATCTTCGTGGTAGTTAGGATGTCGGAAGAGGATTGCTTGGGTTTTGGTGTGATTGACGGAGACTCTTAATCGGTTCGCCCAGTTGGAAGAGTTCCGGAGCGTTTTGGATATGAGATGGGACGCCGTCCCTCTGTTTCAATTCACCGCCCAGAAGGTAGTGTCGTCCGCAAACTGCGTAACGACTACTCCAGGTTGTGTAACTTCGGGAATGTCAGAAGCGAAGATAGTGTACAGGATCAGGGCTAAGGCAGAACCTTACGGTACGCCTGCTGTGGGTTGAAAAGGGAATTCCCAATCAAAACATACACCACTCAAGCTATGCGAGTGTTTGATATCAAATGTGGCTATTATGCAACTTTTGTGAGAGTATGGTAGTTTTTTTTAGGTAAGCTTGTTAAGCCTGGTTTAGGTAATATTAAATATAACCAATTTTTCATTTCTACAATCATTGACTCTATGGACGTTCTGATTGGACCCCAGTCATTCTGGGCATTTCTTATCTATCTCGCAATTAAATGCAGGTCTAATGGATTTGATGCTAGAAAGCAGTTGTTGTTGATGGAAGAGAGAAAAAACAGTTAATATAATAAAAAGGGCGACTATAAAGGAAGTCTGTTAATAAGTGTAACATTCCAAATCTAACAGACATCCTTATGTGTGTTATCGTATTGTGGTCTTCGGCAATTACACCATGTCTACAATATCTGTTTTAATTTCTTCTTCTTAAGGACCTACACACATGCAATTACTTCTCATTTAATGTTATAGCAGTTGAGTCCACCTTGGTTTGCTATTCGGATAATTTACAGTTTTGAAACTACCGTATGTACATCATCGACTGTTTAGTTGCTTACTCTATGGTGAATAATTATTGTTATTGTGTATCGCTCAATTTTCACAATATGTACCCGAGTTGTCGCTGTGATAAGTAGGACTGCAAATTCGTCTCCTTCTTAACTTATTTTTTTACTAATTTCATTGTCATTTCTGCTGCTCTTGTTGCATAAGTTGTGATTATTTTCCACTATTGCTATAGTAGGATTACCTTATCTTGTTTTCAAATTTTAGGTATTAAGTAAATTTGGAACTTAAATGAGCATGCTTTAAACCTAAGTGGTTTGTGTCGTGATCCCTGTCCATGTTCTTATTCGTAGGGCATGTTGACGTCAAGACAACATACTCATTTTCAACAACCTTTCAACGTACATATATGCAAGTGTAGAAAGTTATATAATCGATTTCTTTTTTGCTATTGCTCGATCGCATGCGCGTACGCTAACATGTGAACATGTGTGCGTGTGCGTGTGCGTGTGCTTATGCGAGTGCGTGTGCTTGTGCGTGTGCGTGTGCGTGTGCGTGTGCGTGTTCGTGTGCGTGTGCGTGTGAATGTGCGCGCGCGTGCGCATGCGCGTGTGCGTGTGCGTGTGCGTGAGCGTGTGCGTGTGCGTACGTGTTTGCGTGCGCGTGCGCGATTGCATATGCGTTTGCTTGTGCGTGTGCGTGTGCAGGTAAGTACATGTGTATGATAATATTCTCGATAATCCAAAACCGACAATACCTACGTACCTTAAACTTTGTGTTTAAGTGTGGGATGGAGTTTACTAGTCGCAGTTTTTGATTTTGACCAAAATTTCGGAAACAGTTGTGTGATATATATATATATATATATATATATATATATATATATATATATATATATATATATATATATATATATATATATATATATATATATATATATATATATATATATATATATATATATATATATATATATATATATATATATATATATATATATATATATATATATATATATATATATATATATATATATATATATATATATATATATATATAATTAGAATTAGTGGTAGCAGCCAAGGTTGTGGCTAGTTTAAAATAAAGAAATGATCCTTTGTTCAAAGGAAGCTTTCAGTAAATTTATTACCTTTGTCAACCAATGATCGTGGATACAGTTAAAAACAATGGAGCAGCATTGAAAGAAGATATTTCAATTTAAATTTAAATTATATGTCAAAATCAAATTTTTGGACTTTGACAAAAAATCATTGACAAACATTATTTTAAAATTCATGTAAAAAAACACTTCAACTAATGAATTTAAATGTGACCAATGTGATTATGCAACAAATACAAATTAAAAAATCTTCTTAAAAGACACTTATAAATTTAAATGCGACCGGTGTGAGTATGCATCACAATGATTTTTTGTCAAAGTCCAAAAATTTGATTTTGACATATAATTTAAATTTAAATTGAAATATCTTCTTTCAATGCTGCTTCATTGTTTTTAACTGTATCCACGATCATTGGTTGACAAAGGTAATAAATTTACCGAAAGCTTCCCTTTGAACAAAGGATCATTTCTTTATTTTAAACTAGCCCCACAACCTTGGCTGCTACCCACTAAATTTTTCTGATTGTTTTTTAACTTAATCAGCCACGATTAACAACCTTGATTATATATATATATATATATATATATATATATATATATATATATATATATATATATTACAAGTATGTCCTTATATACCTTTGGTTCAGTTTATATAAAAATGTAAACTAATAACGAACTAGTTAAGAACAATCATAAAAAAATAAATAGGTACATTTACAAGTAGGAATAACTAATATTAAGAAGATTAATGCTATTGTTTATTAAATGAAAAACAAAACAAAGTAATTGTTCATGTAAGAAAGTTATAAAATTACTCATCATCTTCAGTATCTAAATTTCCATTTTTCACCGAAATGATGGTTCTACCATTATATCCAGCACCTTTGTCGAACACCACTCGGATATAACTTTTTCGCTACAATATTACCAGTTTTCAAAGTTTTACCATCGCATTTATGTAACGGCTCTTCTCCCATATTTACTCAGCGACTGACCGTAATAAGATTTGCAAGTACTCTAAACATTTTGAATTGCACTGAATCGACAGTATAATCTAAGTATAAAGCGGCAATGTTCTCTAATTATTATTATTATTATTATTATTATTATTATTATTATTATTATTATTATTATTGTTATTATTATTATTTTTTTTATTATTCCCTAGGAAGGTTTTGTTCAGTCTTAGAGTATAAAATATTCTTTATTGTTAACCACTTTTTTTAGCTCGCAAAGAGCTAGCCGGTAACAATTTTTTAAATATTTGAAACCAATATTATTTAATATTTTACCTATGTTAGGCCGAGACACTGCTAGCAATTCCTTCTCTTTTAATGAGTGTTTATAAAATAACTATTTCCTTCTCAGCATACTTTTAGTAAGCTCTATTGTGTACTGTACATGATTTCATACATCGCCCGTTGTAAGCTTCTGGCTAGGTTCTTCGAGAGTGTTCGGTAATAGAAGGCTCTTTTTTTGTTCGCAATTACCCTTGTTAATGTAAGCACATTGATCTTCAGAGGTTTCGTTGCTCTTCCTTGCTGCTTAAACGTTACTAAACGCTCCAAAATTATCTATTTTGGAGCGTCAATAAATCAGTTTCAATTCGTCTAGCATTTATAATTATATTATAATTACATTATTGAAATCACCTTAAATCCTATTTCTATTAATCACATGTATATTTGTAAATAGGCAAAATATTTTCGCATAATTAAAAGATTGCCGTATTATTACAAATAAAAGTAGAATTACTATTACTCTTTCCAAATTAAAAGTTTACAATAAGAAACCAATTTCGTAGTTACTCCAATTAATTTCTCTAGTCGTCTGTAAAGGTATTCGTCTATAATAGAGAACCGATTACGACAGATAAAGACGTCTATAAACGACGTTAATTGCAATTATTAGTCACTCATTTTCACATGCATGATTGAAATCACATTAAGGCTTTTCTCTATTGAGCACTATAGCATATGCACTTTCATAAATTAACGTTTTCCCTGTAATAATATGCGTAATGTGCAATTCTGCATGCACATGAAAATATGTTAAACGTTTAGAGAGCCACTGCTTTTCACATGTTCCTTACTTTTACTGACTATACCAACACATAAAATTTGAAATTTCAAATTGGTCATGTTCTTTGCAATTTTTTGATGAGGCATGTCATTCGACGGAAAAAAAACTCCTAAAGTGAAACTGAAGTATTCGTTCAAATGTTTTCGATATGTGAATAACGACCAGCTTTACATCAAAATGTGCAGACATTTATTTAAATTAATCAGTTAAACAAAATAATAGAATTTCATAGTCTTTCTAGCCATAAAACGACCAATTCTTATTAATACCATGCTTGTGACGGGCTGCACTGTTGTCAACCCTCTAAATTGTGATTCAGTAAACAGTTCACTATTTTCATAGGATATGATTGAATATGCTCGTAGTTTGTTACTTGTGTTTAAAGTATTTTACACATATAGTATTATCAGCTGCAGTGTAAAGAAATAACTAATACATCGTGTATCTTCTATTACTTATTAAGTAGCGAAGGGTTGAAATACTTACTGAGAATGTGATGTCCTCCTGCATTGAGGTATGAGCTAATAGATCTCCAAAATTCGTTAACCGATTTCCTCCAAGTTTGAGTGCAGATTATGAGTTGTAGCCAAAAAGATTTTGGCTTAAATATAGGTTTCGTCGATAGGAAGGAACGAAATTTTATACTTTCAGTTCATTCGTCACCATGTGGGGCCAAAGACGTACAAACACATTATTTATTCTAATTTTATTGGAAAACGGGCAAACGAGAATTAAGCGTTATGGTTTTATAGTGTTTGTCATCATTTGGGCCCAAATATTGCCAAAAACTTTATTTGTTTACTAATTTCGTTGTAAAAACGGTCGAACGCATTGTCACGATGAACAAGTACCAAATGTTATGATTTGACGGTATTAGTTAACAAAGACTCTCAAAAACGATTTATTCTCCCATTTTTATGAGAACAAAAGTATTTGTTTGACATGTAAAACTGTAATTTTATGGTTTTAGAGCGTTGGTCCTTATTCCATGCTATAGATGCCCAAATGCTTTATTTATACACCAATTTGGGTGGCAAAATGGCGAAAGGTATTGACTGGATGGACTAGAACTAAGTGTTATTGTTTTACTGTGTTAATCATCACTTTGGGCCAAAGAAGCCTATAAAATTCATTTAATGACGAAATTACGTTTGTAAAAAGGCAACAGTGTTTTGAAAAAAAAACTGACTGTTATTATTTTAGTGCTTATGGTGATTATCATCATTGGTACCAACCACATTCATAATCTTTATTTATAAATAAATTTTTATATAAATTAGTAGATAATCATTGGTTTGAGGCAGCAGTTAAGGTTTTAATAAGCTTTACAGCTGCCCTTAATTGACTTTAGCAACTGAAAATTAACCAGCACAGTGAAGCTTTCGGATTTAACGTATGTTAATGTTTTACTTCATGGTGTAATTACTGATTTTGTTACTTTGAGAGAACAACTCGGTTGGTCCTAATTTACTGACTTATTGATCAATTTAATTGGATAAGCAAACGAATTGCCTGGATGGACAAGAACAGTTCATTTTAGGGCGTTGGTAATCATTTGCCACCAACGATGCCAAATTACGTTATTCATGAAGTAATATTGTTGAGGAGTAAGCCAAATACGTTGCCTATATGGGCAAGAACTAGATGTTACGGTTTGCGGTGTTGGTCACCATTCAGGGATAAAAATGCAAAAAAAAAATTTAGAAAAAATTTTATGGTTTTAGTGTGGTCATTATTTAAAGCCAAAATGTTCCAAAAACTTTATTCGACAATTTTTTGGGAAAACCAACAAATGCATTATCATGATTCAGAAAACAACAAAATTTTAACTACAGCTATTTTAACGGATTTTTAGTATTAAACACAATGTTACAGCTCCCTTCACTTTATTTTAGCAACTGAAAATAGGCAACACTGGATTTTATGTGCGTTTTAAAATTGGTTAACTTTATCGCGTAATTACTATTCCCGTTACTTTCTTGAAAGTATTGATCATATTCTTATAGTGAGTAACATTGTTTCGCCATCTTGGATTTTAAGTTTATTTGTTTCGGTTTTTTCATAATAATTCAAAAAGTAAACGTTTGATTTAAATAACGTTCTTAGAAGAAAAAGGTAGATAGAGGCTGAAAAAATGGCGTGTCGACATTCACTTTGTGGCCACTAAAGAAATGGCTGTCGAAGCTCGAATATCTGTAAACAGCCAGCATGTAAAGATACATAGTAGATACGTTAGTGCAGCGCGAGGCGGAAGGACTCGCCCCGCATGAGAGTGAAATAGGGATGGTAAGGAATAAGTGTTTTTGACAGTGGGATACTTCTTACAACCATCACGTATCTCGTTTCAGATATCTTTCCTGTCTCAATCAAGGTGTGAAAGCAAACTTGACTAGTAGACTCCTGAAATAACGATTCCTAGCGTACCACTCCGGTAATGACGTTGGAATGCTCAAACAGACCGATAAACCCTAAATCCTCAGCTGGTACCGTAAACCCGGTGATAGTTACTCTTTACCGCCGGTGTTTTTGTTAAAAGCACCCCCTAATAAAACATCTGCATACTACATACTATCTATTATAGAGATCATAATAAACAGTAAATGGTACATAGTGGGCGAATTTTGAGCAAATCTTAGGTTCAGTATGTGAAGGAGTAGAGTTACCCAAAAACTGATATAGATGTTATTTTGTGGCTTACCAATTGTTTTATGTTTCTTTTCATTTGTTAGCTATCCTTCAATTGTCAAACCTATTTCTAACAATTATAACTCGTTTATTGAACAGGATCGAGAAGGTACTATTTCTATCTATGCCTATCTAACATAACTCATTACGGTACTTTTGACGACGTAGCCTATTTCCATTTTAAAATATTGCAAAATAAGTTACGTAATTGTTCTAAAATAATGTTATTATTTCTTTCTTTTAATTTTCACTTTGATGGAAGGTCATGTGTTTTATACAAGATATGTTGTTGTAACTAGCGCAAACAAAAACGTAAAATATGACCTATTTATAATCAGAATAAGTGAGATAGTTCACAGGTATAATAAAGCCCTATTCAACTTAATTACATATCACCTGTAAACTAGCTTCACTTGAATTTGTTTGAGCCCGTACCGCTTTTACATGATCAACTCTAAAATGCGTTCTTCCCTAACAGTGGTGGTGAATCTTTGTAAGCTAACGTGCTAAAATAATGCAAAGATGCATAAAATTTCCAACGTCCCAAATGGATTTTAATGTTAAAAACTGGAAAAAATCCTTAACGACAATGTTAAATAAATATCCGCTTAAGTTTAACTAGCTTCTAATATTTTTATGAACTAGTCTTAATACAAATCTGTTCTTAGAAGCTATCTGACGGAAAAGGAACTAGTTTGTTATTAGTTTACATTCTAATGTAAAATAAACCAAAGTTATATACCAACATTCCTATAGAGAACATAATATAATTAGATACAAAGCATTACTCTTGTTTCCGTCACTAAATCAGAATTCAATTCCTCAAGCATATATTAGCAATTAGATACACACAGACACACACACACACACACACACACACACACACACACACACACACACACACACACACACACACACACACATCACACACACACAACACACACACACACACACACACACACACACACACACACATTATTTACATTACACTATTATTTACATTATTGAAATCACAACAAATCCTTTCTTTATTAATCACATTTACATTTTTAGTTAGGTAAAAGGATTTCACATATCTAAGAAATTGACAAACTTTAGTTCTCTACGTTCCTATAATACAAATCTTGTTGTAATTATTGTGTGTGTTTAATTGCGTGTGCGTGGGTGTGTGCGTGCTTATTTGTGTGAAATAGGGTGTCGGAGACGGTGTCGGCGTCGTCTGGGTGTGGCAGTTAAAGTGATAGAGAGAATGAGAACGAGAGTAAGAGTAGGAGTAATAGTGAGAGTAAGAGTCAGGGAGAGAGTGACACCGTGAGAGGACTACAATAATAAGATAAACCATCTTCTTCAATACCCAGCATACCAAAGGAATGCGACAGATCCTACAATATATTTGAAAAAAACGACAGAAACGAAAATAAGAAACTCCAAGATCGATTAAAAATTCATCGAAATTCCCGAAATGCTATTGATTACCAAAGATTCACAAACCTGGGGCTCCACTGAGGTCATTAGTAGATTCAATCGGACCACCTCTACACGAACTTGTGAAATATGTCGCGAAACAGCTACAAACTGTACACCAAAAAGTCAGAATTATACGTAGAAAATAGATCCATTTCTTAGACCTAATTAAAAGGGGACGCTTAACCAAGGTTCAACATGCCGATCAAGTAAACAATCCACATAATTGACACAAAGTATCATCTGCAAGAAGATATCATCAGCCTAACTTACTTCATCTATGGAAGCGAAAGGTGTAAACTAATCTAGGGCGAACCAATGGATTTACCGCTATCGCCAGTTTTCGCGAATTTATTAATAAACAACCTGGAAGAACGAGCAATACACATAGCAGCTCACAAACCTAAGCTATGGTTAAGATACGTGGACGACACTTTTATAATTTGAACATACGGACAAGAAGGACTGGATCTATCTCTACAACATATACATGGGGTTCACAAAAAGATAAAGTTTGCAATGGAAATAAAAGACAATAGATCACTTCCGTATGCAGGCATATTAAATTACAAGAACGGGGTATAACTAGGACACACAGCTTACAGAAGAAATACACACCAACAGGTATCTGAAGGCTCAATCCCATCATCATCCAGTACAACTACTGGCTGTGGTCAAAACGTTGATTACGAAATCCATTCTTCTGACAGACGTCAAAACATTCATGAGGAAATCAAAACACTAAAGTCAGCTTTATTACAAGAAGAATTCACCGAAAAACGTACTCAGAACGGAACAATCGAAAAATCAAAAGAGAAGGAAGATATAAAGTACTCTTACCGTATAGAAAGGGAATCACAAACCAGATTAACAGAAGACTAAAAAAACACATCATAACCGTATCTAACGATTCGCATCGAAATTATACCTTGGTTGTTTTCTCATGGTATTTATGGTTGACGTGTCACTTTGTCTTTCATTTCGACTACGGCCCCTTTTATTACTTTCTCTCCTTTCTTCATCCGTTTTCCCTTTTTAGTTTTTGGACGTTGTTGCTTGTAGTACCTGGTGCGTGCTTCTTCCAGATGTTGGGTAACCTTTATGCTTCATTCCGTGTGTTCATACTGGACGGCCCTTTTTCTATTTCGATGGCTTTTTGAAATATCCGGTAAGTTTTATTTTGGATGCTTGGCTAGCATCTTGACGTTAGCGAAGTCCAGGTGCACAAACCAAAGTGAACAACGTGGGAAGAACAAAAACAACAGTTAACACTCGTGGAAACTATGTGTATATGTATATGTATATGTATATGTATATGTATATGATATATATATATATATATATATATATATATATATATATATATATGTATATGTATATGTATATGTACATGTACAGGATGGCCAACTAAGAATGCGAGGTACTGTATCTGGGAAACTATCCATCGTAAAGGCTTGCGCATAAAATAGTTATACTAAAACGGCCAATACAAATACCTGGAAAATATTTTCAAGTTTTGTGAAATGTCCGCTAGAGGCGTAACTGCAATCTTGAATCTAAAAAAGTGATGTTTCTGTGAATTCTGCTATATTAACCTAATAAAAAAATAACTGATCTTTAAAGTCGAGTATAATCCGAACTTTTATTGTTTGGCACTTTTTGACGTATGTCTAAAAATAAAGTGGTGGGTGGTATTCAAAGGTTTCCTTAAATAATTCCCTGTATCTTCGAAACGGCTAAGCCAATTTTAACAAACTTTGGCGCGTTGAAATGAGCTATTCTTGGGCTACAAATGTTATAATATTTGAAGTTTTGTTAGTTTCACATGTCATCGCTAGAGGGCTTTGTTCGACATGCCAACAGAAACGGTTAATTTTCGCAAAAAAATTAAATGTATAGGTATGACTTTTTTTCATGAACAAGAGCTAAATGATGCCTAAATAAGCTCGCGATAATCGCATCCCGATATCTTGTTCCTAACCTAAAATATCGCCCAAAGAAGACTTTATTATTTTTTACTATATTTTTCTGGAATAGTTTCTATTATGTAAGTTGTGGCCCTAAAAAGGACCGATTTAAAGGAGGAAAGTTTTTAATGCCCCCGTAAATGCTCGAAATGCTGACCATCACGCTCTATGCATTGATTTTTTGGCCAATCAATTACCGTTGTTGTTGGAAGGTGTGCCTCTGGAAACAAGGCTGAAATAGTAATTGAATTGGCTTCCGCGATCGCCAGACTTAACTTGCCTCGATTTTTATTTATGGGGGCGCTTAAAGGACATCGTGTTTCGGACTCAACCTACTACTAGAGAAAATATGAAAACCGGATTTGTAACCCAATACGTAACATACCGAGAGCCGAAATTGAAGCTGCAGTTTTGTCTAGTCATGAGAGGCTTCAGCAATGCATAGAGCGTGATGGTCAGCATCTCGAGCATTTACGAGGGCATTAAAAACCTTCCTCCTTTAGATCGGTCCTTTTTAGGACCACAACTTACATAATAGAAACAATTCCAGAAAAATATGGAAAAAAAATAAAAATTTAAGGGGTTTTCGTATAAAGTTGTCTTTGGCCGATATTTTAGGTTCGGAACAAGATATCGAGATGCGGTTTTCGCGAGCTTGTTTAGGCATCATTTAGCTACTTGCTCATGAAAAAAAGTCATACCAATGCATTTAATTTTTGTGCGAAAATTAACCGTTTCTGTCGGAATGTCAAGCAAAGCCCTCTAGCGACGACATGCGAAACTAACAAAACTTCATATATTATAACATTTGTAGCCCAAGAATAGCTCATTTCAAAGCGCCCAAGTTTATTAAAATCTGCTTAGCCGTTTCGAAGATACAGGGGGTTATTTAACTAAACCTTTGAATACCCCCCACCACTTTATTTTTAGACATACGTCAAAAAGTGCTAAAGAAAACAAGTTCAAATTATCCTCGATTTTAAAGATCAGTTATTTTTTTATTAGGTTAATATATCAGAATTCACAGAAACGTCACTTTTTTAGATTCAAGATTGCAGTTACACCCCCTAGCGACCATTTCAGAAATATGGAAATATTTTCCAGGTTTTTGTATTGGCCGTTTTAGTAATAACTTTTTTTGCACAAGCCTCCATGATGGATAGTCTCCCAGATACAGTACCTCGCATTCTAATTTCGCCACCCTGTATATGTATATGTATTTGTAAGTCTAAGATTTGGGAGGTGAGACTGAATTTTGCAAATGTTAAGCCTTTAAACACTTAACAATATACGAATACCTAAATTTCGCATACACGTGAACACAAGTTTGATAGAAAATGAAAAACTTGGTCATGAAACAAACATATTTGGAATCTACTTATTCAATTGACTATGTTTTTGTTTTGCTCTATAAAAAAAGTAGTTGTACGTTTATGATTAGCAGAAAGTAGTAAAAATATGATTATTCTAATGAAGTTGTATTGTAGTAGTTGGAACTAAGGGTACGCAAAGAGAAGGAAGCCAAACAAGACAAACAAGAGATCGTGGAGTACAACAACAATCACAAGAAACAAGTACAATGACCTCGAACACATCTACTGGACCAAAGACTGTCACTGCATCAATTGGAACACAAAATAACGTTGGATCGCAGGTAAATAAATTGCTAATGTTACGTCCAGAAATAACAAAATTCAATTTTAGGCCGCTCAAACAGAATCACCTTCACAAACTCAATCATCCGAAACGTCAAAATCAGAAGGAATTCAAGCAGGTGGTACACTTCAACCAAACACAAAAACATCTTCAACATCAACTCGACCACCATTTCGTGATAACCTTCATCATGTGCTTACAAATACACGTTCCGTTGATTACCCAGATATGGATATGGTTAGGGAAGCAGAATTACGGTCAGCTCATCATCATAATATTCTAAATAATAACATTAGCAATCGAAGAAGTAAGTCAAAAAGTACAGAAGATATGAATACGCAAAACAATATGAGTTTAGATAGCAATACATTAAAAAGAATGTTAAAACCAATGCCTAGCGCCGAAAGCCCGGTTACGTCACCCGAATTAGGTAGGAAACGATATAATTATTATAACGCACACCATCATCGACATCCAAATAATAATGGTCGGTATTCAGAACCAGAAACAACAAGGTTACTACCTCGGTCAGCTATGGCACAAAATTCTCGTTTCTCTGGCTCTAGGTAAGAATTTGTATACATGTTAAAAGTACTTAAAAAACGTTTTAGATCCTCGCACGAAATTGGGAGAGCGTATCCTGGACGTGGCTTATATTTAGAATTAGAACGTAATGCAGCGGGCGATCTTTCTCCACCTTCCGATAATGTTCTTTTTGATAATCAATGTTACGCAACAACCCCTAGCTCGAGTAATGGAAATTCAGATCCCGAACAGGCGTCTCATTATCACGGAAGGCAACTTAGGCATCCTCATCATCACCCGGTAATGCTTATTTTAAGTTAGTAACATTTACAGTAACCCCAATTTTAGCAGAACGCGAATGAGTCTTCAACGCCTGGCTCGCCTACAAGTCGTCTTCTTCTAGAGTATGAAATGCATTTAAGAAATACTCTAGCTAAAGGAATGGATGCTGAAAGTTACAGTTTGCATACGTTCGAAGCACTGTTAACGCAAAGTATGGAAAATTTAGGTGGGTTTGCCTTTTCGGCAATTAGCATTCGCATGTATTGTTTTGGTGTTAATGTTTTTCAGAATTTGCCGAAAGTTTACCAGGTTCAAATCAACGAAGTCCGTATCCTTCAAGGAAAAGTGAGTACATAACCCTATTTGCACTTTTAAATGTTAACCAATTTGCACCGGGTCATCTTAGGACCAGCTCCCAGTAGTTCTTCTATTAACAAGTCTTCAACTTTACCCTTATCTCATAGACTGAGTGTAGATCGTTCTTCAGGTGGTAGAGAAAGAGATCGAGATCGCGACGGCTACTATAGTGATAGAAACGAATTATTGAGGGAACGAGAGAAAGAAAGAGAAAGAGAGCGGGGTTATCTTAGTGATCATAATACAGGGTATGATTTTTACGTGTAAGTTTGTATTATGTTTAATTTATGTGATTTTTAGTTATAATTCACGGTGTGCTTCTTGTATCGGTGAATCGAGTAGAGCGCAGTGGTTTCGTCATTCGGATGGCTGGCGTTCTGGAAGTTCAACGTATAGTTCAACACAAGGTCTTCCACAAAGTGGTCATAAAAGATCACCATGGGATTCGTTACCATCACTTCGACAAGACAGTAGCCTTAATGATAGCGGTTATAAAAGTGGTAGAACAGACTCTTTTGAACAAAGGTAATCTATTTTTAAATTACGTACGGATTGGTGGTTCGAAAAGAACATACGAAGTAGAATTTATTCCTTTTTCTTTTACATTTAAATGTAGACTGAGAAATCGTTTGAAAAGCTGTTTAGATTACAATGTTATCAAAAAGGTGAAGTGAGTATTTTACCTTTACAATTCAAATCTGCCTTACTTCCGCTTCTAAAGTGGCGATAAAAGCTTTTTTTGTGTAAAGATGTTTAGATTTAGATCAATATCAGACAAAAGAAATTTTTAGTGCAGTATTGCCATCTATTGACAATTTTATGTATTATTATTTAAAAGTGTTTGAATTTATTACTAAAAGGTTTAGAAATTGAACTGTCTATTTAATTATTATGCAAGTACCGACATCAAATAAATTTATGTAGAATCAATTACATACAAAGTGCCTAATGTGTATCAAAGTGTAAACTTTCACCATTACTACACATTTTAAAATACTTAGCTTTTATGGTGTATTTGTATATATAAGTTATATAATGTAAGCGTTTCGACAACACATACAGTTATTTTCGTCAGTAGCAATACTATCTTTCAAAATTGATAAAGACGTTGGAACAATTTTCAAATTTCACAACATTGTTTCAACATCTTTAACAATTTTGAAAAATAATATTACTACTGATGAAGATAACTGTAAGTGTTATCGAAACGTTTAGATTGTATAACTTAAATATACAAATATACCATAAAAAAAACAAAAAAAATAAGTATTTTAATATGCCTAACGTGTGTTCCTGATTGTTGCAATTTTAATTTGTTTTTATTTTATATCAAAGTACAATTTACCCCAACACAACTAATAAAAATAAATAATAGAGGAAACACTATTAAAAAGAGAGAAAGAAAGAAAGAAGGTGGTATTGTTACTATCACGTACAAAGTAACTGTTACTTAGGCAACCAACATATCACGTCGATGTTAGAAAACTATAAATGAGCATGGAGACCGTTACTTTTAGCGTATTCGCTAATTTGCAAACGTATAATTTTAGCGACAAAAAGTAATTACGCCAAAACTAAATTTACGGTTTTCGATATATTCATAAAACTTGAGGTAAAGTTATTCATTGTAACCCTGTGTGTAAATTTTAAGGATCACCCGGTATTTAAAATATTTTACTATTATAAGTTTTTGTTATGAACGAATAAGTTCAAAAGTAAATATGTAATTAAAAATAATTATTAATTCTATTAAATACATAAATGAAAAGTTTACCTCGAGTTTTGAACGTACGATCTGTACTCTAGCAAAGTGCAGGTTGTAGGTTCAAATCCTACCCGAGGTAGGCTTTTTGTTCATGTATTTAATAAAATTCATAATAATTTTTAATTAAAATATTATGTTTCGTGTTGAGGATTGAAATTGGTTATACGTTTTTTTGGTTAAGATATTTGGAATAGGTTATTTAAAATTTAAGAAATAAATTCCATGTTGATTAATTATATTAAGTATAAAATTATTACATTATATAGTACATCTTTTGTGATTTTAAATTGTGAGTCGTCAGTCCGTCGTCTTCCTGTTGATAAGAATTCTTGGTTTTAAACAAAGAGTTGAATTGTAGGTATGTTAGTTTAAGGATTATTACAGTTGAGGTTGGTTATCTCAGGCATATCGTGTTACTTGAGGTACCTTTTAAGCATGCAGTTTGTAGCGTGATGTAATTTCTCTTTCGATTATTTTCGTTTTGAGTATTGTTTTAACCGCGCTTAAAATTCAAGCGATTCTTTTTTTGTGATAGACTAATTTAGTTTTATGTAATTAGGAGCGGGATATTAAGGAATATGGCGAATTCTGAATAAGGTAGTAATTAGTCTAGACCAAGATGCTGGGATAGATTCACGTTTGTTTGTTTGCGGTCAATGCAATACACGCAGAAGTGGTTGATGGAATAGTTATGCTTACCGTGGGTGTATCGGAATTGAAGTAGTAGATCTCCGGTTCCACTTGAGATTATATTATATTCACCACACTCTCGGATTATTTTATCGTTTCATTTTGTCATAGTGACATATTTGGGCATAGAAATACGGGGTTTTCGTGTTTTTTTGGAAAAGCTTAGCCACGTTCTATGGACCTGCTGTTTCGCAATTTACTTTATTTGCGGTTTAAAGCAGTACTTTCGTGTAAACATGATGTGTACATAGTAAATTAATCAAAGTTTTAGGGAAGTTTAAGTAATAGTGCAACGTCCAACCTATTGTAAGATCAATCAAAACGTATTAAAAAGAGAAGTATTCACGAGTTCAGTCATATTTGGAGTTCGAGTTTCTACATCGAATATATTGCCGCGTTCTAGGGCGTCATCTATATATTTTAGGTGTCTGTATAACAATGGGTCTGTTCCGAATACAAGGTAAACCTTTTTGTGTCCTTTGTTGTGTAGTTGTTGACAAATTTTAATAAATTCTTGAGTATTATTATTTTTTTTGTTGTTATACCGACGTTTGAATACTCTGACTTTTGACATTCACGTTTGATTTTTGTGTCGATTAACTTTTAGTGCGCGCATATTCATAATATGATTAAAAAATTTTATTTCTATTACACTGACTAACTTGTATTGAAATTATATGTGGCCATGCGTTACAACGAGGACGCAATATTTTTGTCATAGTGTTTTCTTATTGTGGTGTTTCAAGTTACAATAATGTTAGTAAGGCCAATATTGACTCACAGCCTTTCGAGGTAATTTAGACAATCAAGCTTGAAATGAATGTTTTGATTTATGTTGCAAGTGTGTTAACATTTCGATGATTTTTTTTATTACTATACAATATATCTTTATGTTAACGTCCTTTTTGTGTTTCTGACGCGCAAAGTATTTGTTGTTTTTTATTAGAATTAGATCATGAAGTGAAGTCAACATTTTATGTTTAGTTGAAGTAAAGTAATTCTGTTCAGAACATTGTTTATTGAAATTTTTGACGTAACCTTTAAAAGGTTTAATGTAATTTTTTTTATTTTGAGCATATTTGATAGCGAATTGTTTGATTTAATTACGACTGGTTGTAAATGAATTAAGGTGATTTTTGAAAAATAATTATATTGAAGTGCAGATTCATTGAGGGAAATAACGTAACGTAAATTATGAATTGAGACGGTCATTGACCGAACAACTGATTGATTTTACATCCGAGGGTTTGGCGAAAAGTTGCAAATATTTTTGGAGTTACTTTTTATAGGAATCAACACATCGAGTGTAGACATCGTTCATGGGCTTGAATTTCCAAAAGCTAAGCAACTTGATATTTGTTCGGAAATGAGCTGTATTTTAAATTGTTTAGTTAATTATCGTATTTTCAATTGTTTTTGGTTATTTGAGATAATTTTAGCGCTGAGTTTATCCAAACTTTTAATGAGTTTTGGGCTATATTTTCGCAATTTTGCGGCTTTTACATAAAGTTTAGAATTTCATTTAGAGGAGATTAGAGAACTTCGCGTAAAGATTTTTGGAATAGAATTTTTAGTACTGAAGTAGTTTTGAGTGAACGTTTTGGTTTCCTGTTAGGTCTACCTAAGATCTGTTCATGACGTAGTCCCTATATAAATCTGTTTAACAGGTGGGGACTTTTTGGCAGTTCTTACCCGAGTTTGACGTTTTTAGAGTTGTGACGAGTGCCCCTTTTACAACGATAAGTGAGAACCCCACCCACGCCACAGAACTATTGCGTGGCACAAATTGTCGTTACGGGCTAGATGCCCTAGTGAGTATTTAGCCTGTAACATCGTATCCACTATTACAACCAGTTGAAATGCTGCAATAAGGATTGTATCCCATAATTCGATTCGTTTTTTAAATATTTATGATTATATTATACCCACTTAATACAGAGTAGTTACTACACCCAAAAATTAAAACAAAGAGTCAATGAAAATGGACCCCTGGAAGTGATTGACTATTTTGTTTTACGCCTCATTTTTTTTTCTACAATACGCTCGCACTTGCATTTAAACGACGTATATGTACACCTACTTCAACATTTTTACATTGGCGTTAGGCTTTGTATAGACACAAAACCTAAACATTGTTGCCTGAACTACCTGCTGCATGTTATGTTATCTTCGGTTTATACCAAATCCTTCTTTTGTAAAGTTGCTTTACATGCCTCGACTAATCTTGTATCTACCTATAAGCTTTCCAATGTATTTGGTTTTGCTCATCAAATTACAGAGTTCTTGAAATAGATATATTGACATCTATCAATATAAGTTTGTTATTCTATCGCCCATGGAAAAATGGTCTTATACATAACGTAAATTCTATAGCACTATTTCTATTGGTATCTCAGGCTATCATAATAAGGTTTTATTTCAAAATAATCTAGTCTTTCTTAGTGGGATGTCTCTCTATTGTCTTGTTTGACCAAAAACTACTACTACAGTGTAACCTACGGTTCTATGGCGACTAAATATAATTCTTTAGGTATATTTATTAAACTGTTATTTGAAACACTATTTACGTGAATTTACATAACCTGTCCAGGAAGAATTTTTGAATGCGTCTAATACATACTCATAGCTTTACCTTCATTTTCCTATATCTAAGAAGTTAGCCAATGTAGAAGTAAAAATCATAATTAACAATGCCTTACTAGAAAATAGTGGGTTAGATTGAGATCATTACCAACAAAACAAACCATAATGATGAAAAACAATTTACTGGGGTTACATTGGTTCAATGTAAATCAAGAGGATATCTTTACTAATACAAAGATACATTTGGAAAAATTGCAGTTGAATTAATAGTACATTGTTATAAGTTTTTGTTGTGAACGAATAAGTTCAAAGATAAATATGTAATTAAAAATTATTATTAATTTTATTAAATACATAAATAAAAAGTTTACCTCGAGTAGGATTTGAACCTACGACATGCACTTCGCTAGAGTACCGCGCTAACCAACTGCGCCATTAATGTTCAAGCCCCAATCGATGTAAATTTTGTATTTATGTATGTAGAACTGATGTAAATGTAAATAGGCAGCACTGTACAAATAAAAACAGTAATCTATGACAAACAGACATTTAAAACTTCATGTCAGATAACGGTTAGTAGACATATAGATGCTAACTAAAAAATATTCCAAAGCCGCCCGATTACATAAAAGATCGACAATACAGTTTAAGCATTTTAAATTATATTTATTTAACTTTTACACTTATTTGGCTAGTATATTAAGACACTTGATAAAGAAAAGTTTATTTTTATAAAATTAACCATTATTCAGATATTGAAGAAATTTCAATCAGTATAAAAAAACATCTCCTAATATACCCCCCTCCCCGCCGCTGAATTGGTCCCAAAACCTAATTAGCTCCAGGAGAAATGAAAACAAGTTTAATCAAAAAATTTTAAGTACATACGTGTTTCCGTTCTGAAGTTATCGTGGGCACTAACATACACACGCAAGCACGTACGCACGCATGCACGCACGCA
>JARFJB010001748.1:2735000-3050000 GCA_036346205.1 Vesta saturnalis
AAAGGTAAAGTAGAGGGGATCAAAATAAAGTTGTTTTAGAGAAAATTTTGATCAAATGGTAATAATAAGAAAGTTATAACGGTTTAAAGTTCTTATAAGTTAGAGCCCACGCATTGAGTGCCGTTGTCTTTTAGAAATTTACGTTTACTTAGAAACACAAACACATCGCCCACACTCTGATAAATTAATTTTGTAGTAGCATTATTGTTACGGTAGGTATTCATTATTATATCTACGAATTCTTCATTACTGTAATTTCAAATGGATCAGTAGCCAATAACTAATGAGTAAGTCAATTACTACAATTAAAGTTGGTGCTTACTGTCTGACGTTTAAGTAGCTTCTACGTACTTGATTATATTAAAGAACTAGCGGTTTTCAATAAATGAACACTCATAACAGGGCATTTCTGCTTTTTAAGTAACTTAAATAGCCATAGCTTCCATCTTATAAAGGTTTTATTAAAATTTTAAGTGAGCTTCGTTTATTTAACTTTCGAACATTCCAAATTTAAATTCAAAAAATGTTAGTATAGATAACCTACTCCTGGACCAGGTTTTGGCGAGAAATTTAATGTACAAAAATTTCAAGGTCGTCTCTTGGCGGGGAAATTAAGAAATTTCAAAGTTATGTGTTGGCGGGAAATTTAAAAACAAGGTGAGATCATTGACAGTGAATAGGTTACCTGAAAGCCATTATCAGATATTGATTTAAAGATATCAAAAATGTACCCCACTTTAGGGATATTTTTATAAGAGATAGTTTGCTTAAATAGCATGGAAACATGAATCTGGAATTATTAACTTAGATGGTGAAAGCGAACCTAGAATGCATTGGGTTTGCTACAAAAAGCGATTAAAGAGGTATGGTATTACAATCATTTCGCTAAATCTTCGCTACCAATCCACCAACTACTTTCAAGGATGTAAAATATTACTATAATTACAACCAAGATCAAGAATTTAATACAATTATTTGCGAACACCTATGCTTACAATTTATATATAAATAATCGATAGAACGTCAAATCTTTTAAATTATGCCTGTAGCACTCGGTTTAAAAGGTGTTGCTAACACAGCTAGCTATAACGTCTACCAACCGATATAGCTAGATTTGGGGAAGAAAAAGTAGGGTTGGTTGGATTGTACAGTTGTAACGGAATTTTAGGAACATTTATACAGGCAACGATAGATTTTATTTTAGAACAAATCCTTCTCATTTACAATTGATTAATATTCAACACGGTGCACGTGAGTTAGATGAAATTAACGATTATCTAAAATCTGAAATACCCACGGAAATGTTAATCATTAGATCAAACAACAATACACCTAATGCGTGATAAACAGTTCATTTGAGGTCGATTTTACTAAAGAAAATAGCATTGGTCGCATGCTAGGGTTTGAATCTAAAATATTGGAACCAAATATATTATACACGTCTGTCTTAGATATTCAAATACTTAAACACACTAATCTACACAAAGAGTGCAACTTTATAAAGGGATCTTGTCGGGAAACCTGCAAAATTATTATATCAGATTAACGTTTCAGTTCTACTAGGTTGCCGTCTGGATAAAACTCCAAGCAATACTCAATATTTTGAGGTAAACACCGACGTATTTGGTAATATAACAATTGACTTGATTAATCAGTAAACTTTGGTGAAGGTGAACCCTTCACAGTAGGTTTAGTACTAAAAGAATATGGGTCTGAGAATTAATCAAGGACCAGTTCCATCTTTCAAAGATTGAGATATAAGACGTTATGCCTACAGTAGGTCATTAATTAGTCATCAATCATCAATGTGTTAACATCCGCAGAGAAACACTCTTTGACATCAATTGGTTTAACTGTTCTCACCGACAATGGGCGAATCATTAAACGTCTTTCAAAACGTACATTTTGATGATACTCCCGTTAAATCAGATATTCGCACTTATCTTTCATGTAGATTTAAATATGAACCTTCCGAAGAAATGCGCATCTTAATTCAAAATCAAGATGTAATTACGACCACTTATGATAGTTTTCTGTACATAGAAGGTAAACTTGAGCTCCTAACCCATAATTTCCCCAACTTTCTTTTTGAAGAAATTCGTTATAGCTCAGGAGGTCAAAAAGTGTACGTTTGCTGAAATCCAGGCATAATGTCTGCACTTAATGGATATGTTTCTTATACGGCCAGCAAGAACAAGGCACTAAGACATTTGGGATGATCACCAAATAATGAAGAACCATTACAGGCAGAATTTGATGAGCAAAATGGGGAAGAATCTTTACAGTATGCATACCATTAACCACATATTTGGAATCATGGGGGATTATCGTCAAGTACTCTTGAATATACGACAAGATTTAATTGTAATTCGATCTAGAAGAGACACAAACGTCTGCTATGGTGACATTGATGCAACAATAACCTTAAATAAAGTTTAATGGAAAGTACCACACTAACACTCAGTCATGCTGCAAAACTTAATTTGTTTGAAGGAATCAATAAACATTTAAATAATGTCCAGTATTTGTAATGGAGTGCTTTATACAAAATCAAACTCAACAATAGACCTCAAATTGGAAATGGAATACTTAATACCTTTCGATAATAGAATCGTTGCCTGGTCTTATTCCCCATGATGCTATTGTGCAGTAACAATGAAAGTGCACTAACAATGTAAGTAGGTGCTCAGAAACAAACACTTCAAATTAAAAATCACGACCTAGGTCACCTCCAAAACATGATGATTTACTTCTTTGTAGTATACGTGGTATTATATGGGGCCCCTCAAATTGTGGCAAAACAAACACAATGGTTAGCCTGCTTACTGAGAAAAATGATTTGAAATTTAAACATGTATACGTATAATCTAAGTCATTGTACAAACTTTTAAGGAAACCTTACTTGCAATGAAGGATATAGGTTACTTCAGTTTCAATGATAATCAAGATGTGTTTTGAGCCTAATTGTGCAAAATCAAGCTCTATTTTTAATTTCGATAATATCGCTTGTTAATAACAAAATAACATAAGGGCATAATGATATTGATTGTTTCTATTTGGATCAGACTTGCAGTAAAATTCCAAAGCAATTAATTCGTGACAATGCGAATCTAATTATATTATTTGAGCAAGATGAATTAAACCTAAAATATGTGTATGAGGATCATATAAATCCCACCATAAGCATGAAACTCTTTCGAGACATGTGTTCAATGTGCTGGGTAGACACGATTGGTTTCATAGTTATAAACAAGTATTCCGAAGTTAATAATGGTCGCTATAGGAAAAGGTTTGATGAATATATGTATAATACCTTAAACTGTTTTTAGTAGTTTAGTAGTTACTGGCCCGTTTATGAATTAGCAGCTATCTGTTCAGGATACCTATTCAGAGCACAATGGATAACAAGGAGATGATGTTAAAGATAATATTATTCAGGCACGTAAATTAATACAGCAAAAATACAACAGACTTAAAACTGCTCACATTGATAATGAAAGAACATTTAAAAGTATTTATAAGCCCCTAATGGAACCTCTAACTGAAATAGTAAATAAAATCGATTCAGATAAAAATTAAAACACCTAAAAAGAAGCCCATTGACATTAAACCAAAAAAAAACACCCTTGCTCTTCTTTCCAAGAAAACATGCTACCACCCCCAGTAGCCTACTAGCTCAAGTGCAAGGGACTCCTGGAATCACTAGCTGGTTCAAGAAAGGTTGATACGAGCCCACCAGCTCAATTTCCGTTTTTTTCAAAAAAATCCTCCTCCTGGTCTTCGTGTATCGTCTGTCGTAGGAGAGAATACTGAGCAAGAGGAAGAAGAAGAACCTCTTATTAGCAAGGATGATTCTACCGTCCGTAATGAACCCATCTCAAAAGAATTTCTCGAGAAGTACAATAAACTACGTTGTATATACGTTGAATATATAATGAGGGACACTGAAAGTGCTATTGATCATACTTACGGTGTTCACTATGATACCAAAACAGACAAATGGACAATTGGTAATACTCCAGTTACAATTAAAGGGCACAATATGATTATTAAAGTCGTCGCGTCTAACGGGACTCCAGGGTTATACGATCTGCTGATTAAGAATGAACCAAATTTAAAACTAGTAAATTCAAAAGACTATGTCAGTGGACAAATTCAAATCATACCCTTGTTATCATCATCATCCACAACTGAAGGAAGCGGAGCTGTGTTTTTAAGAAATTAACAGAGACTGAATATAAATACTGGAATGATAACTAATTCATGATATAGCGGTACTGTGGGTAGAAAAATTGGCCGGAAACACAGGTGTCATAAATGACACTGGACGTTCACATGTCCAGTATCAATTCACGAAATTAATCCCTCAGCTTAAAATGAGTGATACTATTCAATTTGATGTCGAGAATAGAGACTCAGCAATGTTGCAAATCCCACAGGTCCTAAAGATGTTATCACTAAGCAATATTATTTATCAACAAGGTTCAATTTGGATGGAAACCGTTTGACACTGTTGGCCGACGCGGTAGAATGTGGCGATGCTATAGGAAAAAGGATATCTTGATTTTTGTCTAGAAGCAGTTCAGATAGCGTTTAAAGGGAACTCTAACGCTGATCTAGTGTTGGAGCAAAAACTGTGTAAACTTAAAGAAATTGTAGATAAATTAGCGCTATGTCTAAACTACAACGAATTGCATAAACATGCACGAAACAATTTTAAAAGAAGACGAACAATAATAAAAAGTTCTGATGACCTTTGCAAGCAAATTTGGCTTAATTTATCACACGCCGAACAAGATAAGGGCTATAAGCATATATTAGTGATTGTCGACTGTTATTCGAAATACTTGTGGACTAAACGATTAAAAACGAAAACCGGTCAAGAAGTTACCAAGGAAAAGAATTCTACAATTAGCATTTTACTAAATTAATGCAGCGTTATGGAGTCAATCATCACTCCATCTATAGTACAGAAAAGGCTGCAATTGCGAAACGTGTTATCAGAATCATTAGGTGTGATCTGTATGACACGTTTATCCTACAAGGTAAATACAAATGGATTGATATAGGTGATACTGTAACGAAGGACTATAACAGTCGTGAGCATAGAATTACCGGAATGAAGCCCAAAGATATCTATAAACATACAAAGATAGAGTCTTGCGGTCACATAAAAAGATTAGATAAGTATATTGTGTGGGTGACAGTACAAATCATTAAATTTAAAAGTATTTTCGCCAAAGGGTACACACCCAATTGCCCTAGTGAACTGTTTAAGATTGTGAAAGTTCGCGTTACTAACCCCAATACGTATATGTTCGAAGACATGAAAGGAACACCTGCACTGTAAGGGCTTTATGAACACAAATTACAGAAAATAAAGTATCCCGACGTGTATCTGTCTAGAAAAACTGCTTCGCTCAAGAGTAATAAGTTATTCGTGAAATGGTGGGGATTTGATGAAAGATCCTGGATCAATAAAGTCCATATTAGTTTTTCTTTGATCAAAATATGCAGCCTTTACATTCAATGAAACACAAAAAATTATTGTATTTTACCTTAAATATACATTAATAAACAATGTCTTTCGAAAATTCCATTATCTTATACAGTAAACTTACAGTACTTCTATAATAATTTAAATTACTTGATGACCATATTTCTAAATCTGGTCCACATGTCCATCCCAAGCAGGAATCTGTATTTGTTTCACCTTTATGAATGTTTTCCACTGACTAGTTGCAAATCTTGTGGTGCGTTTTCTCACGGTGACCAAGACCCCTGCAAACAGCATGGACAAGGGGACCTTGAGCTCTGAGGATGCATATTATTCTCCCACACGCAGGATGCAGTCTTTTGACATAAGTTCGCACGATCCATGTTCCAAAATGGTCCTCAGCAGTCAGGTATCACCATGAATGAGCTATTTTGACCTGTTTTCTGGAAATCGGCTACCTGCATATGGGAAGTGGCTACCTGTTTTAGAAAACGGGTATTAGTTTTTGACCTGTTTTGAGTTGTTTTTCACCTGTTTTGAGCTGTTTCTGACCTGTTTTGAGCTGTCTTTGGGCTTTTTTGACCTGTTCTTGAGAAACGGGCATTTGTATTGGAGCAACGGATTCCCATTTCTAGCCTGTTTTGAGCTGTTTATGAAAACGCTATCTGTATTTGGGAAACTGGTACGAGTTTTGGAAACAACTCATCCTGAGACAAGCCAGATCCTGGTAGTCAGGACAGTAGACGTATTATGTAAAAGATGACGTATTATGTAAAAGATAAAGTAAATAAAACTCACATACTGTAAGCATAATCTTTATATTACAATTCCTTATACATGACTGTACAAAATAAATTTAAATCTATCGTTGCATTCATTTGATGCTTCAGATCTCCACCCCAAAGGAACGTTTGGGTGTTTTTTTGCTTTATAGATATTTTCCATTTGCGAATCAATCAAACTAACAATTAATATTTTTAGAGACTTGTGGTTTCCATAATATGCAACACCTGTCAATGCAATTATTTATAATGAATGAGCTGTTTTTGTAATTGTCACTATTAGTAGAAAATAAATTGCTTATATGCATTGACCGCCTTTAAAGCATTTCTTTGAATATTTATTACAACAATTAACACCCAAACTAGCTATTACATTCGATAATTTGTCCAAGTACTTGTTAAAAGCTACAGAATCCTAACTAAAATGTGAACAAAACTGCCAAGTAACGGATTCTCTCTTACTGGTGCGGTATTCATTTCGGTAGAGTTTTAAACCGCTATGTGGTCGCTTTTTTCTGGTTGCTGAAATAAATAAACCACGCCTGGAAAATGATCCATATTCGAATTGATTTCCCAAAACAAAAGGTTAACTAAAACATACCCAAACACCCTGGTGTTTACTCCGCGTTGTTAAAGTGGCCGGTTTTTCTTACATACCTACTAGCTGTGAGGGACCAGAAATTTAAATCTGTGCTTGGCACTAACTGTCAAAAATACCTTAGCTAAATAAATCCGTGAAAGGTAACCAGAATTGTATAACTCATCTTACTTCTCGCATCACAGAATAATATTCACATAATATAAATTCAAAGTCCGACAATTTGGATACAACCCAATCAATCCAGTTACATACTTAAACGAAGTACGGGACCAGGGGGGCCTCTTACACCACTCACCTAATATTTAAGATGCATAAAGATACATACAGGCTGAACCAAAATGAAGGACAGTAACTCCATTAATTCCAAAATAAACTAAGTTCTTCATACTCGACAATAATAACGTGTTGTTCACGTCGTAAATGTATCAAAAATATGCAATTGAAGCGTCTTAAATAAATCCGTGGCAAATTACAGTGTCCACACCCTGAACACTTACTACACACACACACATTTCACTTCATCGCGAATCCCGTGGGCCTTCCACTACTAATAACTCTTGTTCAACTATGTGACCCAACTTCAGCTGCCTAAATACCGTTGACAAAGTTCTCCCCTTCCCGCTAACACAGAAAGATGCATACACACGAAATTCCACATTTACACTTCTACTTTCAACTTATACACCAGCTGACAAGGACCGCTGACAACTATACCAGCTCACGTCATACAATGTTCACCATATTACGTTTCGTCAAAATGACCATAACATGACACTTTTTCACAGATTACAACGCAACTAAACCAATTAAACCGAAATTCTCATGAAACCTTCCCTCTCCCTCTGTTTCTCACAATTTCTCCCTCTTAAAGATAAACAAGAGGAAGATACATAATAAATTCTTAGATTTTGATTCACACATGAACAAAAAAAGTATTGCACAACTCACAACTCATACTGCTGATCTTAGTACAGGCTTCCACCAAGATAGCAATATAAAAGCTCGTCGTTATAAATTTTTACACAAGCAAGCGGTCCCTCATTTTGAATTCAACATTCAAAACCGCACTAAATTTTAAATTTCAAATATAAAATAATTCAACCCATAACTTGCGTATACTCACGACCACATATTTATAAAAGCAATACACGTGACAAAATATGACAAAATCAGGTTATTGAAACCTAATACCTTAAAAAGATTCTATTAATCTTCTGGATCTCATCTATAATCTGACTTGACTTTTACCGTACGTAAAGTAGTGAAGCACAAAGTAGCCCTGAACAGGTTCTAACGACACGCATCGGTCCCGTTGTTAGTAGTTTTAATGATCGACCTAATTTTTTTGGCTGCAGTTGGAGTCTAAGTTGGGCACCGTAAATAATTCCAATCCACTTCTACCCTTCTCCTATAACGTGACTTGATTTTCACCATACGGTGGCAAAGCACAAAACGGCACTAAGGAAGCACTAACGATAATCATCGGACCCGTTGTTAGTGATTTTAATGATCATGGACCTCATTGGCTGAGACGCAAGGTAGGTTACGCACCGTAACTAGTGGTTACTCGTCAGTTTTATTCAACAGCTGTAGATAATATAATTAAATAAATTAAATGAATATCGTTAGTGTTCTGAATGATCGTTCTACGAATCTCATTGGCTGCATTTCCTAAGTTGCGCAAGGTAAAGATTGGTATTCATCAGTTTTATTCAGCAGCTGTAGAAAGTATAACAAAATCAGGTTATTCAGGACTTAGTACCTATTCAAACGAAAATATTTTCCATTTCTAGACCTCACCTGTATGGAGAACTGTTATACAAAATCAGGTTATTCAGGGTTATTCAACATTTATTAATACCTACCCAAAGAATTCTTTTTCCTCATCTGGACTTCACTTACAACGTGATCTTCGTCATACGGTGCCAAAGTTGCATGGAGGCACAAACAAGGTACTATCGACACTATCGATCCAATCGCTTTTGTTTTGAATGCCCGTTCTATGGATTTCATTGGCTGCAGTTCCTAACTTATGCACAGTGAATAATAGTACTCGACAGTTTTATTCAGCAGCTGTAGAAAACATAATAACAAAAAAAGGTTATTCAAAAGTGAATAACTACTCCAAAAAATTCTATCCTCTTTCTCACCCATAAGATGACTTGATCTTTACCATAAGCTGACAAGGTTATGAAAACAAACAGGCCCTAATACTGAACTTACGATACGCATTGGCTCCGTCGTTAGTGCTTTTAAGATCGTACTTCGGATCTCATTGATACAGTTCCTAAGTTATGCACAGAGAATAATGTTATTCGTCAGTTTTATTCAGCAGCTGTAAAAAGTATAATAAAATCAGGTTATTCAAACCATAATGCTTATCAAATAAAAAAATCCACTACTAGACTTCACCCATGAGGAGATTTGATTTTTTTCATACAAAATCAGGTTATTCAAAATTTAATATCTATTCGTCTACTAGACCTTACTTATAACGTGATTTTCGTAATACGGTGAAGTTTCGAAGTACAGAGGGACTGAAGACGTACTAATAATACTATCGTTCCATCGTTTGTGATTTCAATGGTCGTTCCACTGATCTCATTGGCTGTAATTGCAAGCTAAGTACTTTGAATAAAAGTTACTCGTCAGATTTATTCAACAGCGGTAGAAAGTATAACAAAATCAGGTTATTCAAGACTTAATACCTGCTACAAAGATTCTATTCCCCTTCTTCATCTCTAACGGCACTTGGTTTTTACTATACGGAGACATGGTTATGAAGTACAAACAGGCACTAACAACGCACTTACGATACGCCTGGATCTCGTCCTTAGTACTTCCAATGGTCGTGTTACGGATACAATTGGCTTCAATTGCAGGCTAAATTTCGTACAGTGAATGTTGGTTACTCGTCGGTTTTATTGAACAGCTGTAGAAAACAACAAAATTAGATTATTCAAACCTAACAACTTGACTTGATTTTTGTGGTACGGTGACAAAGTTATGTAGTGCAAAGAGGCACTAATGAAGTACGAAAGTTTTATTCGACAACTGTAGAAAATATAACAAAATGAGATTATTCAAAACTTAATACCTACTCAAATCATTTCTATTCCTCTTCTAGACCTTACTTACGTGACTTGATTTTCAACATGCGGTAACAAACTTATAAAGTGAAGGGGCTAGCGAAATATTAACTATACACGTCAGTCCCTTTGTTAGTGCTTTCTATGATCATTCTACGTCTGCACTTCCTAAGTTACGCACAGTGAATAGTGATACTCGTCAGTTTCATTCAGCAGCTGTATGTTTCTAAAATACACGGCAAAAACTTAGAAGCGGATACCTTACGTGAAAACAAGAAATAAAGTTCCTATAAACACGGGTCCGAAAACACTTCTTCAGGGAGTTAGAACCCTTTGAAAATGGCTTTCACATACTGGTTTCCGGTTTATATCTCAGGAACTATTCCAGCTATCGCAACCAATTTTGGTACATAAATTTTTGTCAGTAAAGCAAATTATTTGAGGTGGCTGAGTATGCGTACCAGGGGGGTAACTGGGTAAATTTTCTAATTTTTCTAAAACTTCGATCATTGCTATTTTAACAGCATGCTATGCCTATTACATAATACCAAGTATTGTCACATAACTTGCAGTTTAGCGTGTTACAACAAAAAACAACGTTTAATGAAGATAATTGATTATTGTAATAAAACCTATGAACATAGGAAATTATTTCTTATTTATTTATTTCGTAAGAGGTGCATTTCAAAATGTTTGTTGTATTTTGTCTTGACAAGAAGAAACGGTGATATTTAGCGATTCTTACTAGGACACGATTAGGCTAGTAATCGGTCTGCATGATATGGTGTTACTCAAGAAACAATACAATTTCCTCGCATCGACCTGGCTACAAGGGGCGGTCAAGGTCGAAACAGACACGCCCCGTTGCTGTGCAAGGAATGAATGGCGAGTCGGTACGTGGCATACTAGAGGTATGCATGCTAAAGAATTTGAAATCGTGAATGTAATGTAGAAAGACAGCTTAATATTCTGAATGTATGGGAGACAAAGCGCAAGGGAAAGGATGCTGTGGAGATGGAGGATAGCAGCCTAGCGCTATGACTAGGGGTTGAGACCGAAATGCATGGCGGAAAAGGAGTGGTGATCGTAACTGAATGAGCGAAACGATGTGTTAAACCGTACGAATTGGTACCTCCCTGGGTAATGTGGGTCAGAATGAAAGTGGAGCTTCGGAGAATTTTTCTTATTGCATGCTATGCATCGGTGAATGGAGAAAGAGACCAAGAGTGGGAGAACTTCTGGAATGATTTAGAGAGCATGTTGAACGTATGTAAGCAAGACGAAGCAGTGATGGTATTGAGAGATATGAACAGAGAGAACATACTAAACGCGTTCAAGGAAAGTTCGGAGACCAAAGAGTCAATGAAAATGGTGTTCGTACGTGGTTTAAAGATAAAAATGTGCATATGTATACATGGCAAGGAGGCGCATCTAAAAGTATGATTAACCTGATAATGTACGATGAACGACTTGGAAACCTGGGGAGAGGCATAACAGTAATGCGCAGATAGGACCACTTTTTGGTTGTATCCAGAGTGTGTTTAGGGCAAAAGTGGGTCTGGAGAAAGAAAGGAAACGTAGTGCGAACGCCCAGAATTAGGGTAGACAAACTAGTAGATAATGGTGAGAGAACAAGATACGCAGATGCTGTGAGTAAAGAGTTGAATGTGAATGAAGCAATGTGGAACGAACAAATAAACGTTGAAAGTGCATGGATAAGCTTGAAAAACTGTATTATCAATTGTGCGTGCGGATATGTGGAAGAGCGACTGTAGGTAGACAGAAAAATGTGCTTGGTGGAATGAATCGGTAAAAGAGATGCATACATGGCAATAATTGCTGCAAAAATGAGACTGAGAATCGTATGAGGTGTATAGGTTAAGAAACAAAGAAGCGAAGGAGGAAGTGAAAATGAGTAAAGAGGAAGTGACGGCTGTGGAAGGAGAGAAAATGCAGAATGATTTTGAGAGAAACAAAAAAACTCTTCTAGAAATGGGAAAAAATACAAAACATGGCCCAAAACAGAACGCTGCACGAGTGGTGAATACTAGCAATGAAATAGTATGAGACGATTGTGAAGTGGGGAAATGCTGGCAGGAATACTTCCGAAAGTGTACAGTGGTGAGGAAAGTAAGACTGAAGGGTTAAATGAGGAGAGTGTAGAAGGAATGGTGAATGAAACTGAGAAGTATATTGGGATAAATGAGGTAGAGAAAGCGGTGGAAATGTTGAAAAACGGTAAAGTAGCTGGCGTAGATGAAATCACTGGTGAAACGGTAAAGTGTGGAGGTGCGAAGCTTACACGAAGATTGTGTGAATTATTTAATGTATGCCTTGAGTGTAGAAAAATGTTGATGGGTTGGAGGAGCGTGATCATTGTACCACTGTATAAGGGTAAGGGTAAAAAGAGTGATTGCAAGAGCTACAGAGGAATAAGTTTGCTCAGTGTACCTGGTAAAGTATTTGGAAGAATACTGATTGATAGAGTACGAGAAACTACACAAACTAAGATTTTGGATGTACAGGGTGGCTTCATGCCAGGGATGGGATGTGATGATCAGATGATTGCTCTCCAGCAGGTGATCGAAAAGTGTTTAAGTGTAAAAAGGAAACTGCACTATTCGCATGTAGATGGAGAAAGCGTACGACAGAGTGAATAGGGAGAAGCTGTGGAAAATATTAAACGAATATGGCGCAAATAAAAATGAAATTGTTGAACCAGTGAACGAGTTGGTATATCTGGGCAGAATGTTCACTGCAGATGGTACAATGGATGGTGAGATTGGACGATGGGTCAATGCTGGAAGGAAAGTGATTGTAAGTATTGTTACACGTCCAAACCGCACTAGGCGTCGTGTAGGCTTACTAATGTAAGCGGGTTGCCAAGCCAGCTAACAGGGAGATGGGCGTGGTCGAAATAATAAGTAAAATGGATGATCAATAAGCTCAAACACCTTACACTTATACTCAAATAGCTCAATTCGGGAAAATATGTCTCTAGGCGCCACCACAATCGAAACTTTGCTAATGTAATTGTCTTAAGCTGGATGTTAATTAACCCTACTTGATTGTGGAAAGTAGGATTGTGCTTACTCGGTAAACTCATATACGAAGGTTCTAAAACCAACACTCGTCCAAAACAATTCAACTCAAATAAATTTCGTACTACCCATGTCATTAACAACTTTTTGAACACACCTCGTAAACTAAAATATCCAAAACAAAAGTTATAATACGGTAACTGAATATTTTCTGCGTATCCCTCGTATACACATATAACGTTAAGTTCCTATCTATTAATGAATAAAATGTCTTGTCATTCAATATTCGATAATTAATTTTGAAAACTTCTAAAGAAAAGCAGATCAAAATATTAAAGCTTACTTTACTTTTGAATCGTACTTGACATTCGTAAACTGTATAATTTCTCAAAACTTTTGTTATACTTAATGAAATTTTAAACTAACAGCTGATCTGTTAATATTGCATTGCTCTAATGAAACTGATATAACAATTTTGTAAACCACCTGATTAAATAAACAACAGAATAAAACATTTAACGATAAATATATATTGTCCTGCATAAAACAATCAAACACAAATATTTACATATATTACACTCGCTTGGTGAAATCTTAAACCACCAAAATACCAATTTGCCTTACTGCAAAATCCTTACTACTAACAAAAAAAACAATACGATACAATATTACTCAAGAACGATTATCTTTCGGAGCTAAATTAATACTTAACCAACAATACACAAATAAATCTACCAAAAGATAAACGTGCTTAAATGAGTTTTTCATAATCTTAAGTCTAACTCTTACTTAAAAATTTGTCCATAAATCCTTAGCTTTTCTTTCTTCTTACTTCCTTAAATTAATTATATGTAGTCCATTGGTAATTCCTTAAAAATTGCCTGAAGCACATTACACAAGGCTTCACAAAACTTATTCCTTTTTATGCACTCGCGATTGGTTCACTAGCGAGGTTATTACTACCCAAACACACATATAATAACGATAAACATATGGTTGCTTCTTCACATTTCTTAACAACTTTTAAAACAATTTAGTCCTTTATACAAATAAAACTTTCAATGTCATATAACGTTACTTAAACATTGGTTTATAATACAACGAACGCTTCGTTTACTTAACAGGTGATCTCAAATACTTGTAGCTGAATCTCGTTACAAGCGCGCCGCTAAACTTGATACTACTATTACGTAACAACTGTTAACTTTATTTAAATCTGCTTTCGCACTATTATTTTCTTTGAAGATAAACAAACTAATTTTTACCTTCAACGTCAAATTTAACTATGGTATTGTTTATGAATGTCTTTTCAATTTATCCCCGGTTCGGGTAACGCAGTTAATTAAACAATTACTGCCTCATTAAAATTTCACAAACATACTCCCACTTCGTCACAGTCTATCTCCCACACTAACTCGCACGCGCCTTCCGCCAACCTTCACAAGCAACAGCCAAAACCGAAAGCTTCACTTCCTACCTCTAGCTTCAACTAACTAACTAACCCTCGTCAATCTCTGACTTCCCTATTTATCACTTCAGTCATCCATCTTTAAACATGTCTTCCTTCCGCGTTATATTCTCCAATAATATTCACTCAAAATGTTATCGTTCTGATAACTGCTTCCCTCTATACAAGCACGCGTGTAATTACAATACATCGCCATATTAGTTTTCACTTACAAATTTCTCAATTACTTCACGAAGAAATCATCTTCCGTCACTACATTCATTCAGTGGCCCCTCTGGACCATTACGCAACTTTTAACACTTATCTCCAACTTGCGCTCGATCTCGTTCCGCAACATTTGCAAAAATCAGTACAGTCTAATGTCTCAAATTCCATATACACACATTTATTCTCAACACAATTGCACAACATTACAAAACTTTCTGAAATTATCACTTAAAACATTCCCAATCTTTCTCTACATATTTTCTAAAACATTCTACATTTATTCTTCACATTTTCTAATCAAGATTACCCATCTTATCTTCCAACAACATTCCTTTCTTTATCAGCAAAACAGAAGCAATCCAGTGGAAAGCATTATCGTCCCATGGACAAATTTCTCTTCACATTTACATTCATCAGAATTTATTTCTTTCAACACTAAAGTCTTTATAACATTCAAATACACGTCTCTACATACATAATTATATTTCTCGTAAATTTCCAGTGGCGTATCATACACCCACATACTTTATGCACACACAAAAAAATTTTTTTTTTTTATTCAAACTCAATACACTCGTGCTCAAAACACGTAATATACGTCATTATACCATCCTATATACAGGGTGCGTCATCGCAACCTGACGGTATGAGGACGATAATGAGTAACTAAAGCATGGGCCTAGCTGCGAAACGAGCAATCTATAGTAGCGTATTTCTCCCGTCAGTACTGTATGGAAGTGAAACATGGGTATGTCAATAAAAGCACGAAAGAGAAATAAGTGCCGTATGGGTGCCATCTAGTGGCGTGTAGACTAACGAACATTTACTATAATAGAAGTTGATAACGCACACCTCTCTCTTGCTCTCTTGTTTCTCTCTCTCCCTCTCCCTCTTTCAGCTTTTTCTCACACACACACACACAAACAAGCAAATCAATTAATTAATCAATCAATCTCAAACAGATCATGCTTGATCAAATCAATCAAGTCAATCTCAATCAATCAATCAACCGAAATTATGTCTTACAGTTTGCGGAAACCAGATTACAGTTCAAAACTGAATGCATTAAAGTCTAATTAAGTATGACGTGAAATAATAAATAATTTCTACCCTAATGCAATGACGCTTTATGTACAGGCAGATTTTCTCTTTCTAAACAGGCACTACCTATACATTCGGACTATTATATCTGATTTATCTGCATGTTCAATTACGAACACACAAAATTGTTTCATAGAAACGTGTTCGTTAACTGTTATAAAAACCCTATTAAAAAACCGGAAGGTAATAATTACTTATATATAACATAGAGTTAAATTAAATTAACATGTTTTTAAGAATATGAAACTGATGTGATGGAAATAAAAGGCAAAAGGTTTTAATATTATACGCGAATTAACAATAACTACAAGATTAAAATCCACGAATACGTACCAACTATTTGTAGAGCTGATCTTATGACGTCATCCTATAAGAGTAATAATACATTTTAAAATCTATCGACATTTTTGTTAGCAGTATCAAGTAAAAAACTATATATATATATATATATATATATATATATATATATATATATTAAAATAATACGTTTACCTTTAGAAGCGTTTTTCCTTCAGTTGTTCTAATAATGATAACCATATGTGGAACTGAAATATTTTTTATACAACGTGTCCACATGTAGTCTCACTAAACACGCTTTGTGAATGGTAAAAGTTGTACCGTATTAATTTCCTTCAATTTTTTCTGCATTCTGTTTCGAGTCTGTGGTACGTGTTTTAATACATAAACAGAACCTTCAATACTGTGATGCGTGTAGCAGCAAAACACGTTAGATAGCTAGTTTCACCTCTACATTATTTTACATGCAGACCTGGCCTTATCATAAATACATTTGTCAAAAAGCTAATTAAACATAACTCCACGTACTGGGCATAGCAAGCAGCGTTTCCAATTATGGCTTTTAGTCAACACAATATTGCCTACAACTACATACAATCGAATATCATTGCTTTAGCATGAGGAGCAAAGGAAAACACGCACGCATGTACGCACGCACACACACACATACACACAAGCGCGCGAAAACACGCAAACGCAAAAACACATCAACACAAAAAACACGCAAACACGAAAACACGCTAACATGAAAACACTAACAAAAACGAAAAAAAAACGCTATCACCAAAACACGAAAACACACAAACGAAAACACACCAGCGAAAAACACGCTTACGCGAAAACTTGTAAAGCTGTAAACATGAATCAAGACGGGTAGCACCGTTAGGAAAAACAAGTTTATTGACAACATTGAAGGAAAGCTTAGCGTTTGAAAATATATTATTATTATTACTATTAGAAACAACAATACTTCATTTTTATTTAATTGCAAGCTTTATCAGTCTTCTTCTTTTTCTTGAACCGTGATTCGTCGCTATCATCATCATGGTTTTCAGATTCGTCTTCTTCTCATCGCTCTTCTTCCTCTTCTGTGAATCATCACAAGGAGGAAGAAGAGCGATGAAATGAAACAATCTCAACATGATGATCTCTCTCATCGTCTTCTTCTTCTGTGAATCATCACAGAAGAGGAAGAAGAGTGCTAAGGTAGAGGTAAAGGACGAATCTCAAAACCATGATGATGATAGCGACGAAGCACGGTTCAAGAAGAAGAAGACTGATAAAGTTTAATTTTAAAATAATAAGTATTCTGTATTAGTAATAATAATGCATATTTTCAATTTATCGCGTGCTTTGCCTTCCAGTTTGCATTATTTCTTCCTAAGGTCTTTTGTTTAGCAATTTCATTACGTGTTTTCCGTTTGCGTGTTTTCTGTAGCGTGTTTTCGTGTGTTTTTTCGTTTGTGTGTTTTGTGTTGGTGTTTTCGTTGCTGTTTCGCGTTTGCGTATTTTCGTGTTTGGTGTTTTGTGTTGGTTTGTTCGTGTTTTCGTTGCGTGTTTCGCGTTGCTTTGTGTGCGTGTTTCGTGTTGATTTCGTTTGTGTGTTGTGTGTGTGCGGTGCGTGCGTGTTTTCGTTAGCTCCTCGTGCTAAAGCAATGATAGTCGACTGTATTAGTTGTAGGCAATTTGTTTGACTAAAGCCATTTTCGAACGCTGTTGCGTGCCCAGTCCGTGAAGTTATGTTTAATTAGCTTTTGACAGATGTGTTGATAGGTCAGGCCTTGCATCTAAAGTAGCTAAGTGAAGACTAGCGTGTTTTGCTGCTAGGCATCATTGTATTGACATTCTGATAATGTATTAAACGTGCTACTGTCTCGAAACAGAATGCAGATTAAAATTGAGGAAATTATGTACAACTTCTGCGAATGAACTGAAAGATTTGAATAAGGTGAAACTACTAACGTGTTTTGCTGAAACCAGTTAATTCAGGTATAACCGCATGCCCATGTAATTACAAAATAATACTGTCTGAAACAGAACTGCAGTATATTAGCTGCTTTACAGGTTGTTACAATATAATCGTTCAAGTGAAGACGATGAGTGATTATATCTCAAAACTCGGCGATGGTCAAGTCTCTATTTAAGTTCAAACAATTAGATTACGTCAATAATATTTCAGATTAGAAATCTTGAAAGCGTGTTGACATTGCTATTAATCTCAACTTTACAAAATCATATAACGGTGAAGTACATATGGTGATGTGTGTGTATCAAAACTTTTAAATATTTCTCTATGAAATTTCAAATAAAATTAGATTACGTCACTCTTATTTCAGATTAGAAATTTTAAAGCTTTAGTTGACATTGCTATTAATCTCAACTGGTAAAAATCCATATAACGTGAAGTACATATGTGTGTGTGTGTGTGTGTGTTAGCAAAACTTTTAAAATATTTGTGTTTTGAATGTAAATTACAACATAATTGCTAAATACGATTAGCAGTAATCAGGTTTTGTGCATTACTTTCTAAATTAGTTAATGATCGGAATGTAATAGCCAATTTATATCCGACCATTCACAAAGCGTGTTTAGTGAGACTACATGTGAACACGTTGTATAAAAAATATTTCAGTTCCACATATGGTTATCATTATTAGAACAACTGAAGGAAAAACGCTTCTAAAGGTAAACGTATTATTTTATATATATATATATATATATATATATATATATATATATATATATATATATATGTTTTTACTTGCTATTGCTAACAAAAATGTCGATAAAGATTTTTAAAATGTATTATTACTCTTATAAGATGACGTCATAAGATCAGCTCCACAAATAGTTGGTACGTATTCGTGGATTTTAAACTTGTAGTTATTGTTAATTCGCGTATAATAATAAAACCATTAAAACCTTTTGGCTTTTATTTCCATTATATCAGTTTGATATTCTTAAAAATATGTTAATTTAATTTAACTCTATGTTATATATAAGTGATTATTACTTTCCGGTCTTTTTAATGGGGTTTTTATAACAGTTAACGAACACGTTTCTATGAAACAATTGTGTGTGTATGTAATTGAACATGCAAATAAATCAGATATAATTCTCCGACTGTATAGGTGGTGCCTGTTTAGAAAGAGAGAATCTGCCTATACATAAAGCATCATTGCATTAGGGTAGAAATTATTTATTATTTCGCGTCATATTTAATTAGACTTTAATGTATTCAGTTTGGAACTGTAATCTGGTTTCCGCAAACTGTAAGACATAATTTCGGTTGATTGATTGATTGAGATTGACCTGAGTAATTTGATCGAACATGATTTGTTTAAGGGTGATTGATTAATTAACTGATTTGTTTCTTTGTGTGTGTGTGTGTGTGTGTGCGTGTGTGTGTGTGTGCGTGTGTGTGTGTGTGTGTGTGTGTGTGTGTATGTGTGTGTGTATGTGTGTGTGTGTGTGTGTGTGTGTGTGTGTGAGAAAGAAGTGAAAGGGAGAGAGAGAAACAAGATAGAGCAAGAGAGAGGTGTGCATTATCAACTTCTGTTATAGAAAATGTTCATTAGTCTATACGCCACTAGATGGCACTAAAATCAATTTTAATTCAAAGGGGACAGGGCTCAGACCCTGATATAAGTCGTGTCTTACAAGGCTAGGGCCTCCTTATTAGAATACAATTTTATATGACGGGGCGAAGGCCTACAGCTGTAAGATTAAGTTAGAACCCGCATACAATTGCACCAAGGGGGCCACGATAGGGGCTAAGCTCTACACTTGTCTTATAAGGTTAGGGTTCCCATACCATCTCCAATCAGGGGGCGAAGGTCCGAGAACAAGTTGCGGAGCCCTACACGTGTCTTACAAGGACCTCCTTATTAGAAATACAACGTATAAATAAATTTCTCGTATAGGTAAAAGATCGTCCGAACGTACCCAATAGCATATGACCATTTAAACAATAGGACCGATAATTTTAATAATAATATCTTATTAGGGTAACTATGCAATTTCCAACATTGTATGCGTGCGCGTTTGCCTAACCTCCAGGGGTACTGCTCTTAATACTACCAAAAGGACCTCAATTAGGGTTAAAGCAGTCCATCAAAAATAACCCTAAGACCAACTCCAGGTCCAAGACCAACCCCTACATCTGCCCCTCACGTGAGCAAGTACAAAAAATTGCTGTCAAAAAGGCACTAATTAGGGTTGAAAATTCCATTAAGGGTTGACCCTCGGAAAGAAACCATAGGGGTAGAAAAATGCGTCCTATATGTGAGCTGTCATAAAATAGGGGTGAAAAAACACGTCCTACACGTGGGCGAGTAGAAATAATTAGGGATGAAAAAAGCCTCCGAAAAGAAACCGTAGGGTGAAAATACGGTCTCACACGTGGCGATCGTGGGGAATCCCAAAGTCAAATGACGTCACAAAAGTGAAAGGCGAGGTGTCCCCGTTCTACTTAGCAGAAAATCGAAGTGTTAGAAAAATTACCCCTCTGGTGCGTATTATCCTGGTTAAAATTAACGGTGCTAAATGGTTTCGAATAACTTTACTGACAGAAATTTATGCCTCACAACTAGTTGCGATAGTTTGAGTCATTCCACAACTATAAACCGAAAATCAGTTTTTGAAAGCTGCTTTTCGAACCAGTGTTTACAAAGCTTTGTTTCTTATTTTCAGGTAAGGTATGCGTTCCCAAGCTTTTGACGTGTATTTTAGAAGCAGACTGTATAACATTATCACGTTCAAAGCATAATACCTATTCAAAGAAATCCTGTTCCACTTCTAGGCCCCGGCTACTCGAGATTTTAATTTTTACCGTACTATAGCAAAGTTATGAAGCCTAAAGAGTCACTAACGAAGTACTTTTCTGTCCCGTTGTTGTGCTTATAATGAATGGGCGTGCTCACTTCACGGACCTCAGTTTTAATCAACAAATGTAGCAAATGAATAGCATTATAAAATTAAACTATTTTACAACAAAAGAGTATTGTTATAGTTTTTATCCGAAACATGGGTTTATATTACGACCAATTCAATCGCAATACAAAAGCTCTAATTACATTAATATACCGGGTGTTTTACATAATTTTCGCTAATTTGGCAAATTCTACATTCCAACTTTGCACAATCGTCTTTAATTTATGTAAATTATTAACAAGCATTGCGTGGGTAACGATGTAGTGGTTTGGCACAATATATAAATAGCAGAATTGATTAAATTAATTAACGAAAGTGTACGTAATACATAAATTCCAACGATATTGATAGTTTGTGCGTACCTACTCACCGAGCAATAAATTTCGCGACTGTTTACGATTTTATATATTTTCTTGTATTTTATAAAATCAATAAGAGTAAGTCATTGTTTTAGGGGCCTTTTTGATCGTCAAGACAGTCTACGATCTGATTACATGAGCGATCGTGAATCACGATATGGTATAGTTCAACAAGCTTCCATTGAAAGTGCCGATTCAAAATTATGTTATCTTACGTCATCTGAGGTAAGTGATTGTTTTTTCTTCTTCGGACAAATACATTTTCCGCTTGAACAATATTTGTTTTACAAAGTAAAGAAACTTAATATAATGTAAATAATCAAGTCTTTTAATGTGCGCAGAGGTCTAAAAGAAATAGACTCCGCAGTCATTTATGATTAGACGAAAAGAAAGACAGAGCATTTGGTTGTTACTAATTCTGTTTTAAAATCATTCCTTTGGGTAATGTTGAAAACCCTTTGTTTCATTTCGGTTACAGTTAAAGTGCGTACTTTTAGAATTCGCTTATAAAGTTTAATTTAACTGCGATTCTGAGGTTATTAAAAATTATAATTATTGAAATAAATTGAATATTTGTTCTGTTGTGGTTTAATAATTTCTCTCAAAAACCTTCTGCACATTACACTCAATGTTTAAAGGGTTGAAATTAACAATTGTAAAGCTTAACAAAACCATTTGGGAAAATGAGTTTTGTTTCAATTAATTTCCGGAAAGTGTCAAACTTTAGGTAGTTTAGCTTATTAACGCAATCAGAAGTCAAGATTGCGTTTGTACTGGTAAATACACCGCAACTGTAAAAGTACAGAAAAACATTTCTATGCGAAGATAATCTAACTTGAGAAAAATTTAAATTATTTGCATAATTTCCATAACTGCATTAGATAAAGCGTTATGTTAACTGCCAGAAGCGGAAAAACCGATAAATTTTGCTAATCTTGTTCTCGTTACTCTAGAGTTTACTCATCTTAACATAAACTAAATGTCGTGTTCGTAGGTAAAGTGGAGTATGATTAGCCCAAGGCTCAAATTACAAACTAACAACATTGTAGACTTGTTGATTAATTGTATCAAATTTCTTTATTTAAGGGCTGTGAATGTTAAAAGCACCAGCCACCAAACTCTACATTAAAAAAACAATCGCGCGTTTTTGAAAAGTTATTGTTTGAAAGGAAATGTACGCGCTTTTATAAACACAAAGAAACTCATTCAAAATTTGAAAGTTTCTTAAAATTCGAAAGGAAATTTGAATTATATACAAACAAACGTTATTAATTCATGAAGATTTTTGGTTTTATATTAATACAGTATGGTTTACCGCTTTTTCTCAGAATGGTGGAGCATTGTTATTGCATGACAGAACAATGGGTGGAGAATAGGATATGACGTCATCAGTGTTGGGTTGAAGGCTTGGGGGGCTGAGGTGGGTATGAGGGTGGGGTCGGTTTCTTTTTTGGGGTCATTTTCAACACCTTGATGGCATTTTCACTCCTAATTAGAGCCCTTTTGGCATATTATGAGCCTTTTTAGCAGCCCAACTCTGGGTTAGGGGTGTGGAGGCGGTCACGTGACTCGGTCCAGTTATTTTAATTATGACTCATAATTAAATATTGGCGCCATTTTGTTTATTAATTATGAGTCATAATCAAATTGCGCCACAACCCTCTTGTTTTTAATTATGAGTCATAATTAAATTATTTTTGTTTTGTAGACCATTTTGTTATCGGCGGTTTCTGTTTTGACGGGAAATTTGAAATTGTATTCTAATAAGGGTGCTCTCATGCTATCTCATAAGAAAGGTGTAGGTCTTCGCCCCTCAGTCAGGGACTTTCCTTACTTTGTTTTTAATTCGGCCAATTATGAGTCATAATTAAACTGTACCAACATTTTGTTTTCAATTATGAGTCATAGTTAAATTTTGTTGGTCATTTTGGTTTGGCGGGAAATTCGAAATTGTATTCTAATAAGAGGCCCTCATACTATCTCATAGGACAGGTATAGCCCTCCGCGATTTGCTCACGGGTCTTCGTCCCCTGTATAGTACTCCGGAACTTGCTCTCGGCACTTCGCTCTTCCTTTAAATTATTAGTCATAATTAAATAATCTTGTTTTGTCGTCCATCTTGGAGGCTATTTTTGTGTTTGGTGGAAAATTTGTCATTGTGTTCTAGTAAGGAGGCCCCCATACTAACTCACAAGACAGGTTTAGAACTCCGAAACTTGTTCTATGGTCTTCGCTCCTTATCCGGTCTTGGACCCCTTGGCGGGAAATTTCAAATTGTATTCTAGTACGGGGGCCCTCATACAATCTCATAAGACAGGTGTATGACACCGAAACTTGTTCTCGGGCCTTCGCCCCCTTGTCAAAAACAGAAATTAATCAAACCATTCAATCGACCAATCAAATCATCAGAAGCATACCAAATCAAATCAATCAATCTCGATCAAATCAAACAAAACTCTGTTAGTTTGGTTCATTTTTTACATTTTCGTTTGCGTGCCTCTCAATATCTTCTATCTTAGCAAAAGAGTTCCTACTAAATGTGCTAATTCCATTAGTTTTAAACGTAATAAATGGTTCCAGTGTTGTTAAGGTAATTATATCCATACCATTATAAGGATTAAAACCGTCTCTTTTAAGGGGATGTCTATCTGGTTTTAAAAACTTATTTTTAATGTAATCTTTTAAATAGAAAATAGATTTGGAATCACCCGTTTCTGCTTGAACTCCCACGACAGGATATCGCCTTTTTTATTAATAACATGAGCATAAATATAAATCCCAAACGTATCTAGATTTTTCCAAGATGTCCTAAGACAGTTAATCATATTAAATTATATAAGATTTTGTTATGAACGAATAAGTTCAAAGGTAAATATGTAATTAAAATTATTATTAATTTTATTAAATACATAAATAAAAGTTTACCTCAGTAGGATTTGAACCTACGACCTGTACTTTCTAGAGTACCGCGCTACCAACTGCGCCCCAGTTCAAGCCCAATCGATGTAAATTTTGTCTTTGTATGTAGTTACATACATAAAGACAAAATTTACATCGATTGAAACATGTCAATAATAGTCGTAGTTCAAATCTCGATAAACTTTATTATGTATTTAATAAAATTAATAATAATTAGTTAATCATATTGTCCCTAAACTGTAACGTTTGTTCTTTTTCTAATAGACTATTGTAGTCTTCTTTTACGCTGCTAGTCTCTTCTATATACTCTACTTTTAAAGCTACTTCTTACAATTCTAACGTACGCTTCTTTGTAGATAGTACATCAGCTTTGGATGGTGGTTCTATCGCCTTCACATAGTAGGATTTTGGTGTGTTACATTGCTTCTTTTTCTTAAAACATGTGGTATTACATTGCTTGTCATTTTTCCCCAGAGATGACAGAGGTATTTGAGTAGTAAACGTTTTTTATTGCTGGTTACATAACTGGGGAAATCCAAAAAATAGTTACATTATGTTAATGACTGGGAAAACCGTGCGTGTGTGTGTAGTCGCTTAGAAGATGCTGTGTGAGGTATGTGAAAGCTTTAGAAAATATGGAAAATGTAAATTTATCGCAATAAGAGATGGATTGATTTGGTTTGATTTGCTTCGGATGAGTTGATAGGTCGATTGATTGGTTTGATTAATTTCTGCCTTTTAACAAGGAGGCGATGGCTCGAGAACAAGCTCCGACCTCTTAGACCTGTTTCATGAGGTAGTACGAGGACGCCTTATTAGAATACATTTCAAATTTCCCGCCAAAGGGTCAAAGACCGTAGAAGTGGCGAAGAACGTAGAACAAGTTCCGGAGTCCTACACCTGCCTTATGAATTAGTATGAGAGCCCCCTTACTAAAATAAAATTTCAAATTTACTTCCAATAACAAAAATGGCCCCCAAGGTGGCCGACAAGATAAGTTCCGGGATCCTACACCTACCTCATGAGTTAGTATGAGAGCCCCGTTACTAGAATACAATTTCAAATTTCCTTCCAATAACAAAAATGGCCACCAAGGTGGCCGACAGGTAATTAAAAACAAATTGCCGGCAGAATTTTTGGGGCGAAGACCCGTGAGCATGTTCCGGAGTACTATACAGGGGGCGAAGACCCGTGAGCAAGTCCCGATAAACTACACCTATCTTATGAGATAGCACGAGAGCCCTGTCATTAGAATACTATTCAAAGTTTCCCGCCAAAATAAAATAGCCCTTAAAATTTAACTGTAAAACATAATTAAAATCAATTATACAATTTAATTATAACTTCTAACCGGTCGAATTAAAAAAAAATAAGGAAGGTGCGTAACAGAGGGGCGATGATCCTAGAGCAAGGTCCGGTGTCCTATACCTGTTTTAAGAGATAGCATGAGGGCCCTCATATTAGGATACAATTTCAAATGAAACGCTAATTAAGGATTGTAATTTGTTTGTGCGAATGGGTGATCATAACACACACTCGCTATAATGTTGCTTTATTTAAATTGTCTTTAAACGGTCAAATATATTGACGATTTGTTCATGTCACCAAACAACGACATTACACAATACGATAAAATACCAGTAGCGTGACATTTGAAAGATACGCTAAAAATTCCGTGTAAAAATAATCGAAATAGTGCAATATAAGTACGTGAGCGTGTGCGTACTCGTGTGTGTGAGTCTGTGAGTATGCACGTGTACGTGCGTGTGTGCGTATGTGTGCGTGTGCGTGTGCGTGTGCGTGTGCGTGTGCTTGTGCGTGTGAGCGCGCGTGTGTTTAAAGTTATGTAAACATCAAAGTAAAGAATATGAATGTTTACACTATTCTGAAAATACTTAATTATACAAATGACATAATTTAAATGTGTAAATTTGGAGATACGTTGCGAGGCTTATTGTTTCACTCATATAAATCTAAAAGATAAACACTATAAGTAAATTAGGCATTAAATTGTTGATATGTTAAGTTAAAGTTAGGATAAAATATTTACTGTGATTGAATGTTTTGGCGGACTAAGGTAAAGGCATGTTTACATATCTATTACAGCCCTATTCGTAGCACCATTGTAGTGAATAGTTAGGAATGACAATTTTTTTGTTTTTGGATTCCTGGGTTTGAGTGGTTTGCCTTAAAACTCTCCCATAGTATTTCTTTACTGTTTGTAGTAAATTTTAGAACAGTTTATTTCAAATTTGCTCATAATACATTTTACGAGGAGAAAGTTCAAATAATTATGTAGCTTGGTTCTACAAATGTTCTTTGGTATCACCGTTTTTAGAAGGTGTGCGGTTTTATTTTTCACTTTCTCGGCTATACATTAGGACAAAGGCCCTAATACATTTTCAGTAGATATGGAACCAATAATCCCATAAAGAGGATTTGATGTGTTCACAACCAGGTTCTTACTATAGGATTCGTTGCACCGGAATTAAATGAAAACCGCACAAGGTAATACGGCGATAACCTATCATGTGCTTCTGATTCGCTTTCATAATGCACCGACATGACCACCGTCAACAGCGCGTTCCGCAAGGCGATACTGACAACCTGGCATTAAAAATAATGTAAATCTACCTTTTTTAAGACAGCCAACGTATTACAAACGATTATGTAAAGACTCTAATTATGTACACTTCCGTGTGAATATTCTAATTCTTTTTTAAATCACTCATAATTCAAACTTTAGGATCAAGATAAGTCCTTTATCGAGGTTTAAAAATGCCAATTTGGTTAACAAAACAAATATAAAGTGACATCCTTACCGACACTGCTGATAGCTATTGCTACTAATTGCTACAAATTTTTTTCACACTCACGGGCCACGCTGTACACGAATCAGTTTTTATCGTTTTGTAGTTTGTTTAACTTGACAATGTTTTCTGTTTTTATCAACTACCGCCTGGAGTAGGGCTATTCCAACTGAGCTATCGAGGAGGCAAGCCTCACCCGATTTAAATTTAAACTGTATGTGTTTCTCTAGTTACGATGTATTATAATTTCTACAAAGTTAACTTTAATCGTAGAAAGTAATTATCATTAACTAGAATGCGCGTGTCTTAGATTTAGGCGTTCTAAAAGAAACAATTTATGGTAAATGTCGTATTAGAGACGAGCAGTAATTTTACAGTAGGGAGGTTACGAGCTATTACGGGAAGATTTCTGATATCATTTGGGAAGATGAACATTAGCACCTATACAACAGAAAGGGTGATAGAGTTGGAGAGAGCCGTTGCGCGCGTGAGGTTACTTTTTGCAGGCATAATGATCTGTTGTAATTTATTTTATAAACAAACTTAGTGCTGCAATTAAACTTTAAGTTTTATTTTCTGAAGAAAGTGATTGTTGGGGATAGAACATTAAAACGTTTACAAGTCAAGTGGTTACATGCGAGTTGAAAGTAGTTATAAGGCTTTTCCAAAAATTTAAGTAAATTGTGTAAACAAATTTGTAATAGTCACCTTTTTTTGAAACGTACTGTGCATAAAACCCGCGTAATAGAAGAGAAATTCCCAACTAAGTAAAGATTTAGTATAGTAAATTAAAATAATCGGTGAAAAACGATTAAGCGCGCATACAGAATAGTTATATATATATATATATATATATATATATATATATATATATATATATATATATATATATATATATATATATATATATATATATATTCTATCCCCAACAATCACTTTTTGCAGAAAATAAAACTAAAATTTTAATTGCAGCACTGACTTCGTTTATAAAATAAATTATCATTATGCCTGCAAAAAGTAACCTCACGCGCGCAACGGCTCTCTCCAACTCTATCACCCCTTTCTGTTGTATAGGTGCTAATGTTCATCTTGCCAAATGATATCAGAAATCTTCCCATTAAAAATCAACCACTCTCTAAGGGTTTCAATATCATGTGTCTTTGCTGGTACTCAAGTTAGAAAAAAACCTAGGATGGAATTAATGCAAAATTCGGGCCATCCATCTAAGCCATCTTAAAATTTTTAAGAAAATTATAGTACCTCTTCGAAATATCCAAAATCTACATTCATATTTATTCAACACTATATTTAGAACCAAATTCAACGTTTTATGTAAGTCACACAAGTATGCAAAGTCGCAAAATTCAGTAGACTTCAACAATTTACCATTTAACTATGCATAATATTTTCTGTTATGAAATTCTAAGGTTGTTTATACGAATAAAATATACAGATATATCCCTTTAATGCTTTAATATTACCCTAAAATATCATTAATTCACTTACGTCATTGATTTACAGCAATTTTTCAATTGCATTCCTGAAAATACAGAAACCAATACAGTTGCTCTCATTATCGTTTCAGTAGAGGCTTTACTAAAATATCATTTCTCATGCCAGTGGCGTTACATACTTACATACTTTGTCAAGAATGAGTTCTACGCATAACACGACACTAACCGTACCCAGTGCGTCCAAATAATCTCACACTTTTAATTATTCTTCCATGCGCTTTCGTTGAACGTCGCGTTATTTATTTCTATATGGTATTTGGTTTGTACCCCCACCAGTTCTATAAAGTTCGCTATGGTAGGGAGACAAACGAAGAACCGGATGACTTCTATACTGTGTCATAACATCAAGATTATTCGTGTCGCATTGATTCCTGCCTTCTGCTACAAAAACCGGTGGGTGTTACTTCAATGTACTATTTTCAATAGATATTTGTTTTTGATTATACCATTTTCGCCACCGTCATGAACTAAGGCGAGTCGCGATCCAATACGACTTAGTCCTTTGGACGAATGTCTGCCGATTCAAAGTCATACTCACTGAATTTGTTACCTTAACACATGATTCATCAGTATATATATATATATATATATATATATATATATATATATATATATATATATATATATATATATATATATATATATATATATATATATATATATATAAGGGTGTCCGCTAATTAATGGTACACAGCAAAACTGGATATTCCTTGGTTAAAAATATTGCGATTTAGCCAAACTTACCTTAGTCCAAAAGTTGATCATAACCGAGATACAGGGTGTTAAAGTGTTAATTTGCATTTCGTTTTTTCTTAATAATTCATCAACGGGGCCACATAACGGCACAAAACTAGATATGTGGGGGTTTTCGGGGGTGAGAAATTCAAATCCGTTATTATTTTGGACGCCACTTGTAGAGGCCGCCACTTACAGTACATTACATCTATTAAAAATGACCTAATTTTTTTGTATCTCCCTGTATTAGCCTAAATATTGAAGATTATGAATTTTCCATCTTTTTTACAAAAAAAAGTTATACCTTGTAAATGTCTCTCCGAGTGACCGTTTTCAAGATACTTGCGTATAAATTATTCAGTACAGGTTGTGATTAAATCAGATGCAATAATAAATGCTATAATTACTACAGAAATAACAACAAGAAAGCTACAATAAAAAAAATTAACATTTAATAAAAAAAGAGAGCATATTTCGACAATAACTGTTCAAAGTGATTACCATTCACTCCAATACATTTGAGAACCCGTCTGCTGAACAACCGTCTTATCCTAAATAATAACTGATAGAAACTGTTCGACAGCATTTACAATTTTCTGCCATAATTCTTCTCGAGTGTTCACTGTTTCTTTATACACGAGCCATTTCAAATATCCCCAAAAACAAAAATCAAGTGGATTGAAATCGGGACTTCGAGGCGGCCAAGGCGTCTGGCTTCCACGACCTATCCAGCGATGAGGAAATTGAACATTGAGATAGTCTTTGACACGTCTAGAGAAATGTGCAGGGGCTCCATCCTGCATGAACACCATGTTTTGTCTTAGTTCTATGGACAAATCATCAAAATACTCGGGTAACTGAATTTGCAGAAAATTAAGGTAGATTTCGCCGTTTAAATTAGTAGGTAATTCGAAGGGACCCAATACATGGTTACCAATAAGGCCGCACCAAACATTAATTTTAAATTCATATTGGAAGTGATGTTCGGCTACTAAATGTGGATTTTCTCAATCCCACGAATGTTTATTCCTAAAGTTAAAAACGCCTCTACGTGTAAAGGTTGCTTCGTCGGTAAATAATATTTTGTCTGAAAACAATGGGTCGGCATTGTGCGGGATACGACAAAAACGAGCGAATGCCAGTCTAGCTGGCAAATCAGCTGGCAGTAAATTTTGTACAGGCGTGAAATGAAATGGATACAGTCACAGTCCCTCTTCAGTAAGAATTTTGTGAACAGTGGACTTACCTAAGCCAGTTCTCGCAGCAAAGTATGTTGTGCTTAGTTCACTGTTTTCAGCTACACGAATCAGAATTTCATCTTCCTGGTCAGGAGTTATAATCTTAGGGCGTCCTGTAGAATCTCGTTTGGGACGAAACGAGCCTTTTTCTCCCAGTCGATCATAGAGATTCTTGAAAATTTTAAAATCTGGCTGTTTCCGCCGTGGATACATTTCCAAATACCTTCGATGCGCCCTACGTCCATTAAATAATTTCTGCGCGTATACACAAATCATATCACGCATTTCTTCATTTGAAAACTCATTATGTCTGGGCATTTTGTACACAGTTATAAAAATTAAAAAAAACGTACAAAATATCAACACCCATAAAGTTTGACATTTACAATTATAGCATTTATTATTGCATCTGATTTAATCACAGCTTACCTCAAGCAACATTTTTATGTGGAATTAATATCTTGAAAACGGTCACTCGGAGAGACATTTACAAGGTATAACTTTTTTTTGTAAAAAAGATGGAAAATTCATAATCTTTGATATTTAGGCTAATACAGGGAGATACAAAAAAATTAGGTCATTTTTAATGTATGTAATGTACTGTAAGTGGCGGCCTCTACAAGTGGCGTCCAAAATAAGAACGGATTAGAATTTCTCACCCCCGAAAACCCCCACATATCTAATTTTGTGCCGTTATGTCGTCCTGTTGATGAATTATTAAGAAAGAACGAATTGCAAATTAACACTTTAACACCCTGTATCTCGGTTATGATCAACTTTTGGACTAAGGTAAGTTTGGCTAAATCGCAATATTTTTACCCAAGGAATATCCAGTTTTGCTGTGTACTATTAATTAGCGGACACATTGTATATATATATATATATATATATATATATATATATATATATATATATATATATATATATATGATATCTACATTAACTGTATTTATTATAAGTTTTTGTAATGGTTGGGGCTTGTACTTCGATAGCGCAGTTGGTTAGCGCGGTACTATAGCAAAGTACAGGTCGTAGGTTCAAACACTACTCGAGGTAAATCTTTATTTATGTATTTAATAAATTTAATAATAGTTTTTAGTTACATATTAACTGTGTTTGTTTAACATTAACTAGTAAAATACATACAGAAAAAAATTAACTCGAGTGGGACTTGACCCACGACCTCTACTTTGCTGGAGTAGGGCTATTCCAACTGAGCTACCGAGGAGGCAAGCCACACTCGATTTAAATTTAAACTGTATGTGTTTCCCTAGTTACGATGTATTATAATTTCTAAAAAGTTAACCTTAATCGTAGAAAGTAATTATCATTACCTACAATACGCGTGTCTTAGATTTAGGCGTTCTAAAAAAACAATTTAAAAATGATAAATGTCGTATAAGAGACGAGCAGTAATTTGACAGTACGGAGGTTACGAGCTATGAAATTACACTTTACGCTTGGCAACATGGTCATAATGTATAACGGTAGAATTACTTGTATATGGCTAAAGATAAAAGAGATGTTTGGTCTTTAAGAGCTCATACTGCACTTTATAAACGGGGAGCGCGGAATAGAATATAAAAAGACCCACGACTTCCAATATTATGTTTTTATTTTTTAGTTTAATCTGATCATTAATAAATTTTTGTAATCCTTTAAAAAGATAATAATCCTTTGATTTATCTCGAAAATGCTCTTTTACGGCATCTTCTAGCAAAATGTCATCCTCAAAATACCTTCCATGAAGCTATATCTTTAGGTTCGTAAATAAGAATATTGTATTGATCTCAAGGTGTTTTGAAAGATTTTGAACACCGTCGCTTCAGAACTGTGTAAAACTTCTGAAATCCCCTATCACGTATCAAAAGGACATTAGACTTGTGACCGGGTGACCGGAAAATGCTACATGATCTTAGCTAACTCTGTCAGATGGTCGTGGGTCGTATTAGAAAATGAAATCCCAATTTGTAGTGGTGCATAATGCTGCAATCTCAGTATAAGTGAAAGGTAAACAAAATACTTTCCATAAAGTAGGAGGGCTAGGGTCCAGGAACGAAATTTGTTCAAAACTTAGTAACGGTGCAAAAGAAAAAATGTAGTGCATAGGGGAACGAGTGCAATCCAACAACATAAATTAAAAGCGGGAGGGGTGCAGTTTGTCATGTTCGCAATTGATTATCAGACATCGGTTAGGAAGGTAATCCTAACGTTTAATGGTACATAGAAGTGCAATCGAAAGATATAAATATAGTATATTGTTTAACGAGCACGGAATGGTACTCATTTCCCACGAGTATGACTGGATATGAGTGGGAAATAAAAATGTTAGTGTATTATTATATCATTCAATAAGTAATTGACATAAGGGTTATTAATTAACTACAAACGAAACAAACCCAAGAAAATGTTTAAATAACATAAACTATTAATTATTAATTGTATTAACGGTTATATCGGTACAATTATTAAAAGCAACTTGTGAGGTATCTGGGCACTGAATTGTAGAACTTTGTTTTGTTGCAACACCTGAAGTAGATGGCAAATTTGTTTTTCATTGACTCGTCAATGTAGCTTTCGGCCACTGTAGTTGATTTCCTACCGCCATGTCTATTTAATGATGTTATATCTTCACCGGAATCCACTAGTATTGTTGCTGACGATCTTCGAGAGCAATATCCAGTGTGTAATTTCGGATTTGGAATTTTTAAGAATGTAGCAATTTTTTCCAGTGGAGTCAATTTTATTGATACCCACTCTTTGAACATTTACCTTTCTGATAAATGACAAAAAAGTAGTTTGCCTTGTTGTACGAAGATCTGCATATTTTTTAAAAATGTGGTAAAAATTTCCTGTTATGGTAAATGTTTTACTAATTTTAGTTTTGGTTTTAGGTAAGAACAGCGGATCCCAAATCTTCATCATTTGTAATTTGTATAACTCATCTCGTCTGCGGACGTATCGTAACAAATTGAGTAGGCATCCATTTATTAATTATTAATCTAAAAAATCTAAATAATCAATATAAAAAAAGAAAAAAAAAGTCGCGTCTGTACCGTAGTTCGAACCCACGACCACTTGATTGCAAAGCGAACGCTTTACCAATACACTCTGCGAGCTTATGTCAAAATTTTACAAAAAGTTCTTACGTTCAAACTGGAATAGTTATTTAAATCTATGGATATTAATCATTTCAAAATAATTATGAAAACAAAATATTAAATTTGTAAAATTTACCTTGTTTAGTAGATACATGTGATATGGAGCATCTGTGATAAATTTGTTCAATTCGTCTGTACTGAAAATTTTTTATTTTTTTGGGATGTAACCATCAGATATCCTCTTTAAGAAAGCTTTAAGTTTAGGGTAATTCCCAATATCTATATTTTTATTGATGTCCTTAACCTGGAATGCAGCGCCCATAGTGTTGACGCCTTCCACTATTTCACTAAAATACGCAAGCAACACATTTTCGGAATTCAAATAGGTAGCATTTTTTGCTCGCCATTCATTAAATTTGTTAGCCTTTTCATATTTTTCTCTCGAAATCTCCGGTATTAAGTTTAAGCATGCCACATTGGCAGCTTCTGCAATATTCGCGGCAATAAGGTATCCTATTGGCGCATTCCCAACTAGTCCCGTTGAGAGTTTATATTGCGAGTAAGGAACTCCAGCACGACACTAGAAGACGGCAGATAATGGTGAACTACATGACGAAAATTACGTCTATATTATACCATCCTAACAATGGTATCTTGAATATGGATAAAATTCCTTATCAAAACAACCAACTACAACTCGCTCAGCAACAGTTAGATTTTGGGGCATCCTACCACGAATGAACGTAATCTTGCCAACTGTACTGGAGACAAGGCTGTTTGAAAATGCGCCGTGGTTATTACCATATTTGGAAGAAGTAAGGCAGGGCTTGTTCAAATTTAAGCAAACATACCCATATACCAAGTGTTGCCGTTTTTGAGATAATGCCACTTTTAATATTTCTTGATTTTACCGTGTTTTTCTGCAAATATCGAAGTGTACAAGAGTAACAAGCCGTCTTATCGCAAATTTATACTAAGTTTTTTTATTCCTTATGAAGTGATTGTTCATATTCTTTTATCAGAAAAGCCTAATATGTCTTTGGTTCTTGCCTAGAACTTCTTAAACATAAGTTTTAATTTGTAAAAACAATCACTAAAATTCAAACGTGGATTTAGTCTAAAATCTTTCGTTAATTTTTTCCAATTTCAGTAAAACTTCCTTGGGCAATGGTCTTTAAGATAGCATGAATAGATTTACAAAAATTTTTACAAACTGGAAAAATTGAATTTAATTACAAAGTACTAGGCGCATTCCAAAACGTAAAATAGCCCTTCATTATTTAGCTTAAATAGTTTAAAAAGCAGATTTTTAGAAAATGTCCGATTTATTAAAACATTAATAGTATTATTATTGGTGTTCAAAATTAGTACTGCACGAGGCAATATTATATTGAGTATCAAGAACAGTAAGGGACGTTTACCGGTCGCCGGCCATGTTTGGAGGCTGAGCGATAGCGAATTTGGCCGGAGACCGGTACAACCCTTAATGTTCGTGATGCTCATACTGTTTTTTGCACGATTGTATTAAATTTACCACAATTGAAATTATTTCCACTAAATAAAAGAAAAGTCAAAAGTGACGTTTTAAATAGCAATGTAGATTCACTTGAAAATAAACTCGATTTTGCTAAGAAAATTTTACAGTGTTAGTGAGGTGAAAGAAATCTTGAATTCAGAAACAGTTTCTGTAAACTCAAGTACTGGGTGGAGCGATAACCGCAAAACATTTTCTAAAAATCTGCTTTTTTTAAACTATTTAAACTAAATAATGAAGGGCTATTTTACGTTTTGGCGAATGCGCCTAGGGGGTACTTTGGTAATTAAATTCAATTTTTCCAATTTGTGAAATTTTTTTTCTAAATCTATTCATGCTATCTTAAAGACCATTGCCCAAAGAAGTTTTACTGAAATTGGAAAAAAAAATAACGAAAGATTTTAGACTAAATCCACGTTTGAATTTTAGTGATTGCTTTTTTACAACTTAAAACTTTCAGGTTCAAGAAGTTCTAGGCAAGAACCAAAGACAGTTTAGGCTTTTCTGATAAAATAATATGAACAATCACTTCATGAGGAATAAAAAAACTTAGTATAAGTTTGCGATAAGACGGCTTATTACGCTTGTACACTTCGATATTTGCAGAAAAGCACGGTAAAATCAAGAAATATTAAAAGTGGCATTATCTCAAAAACGGTAACACTTGGTATATAAGTATGTTTGCTTAAATCGACTCAAAATCACCTATTATATCACCCCTTTAAATATTTGCATCGATGTACCAAACACCCTGTATATACACACACAGTGTCCCAATAGTGCGTATTCGGTCGATAGCTCCTTAGCCATTAAACTTAGAAGATAAGTTTAAATACGAAAGTTGTCTATTTTTATAAGCTGCGTAATCTAAAAATAGTTTGGTTTCTACAGGGTGTAATATAAACGCGGTACAATATAGAACTTTTGATTTTTGAATAGAACACCCTATATATTATTTTATTTTTCGATTCTTCTTATAATTTTACATCTTTTTTATAAGAATTACTTACAAGCTAAATCTTACAGTTTTTGAGATATTTGCAAAGTTAACCAAAAACTGACATTTTTATGTAATAATTCAAGTAGGCGTAACTCGGTTATTTTTAAAGATAAAAAAATAATCTTTGGTATAGAATTTATTCATAGATGAGCTTACTTTAATCTATTATCAAAATTGGATTTAAATATACAGAGTGATCACAAAAATTAATTCAATAACATAAATTTGAAAATGCTATACCTTCATTTTTTTAAATGGCACACCCTATATTTTTAATGCCTTGTCTTCGTCTATTAATCGACTTTCATTTCTATTAAATATGTTATATACCTACCTCTAATAGTTTCGGAGATATTTAAGTTTGTTCAATTTTTTTCGTTGATATCACTGAAGAAGAGTAACATTAGTCGGTCAAAGCAAGCTATGAATACATAAAAAACTAAAAAACATATTAACTGAAATACAAACACTTAAAATTATAATAAATGTTCAATGTGACCACCATTTTGTTGCTGGCAAACATGAAGTCTTTGAATAAACGGGTGATCACAAAAATTAACTCAGTAACGTAAATTTGAAAATGCTATATCTTCCTTTTCTTAATTAGTGAACCCTATATTTTTTAACGCCTTGTCTTCGTCTATTAGTCGGCTTTAATTTTTATTAAATATATTCTATACCTATCTCTAATAGTTTCGGAGATATTTAAGTTTGTTCAATTTTTTTCGTTGATAACACTGATGAAGGGTAACATTACTCGGTCAAAGCAAGCTGTGGATACATGAGAAACTAAAAAATATTAACTGAAATACATAAATTGTAATTATAATAAATATTGCATGAAACCACCATTTTTAAGAGATATTTGAGATGTTTTTAAACGATTCATCGTAAAATTAAACAATTTAATCAAAAGAGCGCAAAACAAAAGATGAACGAAAACAAATGAAGAAATAAAACTTGTAAAACAGTGCTAAAATTCGTGTAGTATTGTATACTTACTTCCTAAATTACAAAATGAATTTTTCGAAAGAAGAACTTGTTAATATGATTTACGTTCTTGGTGAAAGCGATAAGCATTGTCTTTTACCTCATCGAATTTATAAGCAAAAATTTCCAAATGCACGACACCCGCAAGTTTCATCATTTGTAAGATTGAAAGAGCGTTTCGAGCAAACAAGCAGTATTCATTGCGAAGACAATTTAGAACGCGAAAGAACCGCAATTAACGAAGGTAGTGAACATTTAGTTCTTCAATCCGTGATTGAAAATCCCCACGTTTCATACCGACAATTGGAATTAGAAATTGGAGTTTCAAAAACATCAGTTAATAGAATTATAAAAAAATATAAATGTCATCCATACCATGTCCAACTTATACAAGAATTAGACTAGGATGACTTCGTTAATAGATTAAACTTTTGCAATTAGGCCATAAATAAAAAATTAGAAAAACCCAACTATTTTAGCACGATCTTATTTACTGATGAAGCAACATTCCACAAAAATGGATACGTTAATAGACATAATTCCCATTATTACGATACTGGGAATCCCAGATTTATAATTCCTGTTGATCATCAACACCGCTGGTCACTTAGTGTTTGGGCCGGAATTATTAGGGAAAGAATTATAGGACCATATTTTTTTTTGAAAACACGGTCAATGGAGATTCATTTTTAAACTTCGTGCGTAACGAATTTGAAACTTTTATTGGAGATTTACCTTTACAAACCCTTAGAGAAATGTGGCTGCAATTAGATAGCGCTCCTCCGCATTTTAGCAGAAACGTTAGAAGTTATTTAAATGTCCAGTTTCAAAACAAATGGATTGGAAGAGGAGGGCCTGTAAGATCGGCTGACTTGACAAAGCTGAACTTTTTTCTTTGGGGTTGGATTAAAGAAAGAGTCTATGAAACTCCTCCAACGACTGTAGATGATATGAAGGCAAGAATTAGAGACGTCATTCAAAATATAAATGTTTCCACGTTACGAAAAGTAAATTTGTCGTTTATAGACTTCATGTTTGCCAGCAACAAAATGGTGGTCACATTGTATATTTATTATAATTTTAAGTATTTGTATTTCAGTTAATATGTTTTTTAGTTTCCTATGTATTCATAGCTTGCTCTGACCGATTAATGTTACTCTTCTTCAGTGTTATCAACGAAAAAAATTTAACAAACTTAAATATCTCCGAAACTATTAGAAATAGGTATAGAACATATTTAATAGAAATGAAACCCAACTAATAGGCGAAGACAAGGCATTAAAAAAATATAGGGTGTGCCATTTAAAAAAATGAAGATGTAGCATTTTCAAATTTATGTTATTGAATTAATTTTTGTGATCACCGTGTATATTGAAATCCAATTTTGACAATAGATTAAAGTAAGCTCATGTATGAATAAATTCCATACCAAAAAATGTCAGTTTTTAGTTAACTTTGCAAATATCTCAAAAACTGTAAGATTTAGCTTGTAAGTAATTCTTATAAAAAAGATGTAAAATTATCAGGAGAATCGAAAAATAAAATAATATATAAGATGTTTGATTTATAAATCAAAAGTTCTATATTGTACCGCTTTTATATTACACCCTGTAGAAACCAAACTATTTTTAGATTATGTAGCTTATAAAAATAGACAACTTTCGTATTTAAACTTAATGGCTGAGGAGCTATCGACATAATACGCACTATTGGCACACCTGTATATATATATATATATATATATATATATATATATATATATATATATATATATATATACAGGTGTCCGTGAGAACTGTACAAACTGAAATGGTATTTTCCTTGGGTCAATTTAAGTAAAAAGTCCCATAAACATAGGTCTGATTCGCAATAGTTACCCAGATACAAGCGTTTAAAGTTTATAAATGATCACATATTTTTTCAAAAGTAATTATTATTAGTCAACTGGAAAAACAAAACCAACCGAAACAATCTGTCATTTATTCGTTTGTGTTCTAATAATGACAAAGTGGATTGTAGTAAATTAAGTGTAATTTAAATTTAAAATGCCTTTTCAATTTTCTAACGAAGAGTATGCTGACATCATTTACATTTATGGATTTTGTGATGAAAATGCGAGAGCTGCCGTTAGGGAATATGAACGAAGATTTCCCAACAGGAGGATTCCAAATCACCAAACCTCTTCTTCTGTGTTTCAATAAGATCTGACCGTCCTGTGGAGTTAAATGTGAATGAGCAAGAAAACGTTCTACAGATGGTTGATCGGAGTCCAGGGTTGAGTGTTAGAAGAATTTCTTCTCGAACGGGAGTCCCCCGTATGTCAGTATGGCAAACATTACATGATGGGTTTTGTATCCCTATCATACACAAAACGTTCAGCACCTTGAACCTGGATATTTTGCTTTGCGGTTGAATTTCTGCCAGTGGCTACAAGAAAATCCACAACTAGTTCGCAATTTACTAGAGATGGAGTGAACAATACACGCAATTCTCATTTGTGGTCAGATGAAAATTCAAATGGTACAACAGAAGCTAACTTTCAGCGCAGATTTTCTGTTAATGTATGGTGTGGTATGATTGACGATCAACTTATTGGACTTTTTTGTTTGAGGAACGTCTTACAGGAGAAGCATATGCTAACTTTTTGCGGAATGAATTGCTACCGCTTTTGGAAGAAGTACCTTTACTAACAAGACAACAAATGTTTCTTCAACAAGATGGGGCTCCTCCCCATTTTAGTCGACAGGTGACAGAATATCTAAATGTTGCTTACCCTAATAAGTGGATTGGGCGTGGAGGTCCGCATGCTTGGCCACTGAGATCGAAAAAATATGTGATCATTTATAAACTTTAAACGCTTGTATCTGGGTAACTATTGCGAATTAGACCTATGTTTATGGGACTTTTTTTACTTAAATTGACCCAAGGAACATACCATTTCAGTTTGTACAGTTCCTCACCAGACACCCTGTATATTTAAAAAATTTACCGGAACAATATGCTTTAATGCAAGCAATACTATTCTGTTCCATGCAAATCGAAACAAAATATTTCCTTGTTGTAACCGTTTGCATAAATATCATAAACCAACAATCAGAAATACACTCTATAAACCCTATGAAAGTAGTATACCAATCAATACTTTCATTTATAGAGCAGTGGCAGCGAAGCTGGGAATTACTTAATAGTCACTTGTCCACAATAAAGCCAGAGGTGGAGACATTGTATGAACTATAAGATGCTACAAGGGAGGAAAGCGTTAACGTACACCATGTTGAACACTGAAAACTTACGCATCATTATTCACTTAAGGGCGAAGTTGCGCTTCTCTGTCATCTGTGCCTGGTAACTCTGACTCTAAAAAATATGATCAGACAAGTTATCAAGTTAAGAAACTTAGGTATACGCTGTTATACAACAAATTTTACTAACGCATTGAACGTGAGGCACTCTTCATTTCTTAAAAGCAAGGTATGAGTTACAAACTTGTACATATTTTCTGTAAGTAAAAGTTTCAAAGGAGATATATGACCATCGCAGTTGAACCCTCAAAAATAAAAAATAATAGTAATCTCTATTTGCCAACGAAATCTATGTATAACAGAGTAGAAAAAGTGTGTAAGGATAACAGTAACAATTACAATAAATTAATTAATATAATTAAATTAGAGGTTACAAATTAATATAACAATATTATTATCTAGTCAAATTCTCATTTGAAGAAATGAAAAGGCAACGTGTTTCATTTCTACGGATCGGAGTTGGCGTTCTGAGGGGGAAGTTACTACCCCAGCAGTCGCCTTAATAGCACCACATGGTGTGTTTATACACAGTAATCATGCCGCTATAAGTATATACGGAATACCCCCTGAAAAAACCTCATACAGAGTATGCGGTAACGGAAATTGAGTCCATTACCTCCCGAATGCTAAGCAGATCGTGGTATCATCGATCTACTAGCTCGGTAATTCATCAGTATGGTAGAAATTTATTTACCGTACGAAACTCGATTTCGTATTTTCTAAACAGCGATGTGTTCACTGTATCCTTTACCTACAACGAGACAAATAATGAAAGTATGGGGATGCAAATTTATAGCGAGATATAGGTAATGAAAAGAAATTGAAATTCTTGTTTTTCCGTGGTCAGCTTATCCGTACCGTGGATAAAAAACGACCTCTTGTATCTGGTATATTAAACATTGTAGCCTTATCTGACAATTTATAATATAACCTCAATTTAAAGATTGTCTTATAAATAACTCTCGAAAGGTTGTAAATATGTCAACTTAAAGAACGTAAACCTATTTGGTTATTTTATAGGTTTATTTAATATCAGTGAAAGTGCATCTGATCCCAAAAAGGAAGCGTTTATTCGTATAATTCATTTCAGGATTAAACACGGTACGCGCTTTCGTATAAAACTGTCATTCGAAATGAAATAGAAAACCTAAGCTTTTTTTTCAAAAGCAAAGGGTATAGTATTCAATACGTGCAATAGGATAAAAAAGAAAGTTAAGGATGGTTGACCTATTTTCCTAATTGAGGTTAGATCTATTGGCCGTGGTCAAGGATAGGAACATGTTTAAAAAAAAAAAAAAAAGTAATCTCCTTTATTTAAATTGATGTAGAAGCACGTAAGCTACCGTTCTCGATTAAATAATTAAAATACGACACGTAACCGTTTACAGAGCCGCAAACCTTTTTCCATTAGACTAAATTAAAATCGAGAAACGGAAAAATTGTTCGAGGAAATTTAGACGTCTACTTGGAAATGTGTAAAAGGGGTCTTAAGTAAACCAAAAAAAAGTAAATGTATGTCAAATTGATTGTATCAAATGTTGGTTTGGCCCGTCCTTGCCCTTATTTGCTTCCGGGTGCTGATGCTGCTGTTTATGAGTTTGCGCAACGAACAACCCCCGGAATGTCATCTTGCAGTGCGCGAAAAGCTTCTTCGGAATATGTGCGCTTTTTTTATTTATTAAATTCAATTAATTATGCATTACGCTAATTTACGATCTAACTTTATTACATCAAATGCTCGCTAGCGTTTAATGAAACATGGAGATCGTCGTCTCAGTTGCCGTCTAATTATTATTAGACACGAATTCTGTGTACGAAACAATTTTATTTTAGCACTGTTTGATTTGTTAATTAAAAAGGATTTACATTAAAAGCAACGCAAATGTTTGACTTAAAACTAGCAACGAATTTTAAAATTCGAAATGCGTTATTTTTGTGTTTGTTTATAAAGGGACATGATTGCAACGCAAGCGTATTGAAACTGTTATAATGAGGCTGGTATGTATTATACGTATGTAAATATATAAGTCAGCTGACGACGAAATTTGAATAGAATTTAATTAATTCTCGAGTTTCACATTCTATTAGTGTTTACCTCGTCTATAATGATATCAACATAAATTTAATAACGCATTTAAATTTTATTGTTCCAAATTGTTTTTGTTCACGAAAAGCCTTAATTTGACCTCACAACGATTTGTAAATTATTAAATTGCGAGGGTCATGAATATTTTATGAGAATATCTCGTATCTTGATGAGTGTAATATTATAATTTTCAGTGAGAAATTGGGGAAATCCCGAAGGAATAACTAAGAGGTGTCTGCCACCCTTTGTTTAGATTTTCTGGGTAACAAGCAGATGAACGTTAACTTTATAAAACCATTGTGTTGAGAAGATGCTTGAAAAATGTAAATCAGTGAATAATTCAAAAAAGTGCTGTTGAGAAAGCAGTGATGATAAGTGCTAGCAGGTTTGTTGCGTTACTGGCCTCGAGAGAGCGGTAACATTTTTTATTTTTCTAAATTTACTAGAAAGAAACAAAACAATTTACTGATCCCCATAGACTGATAATATACGAGACTTCGTTTTTGCGCTACATTTTGGATTAATTAGATTTTAAACAAGTGTTTTGCTGTTGTTAGTAAAACAATAATGCTAAGTTTGTCACGTAAGCGTTTGTGTTGTTTTTATACAATGGAATGTTGTTCATGCTTTTCGTCGGTTATTTTTTATTTTGTTTATTTTTGGGAATATTTAATGACATATTAATTGGTGTCTAATGCACTCAGTGTGTGCTTACTAAAGTTGACATTTTAAGAAGTCTGTTAAAAGCACAATTGCTACACGTATATAAATAAAGTCTATAACAATAACTATTTACTAAATCTTGAAATGTAAATTGTTACTAGTTTAATGCACACTATATCATGAGCCCTTATAGATAAAGTGTATGATACCGGTATCTAAAAACTTGGTTCCTACTTATTTGCTAAAAGATGTTACAAGCTTATTAGACTCATTAGAGCATCCAGCCCGTAAAAGCAATTTGTGCCACAGCATAGCTCTGTGGTGTGGGCGGGGTTCATACTTAAAGATCGTAAAAGGCACTCGTAGCAACTCCAAAAATCGTCAAAATCGGTAGATAAAGTCAAAAAGGCGCCACCTGTTAAAATCATTTATAACGAAAAAACGTCATGAACTGATGTTAGATGGCCTAACAAGAAACCAAAACGTTCACTCAAAAATCTACTACTTCTACAAAGTCTACTCCAAAAATATTAACGCCAGGTTCACCTAAACTAAAAAAAATCTTAAACTTTAATTTAAAAGCTGCAAAATGCGAAATAATACCTAAAACTCACTAAATATTTCGATAAATCCACGTCCAAAATTATTAGCTTAACTAACCCAAAATAACTGATCGGACGGTAATTTAATCCTACAATTAAAACGAAAAATATACGTCACCACAAACTAAACAAACACGATCAAAAATCTATGAAATTCTAAAATTTATCAAATGTCGATATCGGGATGTAATACCTAAATTCCAAAATAAGTTACCTGGCTGCCATAACAAACAATTATATTCGCTAACCTGTTTGGCAAATCAGGCACTAAGATGTCGATACCTATAAAAATACTTCAAAGATGTCTCGCAACTTTTCGTGATACCCTCGTAGGCACAAAAAAGTAGATACTACGTTATCTAAATGCATTATGTCCAACCATAGTGAATCTCATTCCTCAAAAATTTACCTTTAATTAATTACTTAAAAAAACTTAAATAACTTTCGTCGAATGAAGTCAATTACTAGCAATCCTCAATGTGAATCAATAGGTTTCTATTCGCATATTACTTTACGTCAAAATTGTACTACAGAGGACGAATCACAATGGATTAATATCTATCAATAAAACAGTTATAAACAATAACAATGGTCTCATGTTTTGACATTTACATCTCAAATTTTGGTACATTTACCTAGAAAAACATTAAATTTCGCAATTTCAAAACAAGAAATCTAGAATAAAACTAATAAAATTTCACTCGGCGCTTGCAAGGCCCTTTAAGGTCAGTTACCATGTATTATAAACAAATACCTTTCATTAAATACAACAGAAATAATACAAAATATCGGTAATATAAACTTTCGTATTTGCACAACAAAAAAAAATCTGTATATAAACAATAAATTATGAGGATGAATACCCCTGTTTCCAAAATTGCCTGAAAAGCCTTTTTTTTTACTTTACTTGAACTATTTACTTTTGATCCGCACACCACGCGATAAAGAACTCCAAAGGAGTTAGGGCCAGCACTATTCGCCACTGAACCCAAAATTCCATGGACGAGAATAATATGTCGCTATACGACACCGATACGATAAATACTACAGGAGGTGAGAAGACACAAAATAATGCCCCATTAAGGGTAACGATAGCTTCACTTAACCTCCAAATATGCGTAAATAATTCACTACCTCAACACACGAATCTTCGTGTATGCCACGAAGGGCAAACGAGCCTTGGGCCTTACGGCATCATTCCAAGAATGAGGACATCCATTCAAAACTTCTTCAGTTACGTCATGCATGATTTTAAAAACGACAACCAATCATACTACTCATACATTCAAATTATAAGACTCCGTAGGAACGATCCCTTCCCGTAAATGATCAAGAGAAGTTACGTGATGCCACGAACTGTAATACTAAAAAGTACGTCAGAATGCAAAAGCAACGTCAGCTTTCACAGCAATCGAGACAAAATGTTATCGTTAAGTTATTTTTCCTCAGTGCTTATTGTAACTCGGCTAAATCTCGCCTTTTCCTATACTGATAATTTTTAATAGAAAGTTAATTGGTAAACTGTACTGCAATAGAATCTTGGCAACAAAAACAATATGAAAACCAACTTGGAAATTTATCTCAATCACAAACCCGTTTTTAATTTTAAAACCTTACGAAAATTTATATAACCTCGATCTTAATGTAAATTAATTCTAACAAAGAAATTCACTTTAAACTAGATACGACAAATTATAATCCGAAATACAATATAAAGCAAACGATATATCACTTTAATTTAACTTTATGAAGACACATGAAAACAACACATTTCGTTGGTGTGAAAACGAGAACTGAGTAAATAGAAAAAGAACCGAAAAGAAAAAATATACGTATATATATATATATATATATATATATATATATATAATATATATATATATATAATAAACATTAAACTCATATCAAACCAAAATTGCTAATAAAGTTGCAGCCATCTGTATCAAAATTTCTAAAAAGGAGATGTAATCGTCCGCACAGACAGGAATGCGAGCCGTTCCCTTAATTTCTGGCTCAACTTGTAAATTTACTGTAAAATCACCACTACAATTTCGTTCATTTGCAAAATAAGTCCACTTCTTCAATTTCGTTACGTAAACTTAAAAATTTCCCACTAAGTCGGTCCTAAAACCCTATAAAGCTTTTATTAAAATAAACAAACGTATTTGTGACTTTGCTTTGCTCTATTGTTAACGGATTCGATTGGGATTGGTATCAAATTAAAGCCCGTTTTTGGAGTTTGCCGTGCCACAGCCAACTTTAAGGACACAAAAAACAAATCTACTGGATCAAATCGCATGAAACATTAGTATGCCATAAATTGAACCTAACGTGTATTTTATTTTAAAAATTTATCTTCTGTAAGCACTAGACCTGATTTAGAAACAGATGGTATTCTTCGGAATGGAACGTCGCACGAGCATTTACGTTGCACTGTTGTCTTCTGTGTTATGTGAATAACACAATGAAAATCATTTTAAAAGCACAATTTTGTTATGCTTTTAAAAAATTTTAATAGTTGAATTGATCAACCTATTTCCATAATTTTTGTACCAGGACGTTTTGTGCGTGTCCGTCATCATGATTAATCCTAAGAAGCAAGCTAGCATTAGAACTACAAACCTAAAATGTTTTCGCTTGAATCGCAAAGTTTATACAGGGTGATTTATATCAAAGTTGCATTTTGTAAAGTAAACCCCCTGTATATTATTGCATATTTGGTTTCACTGGTCAATTCTAATGCGACTTTATGTACACACATGGTACCTAAAACGAATCGTTTAGTCGCAATTCGTCATTTTTCCAAAAAATAAATATTTGAAGAAAATTGAATATCGCTGTGATCACAAAGCTTAGAAAGCTATGAGCCTGCGATGTTACTAGACATGAAATGTACTAGAGTAAACCGGACGGTCAAATCCGAATTCATTTTTTTGTGTAAATTACTTTGTCAATTTAAAAAGTTTCAATCCATGGTAACTTGATTTTTTCACAGGGAAGGACCATTTTTTTCATTTTTGCATCAAACGCGGAATTTGCCTCCTTACTAGCGATATAAATTTGTCGGTATCTGTCTTCGGTAGACTTCTTTTAATTTCTAAATTTCTGATTAATTTGCTGAATTTTTCAATTTTCAGTTTCTATGAGTAACTAGTAGGCTGTGAACGATGAACCAATTCTGTGACTTTAACTTTACTATTTCTGGTTAGAGCTTTTCTGAGTAGTTAACATTAAATTTAATTGATAAAAATGGCAAGTTTTTCTCAAAATGAAATGATTGATATGGTATTTATTCTTGGAGAATTCTCTAGAAATCCGTTCCTAGCGAGTCGAGTATACAAGACAAGATGTAAAAATTTGCATTGCCTCCAAGTTGGTGGATTATTTCTTCCGAAAATTCCAATCTACGGTCCAAGCGTGCGTGCGTGCGTGCGTGCGTGCGTGCGTGCGTGCGTGCGTGCGCGCGTGCGTGCGTGCGTGCGTGCGTCCGTCCGTCCGTCCGTCCGTCCGTGCGTGCGTGCGTGCGTGCGTGCGTACGTGGTGTGCGTGTGTGCTGTGTGTGCGTGTGTGCTGTGTGTGCGTGTTTGCGTGTGTGCGTGTGTGTGCGTGTGTGTGTGTGTGCGTGTGGGTGCGTGTGCGTGCGTGTGCGTGCGTGTGCGTGCGTGTGCGTGCGTGTGCGTGCGTGTGCGTGCGTGTGCGTGCGTGTGCGTGCGTGCGCGTGCGTGTGCGTGCGTGTGCGTGCGTGTGCGTGCGTGTGCGTGCGTGTGCGTGTGTGTGCGTGTGTGTGCGTGTGTGTGCGTGTGTGTGCGTGCGCGCGTGCGTGCGCGCGTGCGTGCGTGCGTGCGTGGGTGCGTGCGTGCGTGCGTGCGTGGTTGTGTGTGTGTGTGTGTGTGTGTGTTGTGTGTGTGGGTGGGTGGGTGCGTGGGTCCGTGCGTGCGTGCGTGTGTGTTTCTATTTATATTTCCACAAGTATTATTGTTCAAATAAGACATAGTTTGTCGGAAAACTTGTGTAAAATAAAATTAAAGATTAATTCAACGATTCGGGAACATCCCTTGCTCCCTTTGTCTAGAATTTATTGTAACAGATACAGAATTAGCATATCAATATCTAGGGTATACGACAAACAGTTATAAATACGTAGTTATAGCTGTTTGTTAACTGTAATTTCTAGTTTTAATGTAACTATATCTTTGTTCCTGTAGAAGCTTTGCATAAATGCGACGTATTGGAGATATATGTAAGAACTTTGTTTGAGTAAATACATTGCCAATATCCCCTAATAAGATTCAATATAGCTAAATTATATATATATATATATATATATATATATATATATATATATATATATATATATATATAGCAGGAAGGATGTTGGCAAAATGTTACACTCTACCATTTTGTAAAGGGCCTTTCAAAAGTGCTTTGGAGGTTGAGTACATCCGTTCTAAAGATTAACCGTAAATAGAGATAAGGTGGTAATAATCTTAAAATACGGTATGTACGCCTACAGGTTGTTTATTACATTTTCATTTCTTGTAATAAAGAGTCGTCGATGAGGAACGTTGGTTGGCCATAGCGCTATATACTTCCTGTACAAATTTAGCTTTCTCCCCATTAATAATGAATGATCTTGAATTGTTTGTTTTGATGCTTGGGATTTTAATCCAAAGCATATTTTTGTTGTCTTCTATGTCGTCAATTAAAATATTAGTGATTTCTTCTCGTCGACATGCTCCAGAATATCCCATAATCAACAAAACTTTAGTCATTAGATATTGTTCGTCTGAAGCTTCTACTAAGAACTTGTCGATATCATCTTTACTCTCGACTTCTTTGCTTTACACCCTACGGATTTTTTTTTTCATAAAGGCAAATATGCCAATGACACATTCTCACAAATGCTTATTACCTTCTTTTCCAAGCACCACTTTTCAAAAATTGGTATGTTTGTTCATATCGTGTCCAGGACTTCGACGGTGTTGGTCGTCTTAACAATTTCAACTGGTATAATTTCATCTTCCATCAATTCACAATCAAATTCATCATTTTGAATATTCAATTCTTGTCTATCGTTACCTTAATTTAAGTTTCAAAATTTGCATTATTATTGATAAATAATAATAAGTAAATAAATTTTAGTATACGTCAATATTTTCACTTCACTCTACATAATTACGAATCCCTGTGTATATTAGTCACATCCATTTTTGTTGTTTTATGCGCAAATATGTATTGAACACGCTTAAGTCACTTCCTTCCCGTTTCTTCTGCCATATAGTTCATTACATTACGTTTAAGCTTTGCTTCCCTTTTATAAGGTATGTAAGGCTTCTAATTACATTTTTGTAAATATTATATTTATCAGGGAACAAAGAAAGGGTACGCCCCTACATTAAGGAAGACCGCTGGTGTAAGAAAAAGCTTTTATTTTGATCAATTTCCGTATCGTTGTAAAAGCGTGGTGTGACGTCACGAATTTAACTTGCATAAAATGGCGTGGATGATATGCAACTTTTATCTTGAATAATTAAAAATGGGGATACCATTGTATCATTTCCGCGTGCTGTTAGTTTGCCTGCGTGTACAGTTTTTTCCATTATTGGTATGTGGAGGACAAGAAAATTACCTTACCTTACGTACATATTATGCAACTTACGTTTCCTTCGTTTATGATCTACAGTTCGTTTATTGGAACGCTATTGACAAATGGAAATTATGTTCTGAATTGGAAATGAAGTTCTCTTACTACACGGCATTTTAAGACGACGTAATATATTTATTTTTGAGTACATGTAGGTAAGAAGTATCCTTTTATGGAAAGTGCGTTTTAAGCAAAGAAATCAGTTAGTGTTGATACGGTCATAAAGGAATAGCTGATTTCTGTTCCTAAGATAGAAACATTTGGGTTCATAACCTACATTAAATGTAATATGCCATGGGTCAGCATACGTTTCATTATTATTGAATACAGTATTGGTCATATTGCATTTTGAATTTTAAGTAAATATGGATTATAAGCTTATGTAGTTGCCTTGAATTTAGTAATTTTAGAATGATAAATCTTGGCGAGAAATATCGTTTTAGTTATTTTATGCTGATATTGTTTAGACATTTTGCTTTATTAAATATACAAATAAATACAGTTGTTTAGTATGAAAATATAAACTTTCACCATTATCACACATAATAAAATACTTATCTTTTGGGTTCTTTAATGGTGTATTTTAATTTATACAATCTAAACGTTTCGATAACACTTACAGTTATCTTCATCAGTAGTAATATCTGTTAAAGGTGTTATAAACAATTTTGGCGAAGATAACTGTAAGTTATCAAAACGTTTAGAATGTATAATTTAAAATACACCATTAAGAAAGCCAAAAAAGATAAGTATTCTATTACAGTTGTTTAGTGTTTACTCAGATTACCTATTATGCATTAAGGTATAACTTTCTCAATTTTTGTTGAATTTTAATTATTAAACCTATAAATTGAGTGGCGTCCAACAAACAAAATGGTAATACTGGTTATCTCTACGGATACATCTCTGCTTCCCTTACCACCTATTCAAAAAGAGTTCTCAATTACAGTAAGTTTGTACCTCACTGAGCTAGACCGTGGTGCAATTTACCTTTTGTAATATAACAATCAATAGAGCATATTTTTTTAGTTTTTATAAACCCCACATATATTACAAAACCCCTTTATATTTAAATGATTATATTATACATTATGGTTTAAAAGAATAATACAAATAAGGGTCGTGACAAATTCATTGTGTTATTTACTTTAATTTTGCAAAGTTAACTTTCTTCGCCTTTGCCGAAGTCCATTGCTTCAGAGTTCTTGTAGCTTTGACCGCGGCAATGTTTGCACATTTGAGTGCAACGCAAGTTAGCTTTAACGTGCTTGCAGTTCCTCCCACAGACTTTGAAACTACGGCCACATATAATCAGGGACACTATCTTGGTAGAATAGGTTTTCATTGGTATAAAAAGGAGTCAAAGGTGTGTTTACCACTTTCCAACCCCTGTCGTAAAGATTTAGACTGTCCCCTCTTCAGGTTTGTACTTGGTGCAAAGTGCGCCGGGAGAGAACAACGGCAGGATTTCCTTGACCTACTAACCTGCTAAAACAATTGTATTTGAACTTTTTAAGGCTTTTTAAGTTTTTTATGTGTTTGCTGAATGGCTATGTTGTTCCAAACTCCACACCAATTTTTATCTGAAGGCCTAATTGTAAAGAAACTCTCTTGGGTAAATTTGATAAATTCCTCTGGTATCATTTTCATTTCAATATTGCTCATATCCTAGAGATACAACTGACACTTCTTTGCATGATGAAAGTGTCCCGTAGCATGAAACACTGGGAGCATTGAACGTAATCCATTCGTTCGGCTTGAATGAATCCAGGGTAACCAAATCGCAGTATTGAAGTTGCGATATTTTCCCTTGTTTCATTTCTACAAATTTAATAAAAAATGTATATTTTAAATTTGTGACCACTTCGTTCTCTTCTCTTTCTTTTAGGTTGAAGATTAGTTCAAGCATGTATTCTGTATCAGAAGTTGCAATTTCCATTTCTTCAAGTATTAATCCTGACAAAACACTTGCACAATGAGCCTGGATCGCTCTTGCATAAGCGTGTCCAGAAAGCATGTGAGGAATAGATGCTGCAGAGTATACTGTCCCCCATAGTTCTGCGATCCCATTACTTTTTATTAAAATCCGAATAACAATATTTGAATATTAATTTGTTTTTACAAATTTATTCAAGAGCAACAATATCTTTAACCTTTATGTATAGCGGCTGATCAAAAATTACAAAAGATGAGTTTTGATTGCCCTTACCATATTCTTGGATTGCTTAGTTTAAAACTGTCAATATTGTGCTGTAGTCTGTTGGTGAACTATTAACGAAAGGAAGTGCTAGTTAGTATCCGAGATTGTTCGTATGGCATATTTGCAGTGATCGTTTCCATGAAACCTTGTCAAGCAGAAACTAAAATATATTTCCAAAACTTCATATCATATCTTGATTTTAACATTCCGCTACTTCTGCGAAGGCCCCAGGTGTATAGACATTTCTTATTATAGCTGCTTCAAGGCTAACTCTGTTTGGTATTATAAATGTTTTCTTTTCAATTGACTGTACCAGCTCTGTTTCTTGGGAAGGTCAGATGAAAAATAACTTGGTGTCTTCTTCGGCTTCCATAGAAGTACCGGGTGTAACACATCGTATTCCACCCACTGAATGAAACTTGTCTTTTCCAGTCATTGTGGCAACATTAAAATCGGCGCTATCAAGTCAAAATTGTGAAAATTCTCCGTCCGTAACCATGGGATTCCAGTAGTGCACAGCAAATGTTCCAAATAACGCAATACTTTTATAACAGGGCCCCATATTTGAAACCGCATCAACGATATTTTTTGAGCTTACTTTGTGAAATTAATATGTTGCTTGCATCAGTTGCAAAGGAGAAATATACGGACAAGACCTTGTTTCCACAATTATGGAATGAGCAATAGCTGTAATTTTATTTGTGATAAATTGCTTAGCTTCTTTCTTATGTTTTACAATTACCGTGTCCAAAAAAAGCTGCAATGTCCGTGAAACCATTTTATTGTCTCTCTCTCTCTCTCTCGCTCTCTGTCTCAGTAGCTCTTACAACCCAGGGTGGGTCTTGGCTGACCCAACGATTCGCCTACATTGAACTCTGTCCATCATTAGCTCTTCTGGATCTGCGATATTTCGAATTCTAAGATCTGATGTTGTGTCTCTACCGTAGTCGTGATCTTTCCAATAGTCTTCTACTGGTCGGGGATTGCTCTCATAATAATTTGACAACTCCATCTTCCTGACTCTTGACATGGCCGCCCATCTCAGTCTTTCTGCTTTAACTGTTTTTACAATGCCCGGTTGGTCATGTAATCCTTCTATTACTCTGTTTGGTCTACTACGGTACTGATGTGTTGTATCATCCCTTAAGGGTCCGTACATACTCCGGAGGATTTTCTCTTTACAATTCTCTCTCTTCTCGTTCTGTTTCGTCATGGCCCAGGTCTCACAGGCATAAGTCATAATCGGCCGCACGTTGGACTGATATATTCTTATTTTTATCGTCAGAGATACACTTTTAGATTTTATTATTTTCTGTAATGTAAAACACCAACGATTGGCACTTTGTATTCTCCTGTTGATTTCCTCAGCCATGTTATTGTCTGACGTAACAGTGGCACCCAGATATTTAAATTCATTGACTGTTTCAAAGTTGTACTGGTTCATGGTCACATTTTATCCTGTTCGATCCCTCCGCTCAGTGCTCAATGTGGCCGTGTACTTGGTTTTATTTTCATTTATTTTTAAGGCTATATTTTTTGCTGCAGATTCTATTTTTTTAAATTCTTCTTTCAAGTTGACACTTGTGTTTCCAATGGTTTCTATGCCATACGGCCATTTTATCGACGTCTGCATTAAAATTTGAAATAGCTGGGTAGGCTGCTGTATTGTATGCAGTCATACGGATACCTTCTAGGACGTTAGTGGCTGCTGCTTCAACGATACTTAGTCGCTCGTCTTTTTGTTTGCAACTCGCCACTGGCTAATAAGTTTTAATCTGCTACCACGCAAATAAAGAACGGTAGGTTCTTTCCTCCATCCTTGTACTGTTCAGATAGTTTATTTTGATCTTCAGCACTTTGTTCTCAACTGAGCGGTCGAGGGAGAGCAGGGCAATGCTGGGCGGCCGCCGGCGATAGCCTTGCGTAGAGATTTTATTTGCATACTACACCAATCATAGAATATGAATAAAAACAATACTAAAACAATAACAGTTAGTGTATCATTTGTTGCTTAACAGTTTTGTTGTAATACAGCAAAAATAGAATTTTTTTAGTAATTATTTTTAAAATATTTCATAAAAACTAAATATTTATGTAACATTTTTGAAAATTAAGAACGATAAGGTGTCTTAAGCACTCGTTGTTTGAAATAGGTACTCAGAGTTATAAAATGCAAAAAAGTTTTCTTGAGACCTGGTTGTGTGATACTCAATGTATAATTGGACTTTTCAAGTACGTCATCAGCTGACGTCACAAACTCCGCCTAAGCAGCTGATGCGGGTCAGCATTTGTTAGTGTTTATATGGAGTACTGAGAAAAACGCATGTTTATTTAATAAAAATAAAAATTTTAGAAAGTGTGTTGTGTCTGTGTGAATTAAACAATTGTGTGGTGAAGTTTCGTTTTTGTAGGTGGCTCAGACCACAATTAATTATAAATATTGTACGTCGTTTCTTACCAAGAAACAGCTTTATTAAATAATCAATTTTAAACAAAAAAGTACAAATCTATAAATTATTACACAAGGGCTATGTACCTACGTCTACAGATTATTCATGAATTTTTTTATTAAACTGTACATAGACAAAAACTGTAAGTACATTATACATGTATATAAGTGGTAACACTAATGACCTCATCTAATGGTAATTGAGGTTAACTTGCAACCAAATGTTTCATATAACGTTACTCAGGCTGAACTTAAATTTTTGTTAGTACAAATTGTGAAAGTAAATCCACGTCCTTTATTTGCAAATTAGATTTTATATAAAAATGGAATTATTTGTCAATTTCCCAAAATAATGAGTTTATTACGGTAATAAAGGTGAAGAACGTTAACGAATTCTTAATTCAATAAATTAAGAAAAAATCAACCCTGAACTGGTATAAGTTACTTTAAATGTCAGCATAATAAACTTGATGTGCTATATAATACAGCACTAAGTCTTTAACCTTGCATTTCACCTATACTAGAGAAAGTTGTTCACAGATTGTCACCCACCCCAAAGCACGCTCATCATAATTAAATATTTTTGAAATTACAAAGAATAATTTTATCGCTTTGTCCTGTTACAGGCCAAATATACATTAGAGCATCAGCCCGTAACGGCAATTTGCGCACAAGGCTTAGCTCAGTGGTGTGGGCGGGGTTCTTACTTAATGCTGTAAATGGGCTCTCATCACAACTCTAAAAACGTCAAAGTCGGGTAAAAATGTCAAAAAGTCGCCACCTGTTAAATACATTTATAGCGCGAAAATGTCATGAACTAGGTATTATAATGGCCTAACAGGAAACAATAATGTTCACTCAAAATAAAATCCTCCCCTCTACTAAAATTTTACTCAAAGAATATTTACGCAAAGTTCGCCAAAACTTCAATAAAATCTTAAGCTTCATAAACTTAAACTCATTAAACATTTCTATAAACTTAGCACTAAAATCATTGGCTCATGTACCCACAAATAATTGGTCAAAACGGTAATTAATTATTCAATTTCAAATATTTAAACAACTGCTTACCTTTTGGGAAATCCAGGTAAACTGCAGCTAGTCAGATGATCCCTATAAAATAACTTAAAAAATTTGGACCACTCGCAAAGCTGTCGAATGTAAAAACAAATAGCTGTTCGGTGAAGGACCGTCTCACTTCATAGTTACGTTCCTTTATAATTAAAAACCTCTTTCAAAGTGACTCATTACCAAACTCAAAATTGGAAACTCTCAAATCGAGAAATTCTCATTAGTCATTACGTTAGAACTTAATGAAACTTCCAAAAAACGCAACTGCAAAGTTGTGCAAATTGACAGCTACCACAAACAAATAAATTACTCATAAATTTTGAATAAAATTTAAAGTAACTAAACTTCCAAATTTTTAATGACCGTAAAACTATTAGCGTTGTGAGTAAAGATGAGGATTACAAAAAAGGCGATAAACAGTTCAACAGAATAGCGGTTTATCATTTTGTAAAACACTAAAACCAATTACTTCTATGACCAAAAATTGTCACTATTGACAAAACGAAACACAACGATAAAATAAACCGGGATGTGTTGAAATTTCTCCAAAATCCTAACCAGTGGAAGCGGAGAAACCTCCTACGGTAGCGTTCGGTCCACCTTCACGGTATGATATAGGTAACTCATTCCCTCCTACTACAGCAACCTCTTTCGCATACATTGGGAAGTAGCAAACAAACTGGACACTACGACATCCTGTTTAGGACCTCGCCTTAAGGTACACTGATTTCTCACCACATTGGATTCGTATTCCCCTTCCTATTAATTAGTCAATCATAAAAAAGATTACTTAAATTTTTTATATGCGCCATAACTACTAAACTTGAAAGCCGACGGGAAAATTGCATCGCCCAAAAACCAATTCATAACTAGCGGGCGTTATCAATGTAACGAATATTCTTTCAATTATAGTTTTCATAACGACGCTGGACCTTAACGCCTCGTATATAAAAGCGAAACTCTTTGTTTAAGACCACAATTTTTTATCGAAAACTCCCGCCGATTTATCTCCTAAAACGTTATACAAACTGTGCTACATGCTTTTCTACGCTATATTTAAATACAAAGTAACAATTTTAATGTAAACGGTAACATTACAATGGCGTAATTTCATGTAAATGACTATATTTAACGGTATCTACAAAATTACGAACAATTATTATGTAGAAACTACTTAATGCTCAACCAAATTAGTAAAAAGGGTTTTACTAACTATTGATACCAATACGTAAATCACATCTTAATTTTAAACTTCCATCTGAACTTGATAAGCAAACCAAAAACTTTATTTCGTTTTCAAAAAGATTCGAAATGCGATTACCATTTGTAGAATTTGGAATCGAAAAGCTTCCCAAAAATTTATGCATTATCAAGTTTAATGCATTTATGCTACATTTCAGATGTACGCTACTAAAGAATTATTTAAAATTTCGAAACTACTACAAATATTTGATAAAGTTACGACCACGTGACAATCCCTTAAAATAATTTTTTGCCAAACCGTTCATTTAAGCGCATACAAAACGTTGCCCCCGATCAGCTGTTTTTTGACATGCGCTTCTGACGTCACGAGGATTTGCTCAATCGGAGAAGTTGACTATATGTCTATTCCCTCATGTGTATATTTTAATAATGGTTTAAGCAAAGTTTGTGTGTAATTACTCAACTAACTTGACCCAAACCCGTTTTGCTTGAGGTTATCCACACTAACCATTGAAAAATTAATAAACATATCAGATACTTTGTCTATGTTAAATTTTAAATTAATCAATTACATTAGACAACTACAAAAATAACCCTTATACACGTAACATACAGTTGATAGGAAATTTTACCTTAAAACAATAATGAACAAGTTCATGATTCCTATTCACGCATCTCTGCGTAACATAATGCTTCCCTATTTAACGTTCATCAATCATTAATTGTTGTGCTGAGTAATTAATCTTGGCTTTTAAAACAAAATATACAACACGAAGTAAACAAAATGCTGTGTTTGCTTATAAATAATGGCAGGTTTTAATTTTTGGTAGTTATGCAGAGTGTTTAATTACGTACGATAATAATTTAAACGATTCGAACCAAATAATTTTGCTTAAGGTATGTCTAATAGAAACAAGTGGATATTGGAGCGTTGAATAGATCTGTTTTCAACTGAACACTTGCTGTGGGATCCTGAATGTATAAAATAAGTATAAAAGAATGTTTAACGATTCCGCTTAAAGCGATTCTAAAACTAATCCCACACAACATCTTGTATAAATGGTACTGAATTGAGAACAGCGCAATACTTTAGCGATTTTACAAGAGTTTAGTACAAACCTGGAATGAAAGGAGTTTTTGCGCTAGTTCAATTTTCTATCAAATGACATCACTCGAGTACTTTCAAAAACATTTTAAGTTTGTTTTAACTTTAAAATAACTTTACTCTTAATTATAATAAAATGAAACATATGTTCATTGGATGTTTTAACTCAGGCGTTAACGTTGAAATTTACTATTAACTGAGTTTGTGTGGTCTACGTGATCCTGGGTAACATACTACAAAGTGCAACGGTATTTAACAAGAAAAACCTATAGAGGAAACTTTTAAATGTTCAGGTAAATCGAAAAGCGAGTTGTTAAAGGTTCTAAGGTTAAAATAGGATTCATTGCAGTATCAGCATAATCAGTCGTTATTCAGCATAGAGTAAGGACGATAGGGGACGTTCCATTAGTTTATAGGCGCGCAAATTAGAAACACAGACGGAAGGGGGAACGTGAAAGTTTACGCAACCAGTGAAACGCGTTGACCAAAACATTAAATTACCATATGCTCTAATGTGATTTAATATCATGCCGATTCTTTCCATTTTCTGCATTAACTGATAAGATAGGTTTAACACATTTTACAAGAATAATTTATGTACTTATAGAGTTAGGACTAGGCATATTTTTCGTAATAATTGAAACAAATTAAATTTATGAAAAATTTTTGTAATGCAATTATATAAAATCAAAATCATAAATTTCCAGTAACATTTTATGAATATATAAACATATATCGTAAATACATAATTTTTCAACAATTTTATTTAGAAAAACACATTGTACATACGTACATACATAGATGTTTAGTGAGCCGAAAATATAACAAATTTATTATAAAGCATCCGGTGTGAACGTGAACTTTGAATATTCATTTTACACCCATAATGAATTCGTGTTTTAATTTAAATTTCACGTATTGATGAACTAATTGTATTAGATAAATGAGAGTATATTACAATGCTATGCGACGAACTTAAAGATTTTAATACGACAGGTAATAAATATTTTTGGGAGACATACAATTAAATGATGTGAAACTTAGAGAAGAGTGTAATCACTTTGAAATGACTTTGAAGTAATGGATTTTATTTAATGTACAGGCTGTCCCAAATTCGAGAGCAAGCATGGGGATCTCGCTTATTATAAGAGTAATAATCTGAAAAGAAATTTGAGCTAACTCGAATGGATTTGGTTTTATGCTCAAAAACTAAAAATTTCGATTTTTGTTTTTCGCGTTTGGCTACCTTATTATTAGGAATTTTCAAAATTCGATTAAACATTATTAAGGCACTTTTTACGCACAATACTAATACGGTATTAAAAATATTATGTGACGTTTCGTTTATTCTGAACCATCATCAGGTTTATTTTTTCTTATGGGGGTTAAGATATATTTTTATGTCGTTGGATGGAGAATGTTATGCTGATTTTAGCAATATATAACACTTTATGGTTTGATCGACTGCGAACTAAAATAATGAGAAAAATACGAAGAACAAGATTCCGCCTTCTTGGATCCAGCAAGGAATAATTACAGTAGTTCTACTTATTTAATTTGTTAAACTCGTTAGAACATCCAAAAAAATATAAAAACATTTAAACAATTTAAAAAAAACATTAACAAACAACTCAAACAAGTATGTCTATGTAACACGGTCATAATAGCGACAACGCAAATTTATCGATAGGTAACAACAAAATAATTACACAGACAAACAAACAAAATTATTATAATAAATGTTCGAACAATTGTTTACTCGCTTCTTGAATTGACAGTAAGTTCATTACAACCCTATTCTGGACGTTCTTCTATATTTGCGGTGGCGAATTATGATCGAAGTTTTTAAACAACCCTATTAGGAAGTTAATCTATATTTTGCGGTGGCGTCTTATAAATCATGGACTTCTTAATAGCCACCTAGAGTGAAGTCCTATTTCCATCAAGGTTAAATCAGGAAATTGCTGGCCACCTAAGATGGTCTCTACTTTCATCCATTTATCAGGAAATTCGCCGTTAAGATATTCACATTATCGCAGCATTATGAGGAGGAGCTCCGTCCATTTGCCACCAGAGAGTCCATCTTTCGTTTAGCGGAACATCATCCAAAAGGTCTGATATTTCGTGTGTTAGAAATGCGAGGTAGCGTTGAGACGTTAGGATACCTTCGTAAATAATTGGCCCAAGGACCTATCCTTCCAGATTCAACCCGCACATTAAAGAACCGGTGGCCTTGTCCTCGCATTTGCCTGTTAATTCGTGGATTTTCAACGGACCAGTAGTGCTCGTTATTACGATTAAACATTCCATTAGTGGAAAAATTGCACTCATCCGTCCAAATTATTTGATTGAGAAAGTTACGATTTTCCAGCATTTTGGTATTAAGTTGGTTACAAAAATCCAACCGTCTCATATCGTCCCCAGGCCGAAGAGTTTGACTAACGTGTAACTTAAACGGTTTATAACGGTGTTGCTTTAACACTCGCCAAACTGTCGTTTATGGCACTTCAATAGTTTGCTCTATTTCTCTGGTAGACGTTGAAGGATTTTCTTGACCTAAGATGGATAACATAAAGTCATAACTCTCCAAAAAATGTCTGCTGAAATTAGCAGTGAAGTGCGTGGAAATTCTTATAATTAGTATAATACTAACAAATAGTACCTGATGTAATATTTCTTCTTCGGCATCTCTGTCTAATCTGCTACCATATGCATTTCGAGGTTTCTGAAAACATCCAAATTCTCGCAAATTTTGGTCTAATTTTAAAAAATATCTCTGGTTTGGTTGCTGCCTCTCCGGATATTCCTCTAAATATCTTTGTTCTGCTCTGACACTATTTCTATTGTAGCTATAAAATATCCTTATCATGTCTCGTTTTCTGAATTTGAAAACATTCTAAAGAAACTTTCAAATTTTAAAGCACTAACACGAAGGATCTTGCAGTTATTACCCTTTTACAATTAGAAAATGACATGACAAAAGCCAACTCCTGAGTTTTGTTTGATTCATGGGTATCGTGATAATGTAATATTTAGTTTTAAATTTAAGAGTATTTTAGTTCGCAGTCGATCAAACCATAAAGTGTTATATATTGCTAAAATCAGCATAACATTGTCCATCCAACGCCATAAAAATGTGTCTTAACCCCGATAAGAAAAAATAAACCTGATGATGGTTCAGAATAAACAAAACGTCGCAAAATATTTTTAATACCGTATTAGTATCGTGCGTAAAAAGTTGCCTTAATAATGTTTAATCGAATTTTGAAAATTCCTAATAATAGGTGGCCAAACGCGAAAAACAAAAATCGAAATTTTTAGTTTTTGAGCATAAAACCAAATCCATTCGAGTTAGCTCAAATTTCTTTTCAGATTATTACTCGGCATCGAATTTAGCAAATGTGCCGAATTTAAACCTATATCCTATCTCTTATAATAAGCGAGATCCCCATGCTTGCCCTCGAATTTGGGACAGCCTGTACACTTTAATTATTAATACAACTAATGTGAATTAGAAGTAATGGTAATAAATCAATCAAATTTATTTAAAATAGTACTTAATACCGAGCAAAATATTTAATTTAATTTGTTTTAATTTTATGCTGAAATATTATATTAAATTAATTTTTTAATGTTAAGGCGAATAAACCAATACTACACTGTACTTACGCGTGGAACAAAATGTTTTTGTGCGGATCGATTAGCACAACCCACAACACAACATGTAACCATTTTAACCATTTTCAATCGCTTCCGATCACTTTTAAGTTAAAAAATGCCTTTATACTACATATATATGGGCTCTTATAATTTCAAACGTTGTGGTCAACACGTAACACAAGTTGCCTGCCCATCAATTTTGCCTTTTTAAGTTTCTAGTTAAAGGTGCTTACGTCACTTCTCGTGTTACTCTATGTTATTCATAGTGGTCAAAATTAAACAGCATGTTATGAAATTTGAGAGGTTATTTTAATGGTTTTAATGGTTTATAAACCTTCTCAAATTATTCATTTAAAAATAAATTCCTTAAACGTTGGACTATCAGAAGCTCAATATTCGTGATACACTTAAACACTCATTCATACGCCCTACAAGTTACGTTACTTATACGAAATATACGTAATAAGCCTAAAAGCTCAAAATAGTCTAACACAGCATTTTAACCTTCTTCCCCATGACGTGGTACCCGGGTACCATTTCTATGTTCAAGTTATGAATTAGTTATGTTACTATTAATATTTTACGCCTATGGTACATAACATCTCTAAACTAGTCTATGTTAGCCTAGTTGATCAAGAAAAGCTATGGAAAACATTCAATTTTGGAAATTATATATGTTTAAAGTATTTTATACGTAATGTCCACGACGAGGTACCCCGGTGTATCTTATTTGTAATTTAATTACTTTTCGTACCTATATTGTAGAATTAATTAATTTCAGCATTAATTATTTAATGATATGCTACAGGAGAATTAGATTAAAAATTATATATAAATAAATTTTATTTTCTGCAAACAAAGCTTTATTTTCAAAAACGTAATGCTATTGTGCACAATAATGACATTTTGAAATGGTTTGTGTATGTTCGCCACATTGGACGTTTACATACGATACATAATTTTCTTGTTTTCGTTGTCTTTTCTCAGATGACCTGCAAATGTGGCATCTTCCTGTAACAACCAGATGCATCCCTTGGCTGTTGTTCTTCTTCAGCAATGGTATGAATGATAAGTGGTCTACCTAGCCTGCACTCAATTCCAGACTTGGTACTAAAGTTCTGCGACACTCTTGAATTCTTCGCGCGGCTCGATAGTCGGCATTACTAACTGTTTCTAAGGTCTGCAAGAAAATTCGCCGGCGCTGATTCTTTCTTGCCTCCATGGGATTGTTCTCCATATAGATAATAAATGATGCCAAGCAAGCTACACCAAGCATGTTATAGAACACGACTACAGGCCAGCGAAGAGTCTCCCGTTTGGTCGAGTAGTGCGTCACCAATTTATCCATACAATCAACACCGCCTTTTCCAGAGTTATAGTACTCTATAATTTCCGGTTTTTCTTCGGGCCACTCACATCTGTTGTATGATGCATTGTGGACAATAATATAACGGCTTTGTTGGGCTTCGACACGTAAGACACAATCGTAACTTTGTGATCGCCAAATCCGAAAATGGATGAAGCTGTGTCTCTTGATTTATGTGGCAACATCTGAGGTGGAATGTATCGCTTATTTTTCTTAAGTGTTCCAACTATCGAGAGTCCCCATGACAATAACAGCCGTGCCAAAGGAAGCGTGGTGAAAAAGTTGTCCATTACAATATTTCGACCAGTGTTCTTATACCTGTAGCATAAATCTTTCACTACTCGCTCCCTTGGTTTTGTTCTCGATCTTCGGTCGATTTGCCTGTGTATATTTGTCCAGTGAGCGGATAAGAGTTTGACGAATCACACCCACCAAATCTTTATACCATATTTTGCCGGTTTTGCTGGCATGTACTGAGTGAATCTTGTTCTTCCTCTGTAAGGAATCATTGTTCGTCAACTGTAAGGCATTCCGATGGCACGTAGTGTACTCTCAAGTTGTCGTTCAATAAAAGCCATAGTTCTGAGATAGCAGCTGCCTTGTCGCTCTCCAATCGTCGTGGTCTTGTATTGGCATTGTCGAATCTAAGAAATCTGGTGATAGCCCAAAATCTATTGATTGCCATTGTAGCGCGATATAATGGGTACGCGTCAATTTTCCAAAGCTTTTTGACATCTTCAGAGTTAGAATGGCGTACACCGGCTGTAATCAAGGCTCCCAGATAACCATCGAACTCTTCTTCTGTAAGCTGCTTCCACATTTTCTGCGGCTTCCTGGATTGGAGCTATTCCACTTAGAGTATACATCATTAGCCTTTCGATTAGTTTGTTTGATTATAATGTTGCACATCACTTTGTTAAAATGCATCTGAATGTATCCCTCACTGAAAGATGTTGTGTACATCTTGATGTTACACTTTTTGACGTAGAATATTTTGTATAAGCGTTTGATGACCGGTAGGAGGTGTAGGTTTCACACGGTGCCATCTTTAGCCCGTAATACATGATCACCGGGATCACTTTCCTCGTCACTATCTTCAGTGCTGGATTCTTCATCGTCATCAATTTCAATTGCAATATCACGATCAGCGTAAACATCCTCTACATCTGATTCATCTACTTGTAGAGATTCAGATCTGATGGCTGGAAGCAAGGGTTCGTCGTCAGACAACTCAGTCATCTGCGACTGTCTCAGAAATGTCGTTATCTCCATCACTATCGCATTCATCAACCAAACTGCTCATATAAGTAATTTGTTTCTCATAAGTTAAGCTATAAATAAACAACAAAAATAAGTAGATTGCATATCGTACAAACATTTATTCTACTTATACTGAAAAAGTAAAATCTTACCTCCTAAATTCTGCAGAGGATAGATCGCGTACGTTGTCCGACATTACAACAATCCTATTCACAATAAAGACAAACTATTCACACTATTTAGTAAACTAAACTCAACTGAACTGCAAATCCGAAGGCATAGCGCAATAATGTGTTATAGCGCAACATTACAGCGCCACTCTCCCAATCGTACCTACACGGAGCCTGTTGTAAATGAGTATTGGTACCCCGGTACCTTGCCGTGGGCAACGTATAATTTTACTCTCGTGGGGATGAAGGTTAAAAGGAACGAACGTATAAAAAAAAACTAAATTAGAGGATATACAAAATGTGGTTTATTCAAGCTAATACATACGTTTTACTAACAATCAATTAAATAAATTAATTATAATAATTAAAAATTACCTATGTAGGAGTGTAAAAAATCCCACTAATTCATTTAGCAATAAATTTTTTAAACGATCACGTATTTTTTCTACATGACAAATAACATCGTAAATGATATTATACAGTGCGTTGGACCATCGGTACTTTCTAAGAATTACGTTATTTATACAATATGATATAGAACGATACATACTAAGCCTAATAGCTCAAAATAGTCCAACACAGTATGTTAAAAAGGAACGTAAGAAATATTAAAAACAATAACATTTGAGGATATACTAATTAGGTGTGAAAATAGTATAAAATTTAATAATAAATAAATTGGTCGTTAAACTAACTGGAGATACAAACCATTCACCAAAAATAATGCCCTTGTCTCAGTCGGTTAATCAAAATGGGCCGATTCAATCTTTTGATTTGCTTAATTACCACAAATTCTGCTCGATTATTTCCACTTAACATAAATATAGAAACCGCAATGTAATACTAATAAAAATGATCTCGGATGCTAAGTTATTTTTTTAATTATGCTCGGAATAACTAAACCGAGGTTGTTTACAATAAAAATTTACCAAAATATAAAAATAAAGAATATACAGACTATGTTTATTAACAGTTAAATTTAGGGCTACATAAAATATGCCTTAAAAACTAATTGCAATTGCCTTAAATTACTAAAGTATGGATATAAATACCTGTTTGTAAAATTTTGTAGACAAACTTTTTAATAACCTCTGGTATCTAAATGATTACGGAAATGTAAACGAAAGGTGATGTTATCTTTGCACCAATATTGCGCAATATCTTGAAATAACAATGCTTTACGTTGTCAACCTCACCAAAATGGAATTTTATTGTAAATTATTCTTCTTGAAATTTTGAATCCAAGATTTATTACATTTTCTTGAACGTTCTAATAAAAAATTGTGATCAAAATTTAGATCAGCATTGAATGCAAAATTGCAATCATAAAATGAAAGCGTACGTAAAAGTAAAATTAAATGCGTACTTAAAATGTAATTAAAGTAGAAAAGTAAAAGTAATAAATGCCTGCAAAAAGCAAATGTTTTAGATTTTAATATAATACCAGTTAAATTATCTTACCATTAAATCACTGGCACTTTTCACAAAATTTAGGTGGCAACCCAAAAAAAATGACTTCCTAAACAACACCACATTCATCAAGAAATGAAAAAAGGACGCTTTAGGATGTCAGATGATGATGACGGGTTGCGCGAAAATATTTGCGCAAAGAATTAAGTCAACGATATGAGGAGAAAAATATTCAAAGAAGTGGGAGTATAAACCTTAAGAAGATATGCACTTAAGTTACACCAAAATGCAAATTAAGTTGCCTACCACATACTTATACGAATCATTAATAATTAAAGTTTTTCTTATATTTACAATTAAATGAACGAATAACATAAATTACGGTATATTTTAATACAATTCAAAATGGGTTGTTGCTATATAAAATGTGGTTTATACCAGTTAATATGCATGTTTTGATAATAGTCGATTTAAAAAATAAATCTATATCATTAAACGTTACCTATGCAGGGATGTACAACATCCCTCTAATTATTCATTTAAAAATAAATTCTTAAATGATAACGTATTAATATAGTATACTACGCGGTCAAATACCATCGTAATGGATATTATATGGTATGTTGGACTATCAGTAGCGTAATGTTCCTAAGATACACTTAAACACTAATTCATACATCCTACAAGTTACGTTTTTTGTACAATACAATACAGACTGATACATAATAAGCCTAACAGCTCAAAATAGTCTACCATAGTAATTTATAAAGGGACGATAGTAATTAAAAAAATGAAATTATATGTACGAAATGTGGTTTATCCGAGTTAATGCGTACGTTTTGATAAAAATTAATTTAAAAAGGAATCATAATTATTATATATTATCTGTGTAGGGGTGTACAAAACCCCACTAACTATTCATTTAAAAATAAATTGCTTAAACGATTACGTATTTTTATTGTATGATCAAATATTGTAAACGATATTATACAGTAGGTTGGACTATCAGTAGCCTAATATTCATAAGATACACTTAAATACTCATTCATACGTCCTACAAGTTACATTATTTATACAGAACCATACATAGTAAGCCTAATAGCTCAAAACAGTCTAACAGGATTTTATAGAGGCGAGAGAAATAAAAAAAATGAAATTAGAAGATACACAGAGTGTAGTTGATTCAAGTTAATACGTACGTTTTGATAATAATCAATTTAAAAAAATTAAAAATTACGTATGTAGGGGTGTACAAAGTCTCCTTAATTATTCATTTAAAAATAAAATCTTTAAACGATCACATATTTTTACTACAGGGTGGCCAAACGAGAAGGGGTGGAAGATTGTACAAAGACCAAATAAGTTAGAGAAATGATTTTTAGACCATGGGTAGATATCAATATTTTAAAAATATGTTTGATAATACAGGGTGTGTCATGTTGTTGGAGCAAACTAAATTTATATTTTTCAAATGAAACACCCTGTATATTATTAAATTTTTGGAAAGTTCATAAATTACGCTTTCATTTGATACCAAATTGTATGAGTGTATCTCCTTTGGTTTTAGAGATATTCAATTTTTTTTGAAAAATTATCCCACTTGTGATCGCCCCCACTGAATTGTTAGGCGACTTTTGTTTATTTGAAAATCACAACAAATTTTTGGTGATCCTGTAGTATTTTGAAATATCTTAATTTTCAGATTTTTTTAATAATCTACAGGGCGTGTCACTGTTTATAGAAACAACTTTTTTTTAAATTTTTTTAAATGGTATCCCCCATGATGTTCGCGTCATTCAAGGCTTTGTTTGATATTCTTTCTTTTTCATTAAGCATGTCTTAAACCTAAAATTAATAATTTTCCAAATATTTTGAGCGTATTTGTGAAATTGCGATTGTTATACAAAAAAAAAAATGAAAGTAGAAGTATTAAGTTGGCCATGGGATTGTAGTTTCTTACTAAAAAATTTTCAAGTAAGAACAATTACAAACAGACTTTTATGAACAAAATTAGTGCATAAAACACTCTTGCTTCTAGGTAAATTTAAAGCAGCCCTTAGTAAAATTTTGAAGTACTCAATTTGATTATGTTCAGATCAACGATTCCATTTTTTACGTCTTTTTGCAAATGTAAACGTATAAAGATGTCATGTAATTGTAGTTTCATGCTGTAAAGAATTTTTTAGTGAAGTTGTATTAATTTATAAAAGAAACTTTGGCGTTATTAAATATCTATCACTTACAAAGTTTTGAGATAATCTCAATTCTGCTGTAAAAATTCAAATCTTCGAAAGTATTTTTAATTTATTTTTACCTATTGATTGACATTACCAAATTTGTATTAATGTAAATTAACTATGCATTATGTTCAGTAAATTAGGCTGGTAAAATAACTGTAAATATGTATTATTTTTATGTGCAATACTGTATAATAGAATTAACAAATACAAATTACAAGAAAACAAGGACAATAAAATGAAAAAAAATCAATGTCTCATTCAATGCTCGAATTTTCTGCCTTCAATTTCTATAAACGTCGCACAAAATTATTTTTCACTAACTCTAAGCCATGTGTTATTTTGAAAAGCATCTCTGATCATTTCCTTCATATTTTTCTGTTATGGTTAAAATTTTCCTTATACACATAATCTTTCACGTAACCCCACAAAAAGAAATCGAGTGGGGTCAGATCAGGTAACCTCGGTGGCCAATAAATGGGTCCTCCTCGACCTATTCACTGATTTTCTTTCCAGTGCTCTAAAAATGTTTGTACGTCTCGATGGTACTGGGCGGGTACACCATCATGCTGGAACTACATATTTCCATAAAGTACTTGATTAATATTTTGAAGAAGGTTAGGTAGCACATCCACGTTAATGTTGAAAGTGTTGAAAACATGCTTGAAACGTTCTAGTTTCCAGAGACAAAAGAAAGCTGACCATTGTTAATATAAGCTTTGTGTAATCCATGTTTTATTTAGATATAGTTTCATTTTTATTTCGTATTATTATTACAACGTTACTAAGACAAGCAAAATTAATAGAAATGATAAAATAAACAGAAGGTTCCGTAGCAAATTGATAGGTGACTAATTACTATTTTAATGCATTACGACACCGTAAACATTTATTCTTGACTTTACAATAGAAAAAAGAACCTTAAGAGAGGGGTTTGCAAAATATAAAACATTCCAAAATACCTGATTTCAACTAGTAACGGTTGGTAACACACCTACGGATATGAAATGGACAATATCGTTTACATATAGCTGTCCGATTTAGTCGGCAACATATGTCTTAATTTTTTGTTGAACTAAACAAAAAATCGTCTTGGTACGACAGTGATCACTCGTTTACCTCACAAATGTTACGAAGACCCCTTTTTGTTTTTATTATAAAAATAATTTAGATAAACCTTAAACATAAGCGAAACACTGAAATCGTGATTATAACGTAGGTATATTGTACATAAAACATTTATAGTTACTAAAGTCAAGGTAGTGTTAGATTGCATTATGACCGCACAGCTTCAGCTATTTGCAATCTAGCTTTTAATTATGTTTAAATATAAAAGTTTTAACACCCTTAGTCTGATATGAGGTTGTACAAAAGGAAAATAGTACGAATTGCCTATTAATACTCGCACAAGAGACTATAGAAATCAGTATTTGTAATAAGATATTGTCTTTCAAAACCGCTTTACCAATTATAGTTAATTAGTGTTATTCTGTACAGGTGTTTTTAGTAATGTTTTACATAAAAAGCATATCATACCTAGTCAACGTGAATGGACCGTATATCCGTCGAAACGTATTAACAGAAGAGAATCCACACAGATAAAGTACAATCCATCAATAAATTAAGCTTTGAGAAATCTCACAATGATTGATTAAGTTTATAAAACTAGGAATCTTTTTACACTTTCATTCACGACAAGCATGCTTAACCTCAAACGAAATGAAAATCAAATTGTATTTAACAATTCGACACACGCCTGTCCTACTCAAATTCAACGACCTATTAGAGACGCAGATAAATAATGGCTATTTAATCTCATATGCTGATGATACTACCCTTATAGGCACTGGAGACACTTGGGACCATTTTGTTTGTAGAACTTCGATAATCCTTACTTCGTCAAAGTATTGGCTGGGAATAACTCTCTTAGTTTCAATTTTTCTAAAACTAAACTCATTGCTTTTTATAATTACAATAAATCCTTAAACCTTGAAAATGAAATTAAAACACATTGTACTCTACCTTATTAAGCTGTAACTATAATTAGTATTAGTATTTCAATTTTAATAGCAAGAAAATTTATGGAGTGCAAAAGTTAAAAAAATCTTTATTCATCCTATACTTACGTATGGAATAATTGCTTGGGATAGTATTGGTAGTATCACTTACATATACATTTTACAAACATTCTAAATAAAATTTTGTCTTTTCAAAATTGTACGACACCGTACCGTAGATTATTTGTTATGTATTTCCATCAGGTTTTTAGACAAAAATAAGCCTGATCAGGGTTAAATTTTGCTCACAAGAACAAGATAAAAACTTTTGTAAATGTACTAACAGTAAAAGAAATTAAGGTATTTATTTGTTGAAAATTTTAAAGTACTATTACTTTAACCATATCTAGTTAGTTAAATAAGTTAGTTTTGAACTTAGAATTCTTCAGAATTAAGACAGTTCTCTCTACTCTTTATTTACTTATTTATTTATTTATTTATTTACTTTACTTACTTACTTACTTACTTACTTACTTACTTACTTCTACTTACTACTTCTTACTTACTTTTACTACTTCTTACTTCCTTACTTGCTACTTACTTACTTACTTCTTACTTACTTCCTTACTTACTTCATTTGCTTCTTCTTACTTCTTACTTACTTACTGCACTTGCTTACTTACTTATTACTTACTCTTTTTTATTTTATAGTTTTTATTTTAGTGACACCCAAATTATAAAGGCAAACCGTCCAACCAATAGTTTTAGGTATCATATAACGGGGAAGTGGTTGTCAGATTCGAAAGTCCATTTAATAACTTAGTGTTTAAGTTTATATTTTTTAATCTTACTTCCAGGATTTCCATAATTAATAGTACTAATTTTTCAAATATAATTTCACCATTTGAAACATAAGGTGTATCATTATCAAGAGAAAATGTGCAAGTTCAATAATAACAAGCAGTTGTGGTAAAAGACATTTAAAGTAAATTTAATGTAAACTATAATTCCAAATTTAAAACATCTGTTAAATATGAGTCTATATGATCAACCTGTTCGTTCGTTAAATATACATTCTGTTTCTGATTATAAATTTTGAATGCTTCCAAAACATGTAGTTTGTCCTTTTTACTACTGAAATGTAGTCGTAGATAAATATAAACAGAATTATAGAACATTCCGTTCATTTTATAAATCCCCAACCTAAAAATGTCGTTTGTTGTTGATTCTATTTGAAATGTAACCATTTGCTTGTGCTATTTGTTTTGTAATTGACATTTTTTTTGTTGTGCTTACTGGTAATCACATTGCTGCATATACTAATAATCTATATGCTGCTAACTTATGTGTGTTATGGTAACATGGTTTTTTTGGAATTGTAATGTCTGTATGTGGACGTTTTCTGAATATGGAGAACTCCAACTTATTCTGTGTATTAATCTTTATGTTTACATCCAGAAAATTAGTGGTTCTATTTTGCTCTTTCTTTAGCGTAAATTTTCTGCTAGGCTGTATTAATTTTCCGAACTAGTTAGATCTGTGGTAATATAATATACTTTGGGAGTTGTTGGGTTCGATCCTCCTCATCGTCTTCGTTGTATAAAGTTTTTCCTGAGGTTGTCCTCATTCATATATAGTGGCATGATTACTGCGTATACGCACATCACGTGGGGCTGTTTAGGCGAATCTTGCAGCAGTCTATTCCTCTCAGAGCCCTAAATCTGTTCCTTCCTATCCTCTCCTGACCGCACCCATCCGTAATTCTACCATGCATGTATACGTAATGTATTTTTTTTATGATTGTGGACCTGAACAGGCTAAATAAGGCCTATCGTGCTAAAGCACTCAGGAACACTTAGGAGGATGGATAGAGGGATAATGAATTGCCAATAGATGCCTATGAACAGCTACCTTAAATTTTCTCATATCATAAGTGAGAGGAAAACAGGAACTAGGGAGATCATTCCAGAGTTTAGAAGCCGTGTAGAAAAATGTGGATTGCGCCCGTTTGGTACGACAAGTGGAGATTTGTACTGCATACTGATGATGTGAATGAGCGAACCGAGTGTTTCTCGCAAAGATAGCCGGAGATGGTATCAAAGAATGTAATTCACCAGCACAATAGCCGTTGTAATAACGATAATACAAAGAAAGAACTGAAACCATCCTTCTATGCTCAAGGGACTGTATGTGAGAAGTTAAGGACGGGTCATTTATAAGCCTAATCGCTCTCTTTTGAATACGATCAACGATATCGAGAGCGTATTGGGGAGCACTAACCCAAAGGTGAGAATTATATTCCAGATGAGGCCGAATTTGGGCCTTATACAGCAGAAGGAGTTGTCGAGAGGTAAAGTACTGCTTAGATCTGTACAAAAGCCTATTTTACGAGCAGCTGTTTTGGTAGCTGACAGAAGATGGTCAACCCATGAGAGATTTGAAGATACAGTCATACCCAACAGAGTAATAGAGTCTGAAAACTTAAGAACTGAGCCATTCATACTTACAACAGGAAATGATCGATCTTTTTGGCGGACATAAGGCAACACTGAGTTTTGTTAGCATTAAATTTAACTAGATTATTGCTTCCCCATTCGAGAATACGTTGAATGTCTTTGTTGATTGAATTTGCCATTTCAGCTTTAATTTCTTGATTTGACATAGAAGGTGGATTATCACTATGAGTAGACTGAGATGAACTACAGTGAAGAGTGCTATCGTCAGCAAAGCAATGGATGGGGTTAGTTGTTGAAGAAATAAGGTCGTTTATGTACAGCAGAAAAAGTGTAGGCGCTATAACGGATCCCTGTGGTACGCCCGCGTTAATGCTAACTTCTTTTGAAAAAAGCCATCAACTACGACACGTATTCGTCTTTTATCAAGGAAACTAGAAACCCAGTTGATGAGCGTATCATTTAACCCAAACGAGGTGAGTTTGGCAAGTAAACACTTATGCCAAACTTGGTCAAATGCCTTTGAGATATCTAAAGCGACTACAACTGTTTCACCGGACTGCTCTACTGTATTGTTCCAAACTTGGGTCACATATGAAAGAAGATCGCCTGTTGAACGACTTTGCCTAAACCCATATTGGTGGTCACTAAGGAGTTTGTTAGTTTCAAGGAACGTGAGCAGTTGCTGATTGATGGCTTTTTCCATGATTTTAGACAAAATGGAAGTGATGGCAATTGGTCTGTAATTTGAGGGATCGGTCTTATCACCTTTTTGGGAATAGGTTGAACATTTGCTAACTTCCATGATGAAGGAATTCCCCAGAAGATATAGAGATCGTATAGAGCTTAGATAGGACTGGTACTAGTTCGGGGAACATTTCTTTAAGACAATAGCTGGGATACCGTCTGGGGTCGCCTTATTGAGATCAAGCCTACTGATGATCGATTCCAAGAGCTTGCCTGAATTGGTTTCATAACGTATGAAGAAGAGTTGACTAGGGGCACATCTTTTCCAGAATCATTGAGACACGAGTTTGATGCAAACAAATCCACAAAAACGTTGGCTTTGTCTACAGAATCAGCAACTACCGATCCGTCAATAGATGTCAGGGGGAAAGAAATGTTCGAAAGTTTTTACTAATGGCTTTTGCTAAAGACCAAAATTTACGACTGCCTAAAGGAGATGTAGCTAGTTCATTGCATTTTCGTTGTTCGAACAACTTTTTAGTTTTAGTGATGACACTTTGCAGATATTTCTAGCACCAACGTATTCTACATGACTGTCAACCGATTTATTAGATTTCCATTTAATGTAACATTTATTTTTAAAGATATTGCATCAGAACAAGCCTTATTGAACCAGGGTTGGGAACGTGAATGACCTACACGGTACTGTTTTTTCGGAATGTATAACTCCATTCCCATGAGGATGACTTCAGATACTGAAAGAGCGATGTCCGAAGAAGGGCGACTTAAAACAATATTCACGCCATGGAAAGGTTGCAAAGAAATCCGTAAATCACTCCATCGAGCTGACTTAAAACACCACAAGGTTCTATCGGTTTTGCGAACAACAGTGGAATTAGGTACAGTAGAAATGATTTTTATTAGACAATGGTCGGAAAGACCTAAAGGCGAAAGAAGGGTTTTTGATTTGTTAAGAAAGAGATCTAGAAGATGTGGAGTATGGTTAGGGTTATCAGGGATTCTTGTGGGTTCAGAAATCATTTGTGTGAGATCACATGAAATAGCAAATGTTTCTGCACTATGGGGATTTGTAGTAGATGAAAATTGAAGCCAATTAGAGTTATGAACATTGAAATCGCCTACAAATGAGATATCGCAAGATGGAAACTGAGACAGGAGATAGTCAACTTTCTACTAAGGTAATCGAAGAAGTCTTGAAAGTTGCTGTCATTAGGAGACCTATAAATGCAACAGTAGAATTTCACAAAATTAGGACCAGAATGTTTAAACCAAATCACGTCAAAATTTTTATTTTCTAAGGAAGAAACCCTCTTGCAAGCAATTCTGTCCTTGATGTACGCCTCCCTTTTATATCGAAAGTTAGAGTGAAATGGTATTGAGGAAATTGCAAGTCGGGTGACTCGGAGCTTTTAGAAGACTTGTGTTTCAGATGAAAGATTAGACCTGATACCGCGGATGTTGCAGTAGTGAATCAGAAAGTTGATACTTTCGATGACCGAGGTCGCTTGGGCCCTGCCCTCCCGGACATCCGAATGGGGCAGGATTTTACGTCCGGAATTTATAACCCTAGAAACCACAGCCATCTTATTTTTTAATTTGGGACTTTTAATCCGATAGGAAGACAGTGAGGGCGAAAGGAAGAATAAGGATGAGAATAGATTAAGGATGATGGAAAAGGTAACCGGCAGCCCTTACCGAGCTCAGAAAATCGGAGACCCAATATTAAGGAGCCCATGGTAAGGGTGGTGGTACCTCCCCGGCTGGCATGGAGTATACATGCCTACCAATAGATGTTTAAATGCATCGGTGTACCTAAAGGAGCATGTAAAGCTCGAGTAACTCGCTCTCCTCTTTGGAATGGTAGTACAACACGTTGTTTTTCTTGTTCCTAATATTAATTAAGGACTCATCAATAAAATTTAGCGAACCACCTAAACATGCTGAAATATCAGCATAACGAAACCAAAATGCAATCTTGTCAGAAACATTTAAGTCGAAAATGTAATCTTCTTAACTATTGATAACGGTATTTGCTAAAATAGGCGATATTGGACTGACCATAGGTAAACCATTTTTTTTTGTAAATATTTGTTATTACTGAATGTCAAATATTTTTCATTGGCACATATATCAAATAATTAGATTAACTCCGTTCTTGCAACTAATTTAACATTATTGTTATAAAAAAGTATAACATAATATTTGCTTATTATTTTTAATTGAGGGTCAGGATACCATGTACCTTTGCCCAAATTGCAAAAAAAATTGACCGGCAAATAACAAAGTTATTAAAACATGTACGAAATCGACTTTTCTGAGAATCAGTGTACGAGGGCTTAAATAAACATCTCCACATATTGTCACATGTAGGCATTCCCATGTTATGAACAATTGATGTTCCTCTTAATTTGATCTCGAACGTACTAAAAGCAAAAAATATGCTTGTCTACTTTCTGAAATGCAAAGTGTATGAGCGCAGTTTAATTAAACAACAATTATCGTATCGTATCTTAAATTAGAACTATATACTCAGACACCTGTGGAAAAAAGGATGCGTAAAAAAATCGTATCGAAATCCTAAGATTGGTGTAAAAAGGGGTTAAGTTGATTTAAAGTTAAATTGATATTTTGTATTTTTTTCTTTCTTTCTCGAAGCAAATTTAGTGTGGATAGAAAGCATGTTACTTCATCAAAAGCTATTTCTATATCCACTAACAAAACTCCTTAGTGACCACCAATAAGGTTTTAGATAGAATCGTTCAGCAGGTGTGATCCAAGTTTGGAACAATACATTAGACCAATTCGGTGAAGCATTTTAGATACCTCAAATACATTTGACCAAGTTTGGCATAAGTGTTTACTTGCCAAACTCACTTCATTTGCATCAAATGGTACGCTCGTCAACTGGCTTTCTAGTTTACATGATAAAATAAGAATACGTGTCGTAGTTTTTTTTTGCTATACATAAATGATTGTTGACGATAGCACTCTTCAGTCTGCTCAAAATGGAGATATTAAAGCTAAAATGGTAATTTCAAAGACGTTCAACGTATTATTGAATGTGGAAGTAATAATATAATTAAACTTAATGCTAATAAAACTCAGGGTTGCCTTGTGTCCGCCAAAAAACCGATCATTTCCTGTTGTAATAAATGCCCAGATCTTGAGTTTTCATTACTACCTGGGATCATCAATATGCAGTACAAATCTCCCTTTGTCGTGCCAAACGGGCGCAATTCATATTCTTACATGATATGGAGTAAGCTATTTACCAAAATAGGCAACATTGTAAAAACAATAACATTAATCTATGTCAAACAGATGTTTAAAGCTTCATGTCAGACAGAGGTTAATGGACATCTACTATCGGTTTCAAAAAGGAAGATTGGTCAGTTTGAAAGCTTATAACTTTGTTATTATTGATGTGAAGCTTGGCATAAATCTTCCCTGTAGACATATAATACTCAGAAAATATAAATTTTTAGTCAACGAAATTAAACATTAAATTTTGAAAAAATGTTTAAATTTAAAAAATTACGTGTTCTGGATACGTGCAAACTTCGCTCTAAATACAAATATAATAAAAGTGAACCGACACGTAGGTTTTAATTGTTCTTTAACGTTCCGTGTTAAAGTACACGTAACCAGTTTAATCGAAAACAATTTTCAATATCACTACCAATTAAACGTTCAAAAAGTCTCTTGTTCTTTGCTGTTGAAACTCCTGATCAAATTCTGTCTTAAAGGCCTTACTGAACTAAGCTGCAATATGTGAACTATAATTTATACATTATCATTCACCAAAGCTAAACATTTTTTTAGTGTTTTAATAAACTTCAATGTACATAAGATCCAGAATATCGATTTCTCAATTAAATTTAAAATTCCAAAATCTTAGATAAGCTCTATACTGTATAAAACTGAGACATTGCGTTGAATGAATCTTATTAATAACTGCAGAAAAACGAAACTGATAATCCTTAGCACACAAAACAACAAAATTACGTTAGTCTCAGCCGCTCACGGCCGAAACTACCAACACCAATACTTTCGGCTAATTCGAAAAATATTTAAATTACTGTAATCAGTATAAATACGAAATCTTAAATTTGTTAGTCTGTATCTGCTTTGCTTTAACTAATATTTTAAACTATGCATGATTCTGAAGTGGGTTAAGACGCGATTAATCTTAATCCAGGCTAAGTTCAGAATTTTGTGCTTATTGACTTTTATAGTTATTAGTTCAGTAAAATTATACGTTTTTTTTCTATATTACTGCTTTTTTGCATCTTTTCCCTTTTCTATTCATTTTATTCATTCTGTGTAGTTCGTATCAGACTACTGCGTAAACGATAGAAAGGTTTTACGTTTTGTGTACTTGATTAATTCTACATATTTTTGAAATAAAAATTTTGTTGTTGATGTACGAATAATTATTTACCGAACGGAAGGCAATAAATATACCGCCGCTGACGTTACATTACTTAATCCTATGCATGACTAATATTTTATATATAAATACCTTTGTAGTTTGGCACAATTTACCTTTAAAGCAAATCTACAATCTGTTCGTTAACGCAGTCGAAGGAGGGGTATGCAGTATCTTGATATCAAATAAGCTAAACTATTAGGCAATGTGCATGCTACTCCTAATGTGTGGGACAATGTTAAAGTAAAACTTTTTTCTCTGTTTGTACTAGTTAGGTTGTAGGGTAAAAAAAGATTCGCCATCTGCGTACCTTTTTGAAATTACAGCCAAAGTTATTATACTTATCATCTTTGCTAGTGTGGAGCGTTATGGTCTCTAGTGAGGTGCTCTGCAGTAATGCTTTACAATTGTAGTGTTATACAACTTTTTTTAATCTCGGAGATAAGCACCGTTTTTTGTCTCTCCGTACTTCTAAACATTTTTATACCAAATTTTGATTACATTCAAAAGCGACATCCCTCCATTCTGGTGGATGTTACATTAGCTTCGGAAAGCATGACGGGTCCGTAAGTAAAAATAAGTAAAAATTACTAATTTTAAATGGAAATGAAGCGGCTTTAGCATCCCTGTTATGTTCGCTAGTTTCAAAATAGCTCTTGCTTTGTGACTTGCTTCTAAAACGTGTTAATTTGTTAGTTTGTTTAACCGAACATTTTTTAAGTAAAAAGCTAGTTTATATTAAACAAAATCATACGATTATAGCTTAACTAAGTTTACTAATGAAGGACACGACATTTAGAGCATCAAGTGTTTTTAATAACCCGAAGTTCTATATGTCAAACTACTATTTAATGTGACTATTACATAGTTTTTAAAGGTCAACACTAATTATTAACTAAGCACTAACTTTAAAATTTATTTTTTAACTAAAAAGTTACATTTATCCTGCGCTTAACTCTTTACAGCAAAGTTTTTGGTCTACATTTTCAAATGTTCTAAGAAAGTGATGCTCATACCCGCTAAATTAGAACAACTGTAGACGCTTGTCAGATCCTTTTGTACCAATACACAGATATTGAAGGAAATTTAAGAATAATATTAAACATATTATGTTAACACAACGTTTTATTTCGTTGAATTTGCCACAAATTGAGCTCGTCTGAGTAAATAGACGTGCAATGTTCGGTAAGTGTACGTATACTATTATAACAAGTCTACATATCCACTAGTGAATTGCATTGGTCAGTTACAGCAAATTTTGACTCTCTCAATCAGTTTACAGTGTACAGCATAATTTAAATAGTTTACTAGTTGTTTTGAATTATTGTAAAATCGGTTTAGTTTACATGTCTTAATGGTACACTAACCTGGTTATATGTAACTACAACTTATGAATGTGTGGTAAAACAAACATCCGTTAGTAAGATAAATGGTGAGTATGAAGGAATACTCTAATACATAAGGCAGAAAAAGCGATTTAAGCAAGTGATAATCGTGTCCGCTAACATCAAGTAATACTATGGGTCTGCCCAATTTGGAAAAGTTAAACCTAACTGAATTTTTTTAAACAAATGGTGCAACTTTAAAAGGTGCAATTACAGTAACTTGTAAATGTAATACAGTATACTACACAAAGCCATTTGCATCTAAGAATTGAATAAAAAAGTTTAATGGGTTGTGCTAAGACCTAACATGAAACAAGATAGTAATGTTACCACCTCCCCACAAATTACATTTGAATGTAATTTTAAATTGGTTCTGTTTAAGTAAGAGGCAACTATTAAATATGTTGTAGATATAACAACCTTTTACATATTACTCATATATTAATTACTTCTAAATATTACAATAGGTTAAACATTGTTGCAACACTTAGCTACTTTATTGTTTTCTAATAGAACAGAAATAAGATTTCACTTAACTAGCATTTGTTTTACTAACGAAAAGGTAAATTTTGGATTTGACCGTTGTTACAGCAAATCAATTTTGTCGAGTACTTGGCATTTTGCAAATTTCTGGGTTTAAAGAGTATTTATGGCAAATTTTATTAACTTTGGTGAATGGTTTCCTAATTTCAATGTATGTCGAAAGCGGACACGTTTTGGACAAAGAACAAAGTTTAGTAAGTTTAGATAAATACTCTACTATAAAAGGCAGTTTGTAATTAAAATTTTTATGTATGAACTTATAACCATATCCGCTAAGGTCGTACAATAAAATAAAGAATAGACATATTTTGGTTTAAAAAAAACATGTTTTATTAAAACAAGCTTCAAATTTCAAAAATATTTTAGTACAATAGGCAATTTATAATTAATAATTGAACGTATAAAGTAAGAAACGTAGCTGCTCATCTTGTACAATATTATAAAAGAGCAGAAACAAATGCGAGCTTAGTAAAAAATTTCTTTATTTAAGTAATTACTTTCCAATTTACATATACATGAGGGTAAAGCAATCGACTACTTAAATTTAAAAAAAAATGTTTTTATTTTTATCAAATATTTCAAAGATATTAAAATACAAAAATTCAGATTAATTAGGTTCTATGCATCGTTTTGATAAGACTCTTAATCTAGTGGCCAAAAATCCTAAGGTAGGATTTAAATGTTCAAATTTTTTCAGTATCGGAATAATGATTAATTTCATAAGAAAATGCGTAGACATACTTTTGAAAGAAAATTTAATTTTACATAACTTTTCATTGTAAAGTTGCTTAATATAAAGCAAAATAAGTGTACAAATTAAATAAATATGATTGAAAACGCTTCAACGGGATTATCGCTATTTTCATAGGCTTTGGAATTTTTGTTAGTATCTAGATGTTTATTAACCTCTATCAGACATGAAGTTTTAAACGTCTGTTTGACATATATTATTTTTTTTTTGTTTTTACAATCTTGCCTATTTTTGTATAAAAGAGGTTACACAATTATCTTAAAAAAAATTGTTAAAACTGTTTCATTTCTTCTAATTTCCATTGTATAGGTTGGAAGGTCGTGTGTTTTTGGATTTCAAAAGTAATGTATTCCATAAACTAGCTTGTAATTGCAAATTGTACTTAAAAAATGTCAATCGTATTCTTTCGAACAATACTATACAGGGTGATTCACGTCGATGGTGCCTTAGACGTTTAAGGAAAACGAGACATGAGATCTTTTTGAAAATTTGGTCACTTGCATGGTTGGCTCGGATCTATCGATCTAAAATATTTTCAGCGTTGCGACGTTGTCTGTTATGTGGAAAAGTGGCATCACCTTTGATATTTTTAATGAGACGCCCTGTATATTATCACATTGTTGGGTTCGCTATTACTTTCAAATTTTTTTGGATCACACATCCCTATGCCTATCTTCAACCGTTTTTGAGTAATTAATTAATTTCTTAATTTTTTAGCCAAAACATGGTTCCAATCGAATGTTCATTATTGTGGTGTTTGAATTTGTAGAAAGTTGAAATTCTGGATGCATTCTAGGAATAAGCTGTAACGAAATTGGTTCCATAGTGTACAGGGTCGTTCGAAATTCGTTACGTTTTCGCAAGGTACAAAAATGCAGAAAAGTTCATTATTTCAAATAGGACACCCTGTATATTATCGAATATTCTGATAGACAATTGAAGTCCCTTTAAATGATATATTATGTTCCTATACCTAAACAGTAAGGTTTCCGAAAGAGAAACATGTTCCTATAAAAATTTGTAATCTAGTTACATGTTTCTATTGTTACAATGAAGTGTCAAAATTTTTTGACATTATTAAATTCTGACATCAGTATTGTTGACATTAGCACGCGTCTACATTCATTAACAAGGGTAGTAGCGAAAAGTATTAAAATGGAAAGGAATAATTATTCTAATGAAGTTTTGATGAAATTCTTCATGGACAATGTGACCAAATTATAGCGAGAACATGCAGGAAGTTCAACGAAATGTATCCTAATTTGCGACCAATGGACAAAAGAAAGTTTGTACGATTATACATTAATTTCAATAATTATGGATCGGAACTGATTGCGGAACGAACAAAGTATATCACTTCAGACGAAGACAATATTCTGGCCTATTTTCACACTCATCCCCAAGCTTCCATAAGGAGTGCAGAAGAAGAGTTAGGCCTATCTTATGCTTCCATTCAAAGGATTCTTCAATATCAAGAGATACACGCATACAAGTATATGGCAGTTCAAGCTCTCAAATCGGAAGATTATCAAAATAGGATAAGCTTTTGTGAAGACATTCTGATCCGTATCCAAGAAGATCCGAACTTTTTAAAAAGAATAATTTGGACAGACGAAGTTAAATTTTCTAGGGAAGGCATTTTCAGTAGAAAAAACCAACATTTCTGGGCAAAGTAAAATCCAAAAGTTGTTAGAGAAACGGGATTCCAAGAAAAGTTTAGTTTCAATGTTTTTTGTCTTTTGAAAGATAATAAAATAAGTTATTATATTTATGATGAATCTTTGAACTCTCAAAAATATCTCGAAATTTTAAGAACGGTAATGAACAATGGATAACGGATAACTTGGATAATTTAGCATTAAAAGATTATCGTACCTGCTGGTTTCAACTGGATGGAGCACCAGCTCATTGCTCTGCAGAAGTAACTGAAGAGTTGATCCAAATGTTCGAAGATCGCTGGTTAAGGCGGTTAGGACCGTGGAATTGGCCTGCGAGATCACCCGACCTCACACCTCTTGATTTTTACTTGTGGGGTAATTTGAAGAGGAAGGTTTATACGACAGCGGTACTCACGAAACAAACCCTGCGTCAACGAGTTATCAGGAGCATTGAAGAGTTAGATCCCACAGAGATAAGGCGGGCCACAATTTCATCAACGATTATTCGTATTCTGAAATGTTTGGAAACCAACGGTCGTCATTTTGAAAATTTATTGTAAATGCTTTCTAGTTTTGTTAATTATTGTTTGATATTATTTACATTACGATTCATGTTTAACTGAATTTGTTATTTGACGTTCTTTTTTTATAAATAACAGTAGGTATTAATAATTATTGAAATTATTGTATAATCGTACAAACTTTCTTTTGTCCATTGGTCGCAAATTAGGATACATTTCGTTGAACTTCCTGCATGTTCTCGCTATAATTTGGTCACATTGTCCATGAAAAATAAATAGTTTTGTCAAAACTTGAATTGTGTAGTAATTTCCTGCTATTTTGATCCTTTTCAAATTTCTCCCGTTAATAAACGCCCGAATGTTTTATTATTAATGCACTAATTGTGGCAGAAAAGACAGAATAGTGCGATTTTTATAGGAACATGTTTTTATTTCGGAAACCTTGCTGTTTAGGTATAGGAACAAGATATATCATTTTAAAGGGACTTCAATTGTCTATCATAATATTCGATAATATACAGGGTGTCCTATTTGAAATAATGAACTTTTCTGCATTTTTGTACCTTGCGAAAACGTAACGAATTTCGAACGACCATGTACAATATGGAACCAATTTCGTTTTGCAGAACTAATGAACAGCTTATTCATAGAGTGCATCCAGAGTTTCAACTTTCTACAAATTCAAACACCATAATAATGATCATTCGATTGGAACCATGTTTTGACTAAAAAATAAGGGAATTAATTAATTACTCAAAAACGGTTGAAGATAGGTATAGGAATATGTGAGGCAAAAATAATTTAAAAGTAATAGCGAACCCAAAAATGTAATAATATACGAGGCGTCTCATTAAAAATATCAAAGGTGATGCCACTTTTCCACATACGCGACAACGTCGCAACGCTGAAGATATTTTAGATCGATACATCCGAGCCAGCCATGCAAATGATAAAATTTTCAAAAAGATCCCATGTCTCGTTTTCCGTAAACGTCTAAGGTACCATCGACGTGAATCACCCTGTATAGTAAGAAAGTATTAAATACGGGTTTTGAAAAAACATATTTTATCAAAGTAAATTGCAGGTTAAAGAAATAGTTTATACATAAGGCAAAATCATAATTAGTTATTTAACGTGTAGTTACAACAGTTGTATTCCCTAAGGTCTTACAATGTAACATAAAAACATAAACAAAAAAAACCATAGTCCTCACGTACGAAAACCATAAACTTTATTTTAGATATCGGAACTAATAAAATTTAGCCCAATCAGAAAATGGTGTTTCTAACAAGAATTAGCGTCTCTGAACAGTGGGTAACTTTTGAACGAGAAAACGAGACAAGAGGTTTTGTTCAACAAGGTTCAACGGAACCTTTTGGCGAAAGTCTCAGGTCAAAAGACTCTTCCATAAGGTAGTTTTACTAAAACGATTTACAGGTTTTCAAATACTTTACCACATAAGTAAATTTTTATAGTTAATAACTTAACGTATAAAGTAGCAATTGTATGTACTAGGATCTTGCAATGTAAAACAATCACATGTAAGTTTGATAAAAATGTGTTATTTTACAATAATGTTCGTTTAAGAAAATACTTTACGTAATGTAATTTGTAACAATAGATTTGTTACACATAACTATTATATCCGCTAGACCCTACACTACAGTAAAAAGGTAGTTGAATATGGGTTCGGCAAACACCTGCCTCATTATAATAAATTGAAGATTAAAAAAAAACAGGCAGTCTATAATTCATAATTAATGTTCATTGTATAACATCATAATCGTATCAGCTGAGATTACACAACATATAAAAAAACAATCAAATAAACCTCTAGTTAGTTCTAGCCGACCGTTGATAATGATGGAATAGCTATTGAAACGCGTTCAGTGTTTTTTCATTTTATGTGGTACGTTATTGTACTTTGTCAACGGTAAATGGAAATTAGGAGAAAACGTTTCTTTTAATTTACACATTTCTTGACAACAGAAAGCAGTTTACAGTTAAGGAGTTAATGCAAAAATCTGTCGTATTTACTCGCATAAAAAAGTAAAAGGTAGATGAGAGGCAAGGTGGTGTGGCGATAATTATGTAAAATTACTTGTGTAATGTCATCTTCAGTATACTAATAATCAAAATAGCCATAAGTAATAGTGTTGTCAAAATAACAGTAATAGAACGAAGGTACGCGTATATCAAACTAGTTAGTAAAGCTGGTTCTTATTTATTTTGTGAGGTTTCTATCTTAAAATTTTACCATTTGTAATGTTTGTCTGTCTAGCATAATAACGTATGTACTTTTGAAAATAGTAGTGGTTGTTATGTAGCAACCTCTGAGGTCCTACAATATAGTGAAAATGTAGTTGGGTATGGATTTGGCAAATACCAGTCTTATTAAATTGTATCGTATAAATTGAGAATCGTATCCGCGAAAGTCGTACAATACTATAAAGAAAACAGACGGGTGTAAGCCTGAAGAAAATATGCTTTACTATAACGTACTTCATTAGGTCGTTGGTGCTTACGAATTTAACGTAAAAACAGATCATTGGATCCGCTAAGGTTCGGCCTAAATAAAAGTTTTCCTAAACACGGCAGGCATTTACTTGTAAGAACATGTTTTACTGAAATGAATTTTACGTTTAAAAGAGTACATTACTTATTAAAATATCTGGTCTGGAACAGCACACGACCTTCCAACCAACAAAGTGGAAATTAAAAGAAATGAAACAATTTTAATAATCCTTTTTTAGGCTAATTATGTAACCTCTTTTATAATAAGCTAATTACAAAAATGTGCAACATTGTAAAAACAGAAACAATAATCTATGTCAAACAGACGTTTAGAGCTTCATTTCTGACAGTGGTTAATCTATATCTATAAAACACAAACATCGTTTCTACCTATGTCCGTTATAGACCTTGAAACCATCCAACCGATGTGCTCAAAAAAGGTTTCATTAGAAAGGCAGTAATGCGAAGATGGTTTTAGACCAATAGAATAGGCACATTCGATTCATTCATGCTTTTGATTTTCCCAATTTATTTCTATATGTATTTTTAAACGGAAAGGGACAACTCGGCGCCGCCCATTAGGCGCCGCCACTTCGGCGCCGCCCATTCGGCGCCAGCCATTTCGGCGCCAAGCCAACTTGACGCGCGGACAACTCGGCGCCAGCCAATTCGACGCCGGGCAACTCGGCGCCAATAGCAAAAATAATCAAAACTTTTCATAAAGACGTACTTTAATTATTATTTTAATATTACGAATATACACATTATTATTTAAGTAATTTGTAAAAGGGATTCAAAACAATTAAAAGACGTAGGTACTTTAATTATGATTATAATATTACAAATATATACATTCTTATTTAAGTAAATTGTAAAAAAGATTCAAAACAATCAAAAGGCGCAGCAGTGACCTAATCTACACCAACAGTCATACATTTTGTAAATATGCAATTAAACTAACCAACAGTAAATGAATATTGCAAAATAAGTGGATAACAGCTCCTTAAGGTTAAAAGCGTGCTTCCATTTTTTCCCGTATTAAAACGTTATTTAATATTTAAGGCAAATGTTCATTACGTTGGTGTAAAGTTAGCTGGCGTCGAATTGGCTGGCGCCGAAATGGCCGGCGCCGAGATGCCCTGGCGCCGAGTTGCACTGGTGCCGAGTTGCACTGGAGCCGAAGTGGCCGGCGCCGAGTTGGCGGTGTCGAGTCGGCGGCGCCAAATCGGCGGTGCCGAGTTGTACCAGACCGATTTTTAAATACGGCTTATATTTTTTTATAAGAAAAATTTTACCTTTAAATAAATATCGTAAACGCTTATTGAGCTATGTTGTGACATTTTGTATACATCTAAACTTAACAAATTAAAAGAAATGAAATAAAGTCAATCATAACTTTTAGGGTATCTATGCAACCTCTTTTTGTAAGTTCATATCGAAAACAGGCAACATTGTAAAACAGAAAAATAATCTGACGTTTAAAACTTCATGTCAGATAGATAATATATATATATATATATATACGTGTTAAAAAATTCCAAAGCCGCCCGATTCTACAAGATATCAGTAATGCAGATTTACCTTGCGTTATATTAAAAAACTTTATAAAGAAAAGTTATGTAAAATTAAATTTTCTTTAAAAAATGCGTCTACACTTTTTCTGATAATATTAAGCGTTATTCAGATTATGAAAAAAATTTGAGTAACACTTAAATTCTACGTTAGAAATTTTTTGCCGCTAAATTACGCGTCAGTTCAAAAAATTGCATTGAAGATAATTTATCGGTACGTTTAAGGTCTATGTCTAGGTATTTATATATCTACAAAATATGAAGCTGTTTTAGAAATATTTGATAAAAACCAAAATCTGCTCCTAATAAACCCCCCTACCTAATACAAAAGTACAGGCCGAAGGTTCAAATCCTACTCGAGGTAAACTTATTATTTATGTATTTAATAAAATTAGTAATAATTTTTAATTACATATTTACCATTGAACTTATTCGTTCATAACAAAACTTGTAACAAATTAATATTAGCCAAGTTGCCCTGGTATGTGCGAATCCTTGCGATATTGCAGGCTCACATTCAATTAATATAAGTAATTTGATTGTAATATCATTATATTTAAAATTTACATTAGTTCTACATACATACAGAAAAAATTTACATCGATTGGGGCTTGTACTTCGGTAGCGCAGTTGGTTAGCGCGGTACTCTAGCAAAGTGCAAGTCGTAGGTTCAAATCCTACTCGAGGTAAACCTTTTATTTATGTATTTAATAAAATTAATAATAATTTTTAATTACATATTTAACTTTGAACTTACTCGTTCATAACAAATACCTATAATAATCAAATGTAGTAGTCTCTAAATGTGGTGCAGTCAAATTATATGTAATAGGTTTATGTTCATTATCGGTAACTCCTAACAGTGATCATTTTAATATAATATTTATAGTAGTAGAAATAGACAAAACAGCTTCTCCAGTATTATGCATAGAAAGCATTAAACATTTAAATTTATTATGTAAAAACGAAAATGAAATTGATGCACTGCATAGTGATACAAATCAAAACAAACAATTTTTTTACTATCTTGCATGCAACCAAAGGATTTTGGCAAATCAAGCTGTGACACAGACACACAGCCACACAGGCACACAAACACACAGACACACAGACACACAGACACACAGACACACAGACACACAGACACACAGACACACAGACACACAGACACACAGACACACAGACACACAGACACACAGACACACAGATACACAGACTCACAGACACACAGACACACAGACACACAGACACACAGACACACAGACACACAGACAGACACACAGACACACAGACACACAGACACACAGACACACAGACACACAGACACACAGACACACAGACACACAGACACACAGACACACAGACACACAGACACACAGACACACAGACACACAGACACACAGACACACAGACACACAGACACACAGACACACAGACACACAGACACACAGACACACAGACACACAGACACACAGACACACAGACACACAGACACACAGACACACAGACACAGACACACAGACACACAGACACACAGACACAGACACACAGACACACAGACACACAGACACAGACACAGACACACAGACACACAGACACACATACACACAGACACACAGACACGCAGGTACACAGACACAGACGCACAGACACACAGTCACAGACATACAGACACACAGACACACAGACACAGACACACAGACACACAGACACACAGACACACAGACACACAGACACGCAGGCACACAGACTCACAGCAGACACACAGACACACAGACACAAAGACACACAGACACACAGACACACAGACACACAGACACACAGACACACAGACAACAGCACACAGACACACAGACACACAGACACACAGACACACAGACACACAGACACACAGCACAGACACAGACACACAGACACACAGACACACAGACACACTGACACACAGACAAAGACACACAGACACTCAGACAAACAGACACACAGACTCACAGACACACAGACATACAGACACAGACACACAGACCGACAGACACACAGACACACAGACACACAGACACACAGACACAACACACAGACAGCACAGACACAAGACACACAGACACACAGACACACAGACACACAGACACAGACACACAGACACACAGACACACAGACACAGACACACAGACACAGACAACAGACAACGACAGACACACAGACACAGACAAGACACAGACACAAGACACAGACAACAGACACACAGAACGACACAGACACAGACACACAGACACACAGAACACACAGACACACAGACACACAGACACACAGACACAAGACACACAGACACAGACACACAGACACACAGACACACAGACACACAGACACACAGACACACAGACACACAGACACACAGACACACAGACACACAGACACACAGACACACAGACACACAGACACACAGAACACAGACACACAGACACACAGACACACAGACACACAGACACACAGACACACAGACACACAGACACACAGACACAGACAACAACACAGACACACAGACACACAGACACACAGACACACAGACCACACACAGACACACAGACACACAGACACACAGACACAGACACAAGACACACAGACACACAGACACACAGACACACAGACACAGACACACAGACACACAGACACACAGACACAACACACAAGACACACAGAACACACAGACACACAGACACACAGACACACAGACACACAGACACACAGACACACAGACACACAGACACAGACACAGACACAAGACACACAGACACACAGACACACAGAACACAGACACACAGACACAGACACAGACACACAGACACACAGACACACAGACACACAGACACACAGACACACAGACACACAGACACACAGACACACAGACACACAGACACACAGACACACAGACACACAGACACACAGACACAAGAACACAGACACACAGACACACAGACACACAGACACAGACACAGACACACAGAACACAGACACACAGACACACAGACACAAACACACAGACACACAGACAGAAACAGACAACAGACAACACACAGACACACAGACACACAGACACAACAACAGACAACAGACACACAACAGACACAAGACACAGACACACAGACACAGACCACAGACACAGACACAGACACAGACACACAGACACAGACACAGACACACAGACAAGAACACAGACACAGACACACAGACACAACACAGACACAAGACACACAGACACAGACACACAGACACAGACACACAACACACAAAAAAAGAAAAAACAAAAAAAAAAAACAAAAAAAAACAGACACACAACAGACACACGACACACAGACAACAGAACACACAGACACAGACACACAGACACACAGACACACAGACACAGACACACAGACACAGACACAGACACAGACACACAGACACACAGACACAAGACTGTACACAGACTAAACACAGACCACAGACACAAACACAAGACACAAGACACAACATACAGACGACTACAATTAACAAGACATAACAACACAGAACATAAAGACAACTATGACATCACAAAACAAAACAGTGACACAAACATAGTAAACAGTCAGACACACAGACACAGCAGAACACAGACTACACAGTACTACACAGACACAAGACACATGACTAAACTATACAGACACAGACACACAGACAACAGAACACAGATACAAACAGACAACTCAGTACACAAATCACACACACAGACACACAGACACAGACAACACAAACACAGACAAACACAGCACACAGACACAAGACACAAACACACAGACACACAAACACAGATCACCAACAGACACAGACAACAGACACAAGACTACTACTAGACATCGACAGAAGAGACATCACAGACACACAGACACAGACATGACAGACAACAGACGACAAGACACACAGACACAGAACACAGACACATACATTGACACAACAGACAATAGAACAGACACACAGACACACAGACAACACATGTACACAAAAACTACACTAGAACACAAGTACAACACAGACACACAGGACTGACACTAGACACACAGAAATCACAGACCACAGACAAACGTACAGACACAGAACACAGACACAGACACAGACACACAGACACACAGACACACAGACACACAGACACACGACACAGAACACAGACACACAGACACACAGACACACAGAACACAGACACACAGACAACAACACACAGACACAGACACAGACACACAGACACACAGACACACAGACACACAGAACACAGACACACAGACACAGACACACAGAACACAAACACAGACAACAGACACACAGACACACAGACACACAGACACACGACAACAGACACAGACACAGACACACAGAAACAACACACAGACACACAGACACACAGACACACAGACACACAGACACACAGACACAAGACACACAACACACAGACACACAGACACACAGACACACAGACAACAGACACACAGACACAAGACACACAACACACAAACACAGACACAGACACACAGACACACAGACACAAGACACACAGAACACAGACACAAGACACAGACACAGACACACAGACACACAGACACACAGAACACAGACACACAGACACACAGAACACAGACACACAGACACACAGAAACAGACACAAGACACACAGAACACAGACACACAGAACACACAGACACACAGAACACAGACACAGACACACAGACACACAGACACACAGACACACAACAACACACAGACACACAGACACACAGACACAAACAACAGACACACAGACACACAGAACACAGACAACAGACAAACAGAACACAGAACACAGACACACAGACACACAGACACACAGACACACAGACACACAGAACAGACACAAGACAAACAGACACACAGAACACAGACACACAGACACACAGAAACACAACACACAGACACACAGACACACAGACACACAGAACACAGACACACAGACACACAGACACAGACACACAGACACACAGACACACAGACACACAGAAACACAGAACAACACAGACACACAAACACAGACACAAGACACACAGACACAACACACACAAACACAGACACACAGACACACAGACACACAGACACACAGACACACAGACACACAGACACAGACACAGACACACAGACACACAGACACAGAACACAGACACACAGACACACAGACACACAGACACAACAACAGACACACAGACACCGACAACAGACAAACAACAAACAGACACAGACACCAACAACACACAGACACACAGACACACAGACACACAGAACAAACACAGACACACAGACACACAAGACAACACAGACACACAGACACACAGACACACAGACACACAGACACAGACACACAGACACACAGACCAACAGACACACAGAACACAACAAGACACACAGACACACAGACACAACAAAGACACACAGACACAGACACACAGACACAAACAAGACACACAGACACAAGACACAGACACACAGACACAGACAGACACAGAACAAGACCACAGACAACACAGAACACAGACACACAGACACACAACACAAGACACACAGACACACAGACACACAACACACAGACACACAGACACAGACACACAGACACAGACACACAAACAAGACCCAGACAAACAGACACACAGACACACAGACACAACACAGACACACAGAAACACAGACACGACACAGACACACAGACACACAGACACACAGACACACAGACACAGACACAAGACACAAGACACACAGACAAGACACACAGACACAACACAAGACACACAGACACAGACAACACAGACACAGACACAAGACACACAGACACAAGACACAGACACACAACAGACACAGACACAAGACACACAGACACACAGAACACAGACACACAGACACAAGACACACAGACACAGACACACACAGACACAACAGACAACAGACACACACACACAGACACACAGACACACAGACACACAGACACACAGACACACACACAGACACACAGACACACAGACACACAGACACACAGACACACAGACACAAGACACACAGACACACAGAACACAGACACACAGACACACAGACACACAGACACACAGACACACAGCACAGACACACAGACACACAGACACACAGACACAGACACACAGACACACAGACACACAGACACACAGACACACAGACACACACAGAACACAGAACACAGACACACAGAACACAGACACACAGACACACAGACACACAGACACACGACACACAGACACACAGCACACAGACACACAGACACACAGACACACAGAACACAGAACACAGACACACAGACACACAGACACACAGACACACAGACACACAGACACAGACACACAGACACACAGACACACAGAACACAGAACACAGAACACAGACACACAGACACACAGACACACAGACACACAGACACACAGAACACACAGACACACAGACACACAGACACACAGACACACAGACACACAGACACACAGACACACACACAGACACACAGACACACAGAAACAGACACACAGACACACCGACACACAGACACACAGCCACAGACACACAGACACACAGACACACAGACACACAGACACACAGACACACAGACACACAGACACACAGACACACAGACACACAGACACACAGACACACAGACACACAGACACACAGACACACAGACACACAGACACACAGACACACAGACACACAGACACACAGAACACAGACACACAGACACACAGACACACAGACACACAGACACACAGACACACAGACACACAGACACAGACACACAGACACACAGACACACAGACACACAGACACACAGACACACAGACACACAGACACACAGACACACAGACACACAGACACACAGACACACAGACACACAGACACACAGACACACAGACACGACACACAGACACACAGACACAGACACACAGACACACAGACACACAGACACACAGACACACAGACACACAGACACACAGACACACAGACACACAGACACACAGACACACAGACACACAGACACACACACAGACACACAGACACACAGACACACAGACACACAGACACACAGACACACAGACACAGACACAGACACACAGACACAGACACACAGACACACAGACACACAGACACACAGACACACAGACACACAGTCACACAGACACACAGACACACAGACACGACAAGACCACAGACACACACAAGAACACAGTACGAACGCAACAACACAAACACAGACACAAGACACAAGACACACAGACACACAGACACAAGACAACACAGAACACAGACACACAGACACAAGACACACAGCACAACACAGACACACAGACACAACACACGACACACAGACAGACATGACACACAGTACACACAGACACACAGACACACAGACACACAACAGACACAGACACAAACAACACGACAAACACAGACACACAGAACACACAGACACACAGACACCACAGCACACAGACACACAGACACAACACAAACACAACACACAGACACACAGACACACAGACACACAAGACACAGACACACAGACAACAGACACACAGAACACACACAGACACACAGACACAGACAAGACACACAGACAACAGACACACAGACACACAGACACACAGACACAGACCACAGACCACAGACAAACAGACACACAGACAAGACACACAGACAAGACACAGACCAAAGACAACAGCAGAACACACAGACACACAGACAACACAGACACGACACGACACACAGACACAGACACACAGACACACAGCACACACAGACACAGACACAGACCACAGACCACAGACACGACGCACAAACAGACAACAAACACAACACAGACACAGACACACAGACACAACAAACAGACACACAGAACACACAGACACACAGACACACAGACAAGACAAGACACAACAGACACGACAACGACAGACAAAGACAACACAGAACACAGACACAAGACACAACAGCAACAGACACAGACACACAGACACACAGAAACAAAACACAGACACAAGAAAACGACATCGAAACGAAAAACAAGCAACGAAAAACCGACCGACACAACGACACAGCACACAGACACACAGCACGACACAGAACACGACACACAGACCACACAGCACACACAGACACACAGACACACAGACACAGACACACAGACACACAGACAAACAGACACAAACACAGACACACAGACACAGACACACAAAACAAAAAGAAAAAAACAAACACAGCAACAACTGAACAAGACAACAGCAAAGACACACAGACACAACGAACACAACCAGCAACAGAAACACAGACAACAGACACAAACACACAGCACAGCACACAGACACACAGACACACAGACAAACACGACACACAGACACAGACACAGACACAGAAACACAGAACACACACAGACACACAGACACAACACACAGACACAACACACAGACACACAGACACACAGACACACAGACACACAGACACACAGACACACAGACACAGACACACAGACACACACACAGACACACAGACACACAGACACACAAACACACAACACAGACACAGACACACAAACACAGACACAGACACAGACACACAGACACAGACACACACACAAGACAAGACACACAACACAGACACACAGACACACAGACACAAACACACAACAACACACGACACACAGACACACAGACACACAGACACAGACACAGACACAGACACACAGAACACAGACACACAGACACAGACACACAGACACACAACACACAGACACACAACACACAGACACACAGACACACAGACACACACACGACACACAGACACACAGACACACAACACACAACACACAGACACACAGACACACAGACACAGACACACAGACACACAGACACACAGACACACAGACACAGACACACAGACACACGACACAGAACACAGACACACAGACACACAGACACACAACACACAGACACACAGACACAAACACAGACACACAGACACACAGACACACAGACACACAGACACACAGACACACAGACAACACAGACACACAGACACAAGACACAGACACACAAACACAGACACACAGACAAGACACACAGAACAACAACACAGACAAGACACAGACACACAGACACACAGAACAGACACAGACACACAGAACACAGACACACAGACACAGACACAGACACAGACACAGACACAGACACACAGACACACAGACACACAGACACACAGACACAGACACACAGACACAGACACACAGACACAGACACACAGACACACAGACACAGACACAGACACAGAACACAGACACACAGACAACAGACACACAGACACACAGACACACAGACACAACAACACACAGACAAACAACACAGACACACAGACACACAGACACACAGACACACGACACAGACACACACAGACACAGACACAGACACACAGACACACACAGACACACAGACAACAGACACAGACACACAGACACACAGACACACAACAACAGACACAGACACAGACACAGACAACAGACACACAGACACAGACACAGACACACAGACACACAGACACACAGACACACAGACACACAGACACAGACACAGACACACACAGACACACAGACACACACAGACACACAGACACACAGACACACACACAGACACACAGACACACAGACACACAGACACACACACAGACACAGACACAGACACACAGACACACAGACACAGACAGACACACAGACACACAGACACAGACACAGACACACAGACACACAGACACACAGACACACAGACACACAGACACAGACACAGACACACAGACCACAGACAAGACACAGACACACAGACACAAGACAGACACACAGACACACACACAGACACACAGACACACAGACACACAGACACAGACACACAGACACAGACACACAGACACACAGACACACAGACACAGACACACAGACACAGACACAGACACAGACACACAGACACACAGACACAGACAACAACACACAGACAGACACACACACACACAGACACAGACACACAGACACACAGACACAACAACACACAGACACACAGACACAGACACACAGAGACAGACACACAGACACACAGACACACAGACACACAGACACACAGACACACAGACACACAGACACACAGACACACAGACACACAGACACAGACACAGAGCCACGCAGGCACACAGACACAGACACACAGACACACAGACAACACACAGACACACAGACACACAGACACACAGACACAGACACACAGACACACAGACACACAGACACACACACAGACACACAGACACACAGACACTGACACACAGACACACAGACACACAGACACACAGACACACAGACACACAGACACACAGACACAGACACACAGACACACAGACACACAAGACACACAGGCACACAGACACACAGACACACAGACACACAGACACACAGACACAGACACACAGACACACAGACAACAGACACACAGACACAGAACACACAGACACACAGACACACAGACACAGACACACAGACCACAGACACACAGACACAAGACACACAAACACAGACACACAGACACACAGACACACAGACACACAGACACAGACACACAGACACACAGACACACAGACACACAGAAACACAGACACACAGACACACAGACACACAGACACAGACACACAGACACAAACACAGACACAAGACACAGACACACAGACACACAGACACACAGACAACACACACAGACACACAGACACACAGACACACAACACACAGACACACAGACACACAGACACACAGACACACAGAACACAGACAACAGACACAGACACACAGACACACAGACACACAGACACACAGACACACAGACACACAGACACACAGACACACAGAACACAGACACACAGACACACAGACACACAGACACACAGACACAGACACAGACACACAGACACACAGACACAGACACAGACACACAGACACACAGACACACAGACACACACACAGACACAGACACACAGACACACAGACACACAGACACACAGACACAGACACACAGACACACAGACACAGACACAGACACACAGACACACAGACACACAGACACAGACACAGACACACAGACAACAGACACACAGACACACAGACACACAGACACACAGACACAGACACACAGACACAGACACACAGACACACAGAACACAGACACACAGACACACAGACACACAGACACACAGACACACAGACAAACAGACAACAGACACACAGACACAGACACACAGACACACAGACACAGACACACAGACACACAGACACACAGACACACAGACACACAGACACACAGACACACAGACACACAGACACACAGACACACAGACACACAGACACACAGACACAGACAACAGACACACAGACACACAGACACACAGACACACAGACACACGACACAGACAAACAGACACACAGACACACAGACACACAGACACACAGACACACAGACACACAGACACACAGACACACAGACACAGACACAGACACACAGACACACAGACACACAGACACAGACACACAGACAACACACAGACACACAGACACACAGACACACAGACACACAGACACAGACACACAGACACACAGACACACAGAACAGACACACAGACACACAGACACACAGACACACAGACACACAGACACACAGACACACAGACACACAGACACACAGACACACAGACACACAAGACACACAGACACACAGACACACAGACACAGACACAGACACACAGACACAGACACACAGACACAGCAAGACACACAGACACACAGACACACAGACACACAGACACACAGACACAGACACACAGACACACAGACACACAGACACACAGACACACAGACACACAGACTCACAGACACACAGACACACAGACACGTGTTTACAAGAGTCTCTAAGCAATATTCAAGACGGATATAATATAATCCTGGGTGGTGACTTCACCTGCACAGAGAACCCAATGCAAGACCGTAGTGGTTCAGTGGAAAAATATCTCAAGTTATCAAATACTTTATCAAAAATTTTAACAGCAGCACATCTCGTTGATTCGTGGAGGTGTTTCAGTAAAGGCAAAGGCGGTTTTACTTACTATGCGAGAGGACCGGACGTGACAGCATCTAGATTAGATAGGTTGTACTGTTCCCAAAATCTTATTCAGTCGCTAAAATCAACATGCTTACATTGCTCTTTCTCTGATCATTTAACCAATAAAGTAGTCAATCTCACCCCTTATTGGAAATTTGATAACTCTTTATTAAACGACAAAGATTTTATAAGAAGAATGAATACTTTTCTTTCTGCTGAAGCACAAAATGAGACCGAAAATGACGAATTCTGGTGGAATAATTATAAACACGAGATCAGACAAATAATAATTCTTTATCAAAGACAAAGAAAGCAAAAAAAGCGTCACGACATATGTAATCTACATACTCAAATACATAGGATTGTGCAGAATGAAGAAGACGATATCAGAAAGCAAGAGGTATTATTGAATAAAACCAAAGATGCATATTTTAAGGAAAGTGAAAGGAAGCTAATGAATACTAAATATGGCAAACTTGTGCAAGCGGATCGTCCTACTGTAAATAAAAAGCTTCAAACCTGCTTTAAACCTTTGTCTAGGCTAAATTACAACGATGGGATAATAGAGGATCCGTTCAAGGTATGCAAAATTGTGGGAGACCATTTCAGTAAAATGTACAGAAATGAAGGAATCGACATAAATGAATCCAGCCCTCTATACAAACATCTAGTACCTTTAACTCCCGGCGATAAAAATTTTTTGGATCAACCAGTCACGCTTGAAGAGTTAACAACATCACTGGCCTCTCTTAATAAAAATAGCGCTCCTGGAATGGATGGTTTAACGGTGCAATTCTATCTGGTGTTTTGGGATAAATTAAAATACAAGTATTTTACTATGTTACACCAAGCCCTTCCTCCATCAGTAAGGAAAGCAGCAATAGCTTTTTTACCGAAGAAAGGTGATATATTGAACATAGATAACTGGCGCCCCATTTCTTTGATATCTACTGACTATAAAATTGTTTCGAAAGTTCTGTCTGTACGACTATCTGACATCATCTCCAAAATTATTTTACCGCACCAAAGTTATGCCGTGCCTGATAGGTGTATGTATGACACTATATACTTACATAGGGAATTAATAAATTACGCTAATCAAAATAAAGTTCCACTAGCAATAATTAACTTCGATCAAAAAGCAGCGTTTTATAAAATTTGTCACAAATATTTGTTTCATGTGCTAAAGGTTGTGAATTTTGGAAACAACTTTATCAATGCCATAAAACTGGTGTACACAAATGCTATGAGTCATGTGAGATTAGGTTCACTGCTAACAAGAGCGGTTAAGTTTGAGCGTGGAATTAGACAGGGATGCCCATTGTCAGATCCTTTATTTACCATCGCTATCGAACCTTTCTTAGCCTTATCCAGACATTTCCTGGCAGGATGCACTGTGACAAAATTACCTGCACCTATTAAGATAACCGTAAGTACGTACGCGGATGATGTGTCAGTTTTCATCGCAAGAAACGAAGACTTCAACATTCTAAAAAACTGTTATACCAAATACGCGGAACAATCTGGATCAAAACTAAATTTAGCTAAGTGTAAAGGGTTTTGGTGTGGTAGTTGGAAAGAGAGGAAGGAAACTGCACTTGGAATCACTTGGTTTCTAAAAATATGAGTGTTAGGAATTTATTTTTCTAATGACCAGAAGCAAGACTCCGATGAAGCATTCACGGATTTAGTCCAAGCGGTTGATGCCTCAATGAAGAGCTGGAAATGGAAGTTGCCATCTTTATCGATGTTAGGCCGAAGAACGGTAGTCAACCAATACATCGCACCAAAGTTGTGGCACATTCTTCACTGTCTTCCAATTCCAATTACGGAGGTTTGGGTTTGGTTCACATACCATCTAAAATCAAAACTTTCCGGATCAAGCTGGCACAGAGAATTCTTAACGATAAAGAAAAGAAGCATTGGATTACTATTGTAAATTTAAACCTTATGCAAGCAGATTCGTTAGGTTTAACGTGGCAGTGGATGTTTCTGAACAGCAAAACACCCGAAAAACATCAACTATCGAACTTAATTGTTCAAGTAATAAAAACTGTACAAAGTGTTGATGTGATTTTGGAAAATTTTGATCCACAGACACAGACACACAGACACACAGCCAGGCAGGCACACAGGCACACATAAAACATGGCCGATCTTGGTAAAACTTGGCCAAAATTTATAAAATCAGCTAATAAGTTGATTTAACGATAGTGAAAAAAAGTCGTTTACTTAACCTTCTATACATACACCCAGGGACAACAAATCCCGGACACGTATAGTTATAAACAAATATAAAAGTGTCCGGGATTTTTTCCCTAGGTGGATGTAAAAAAGTAACGAACATCGCAGTTTAACGTATAAGGTGGCAATAGGACACATTAATATCTTACAGAAGATGGATGAACGTAACTTTAGTAGAGATATTATAATTTTTGTGTTTAAATAAGTACTGCACTGCATGAGGTAAGCTTATTATGAATTTGACGTATAAAATGATAATCGTGTCTACTAACATTCTACAAAATATTGATTGCAGGCTTGGAAATTACATGCTTTGCCAAAATAAATTGTAAATTTAGAAATTCTCGAATACGTAATGCTCTTTCTAACAATAATTTAGCGTACAAAATGGTAACTATACCTACCTATACATTTTACTATAGCGTATATGTTTGATAAACCTACGATATATTATCACATTGGGGAAAAAAATTGTACAACAGCGAGGTAAGCGGCTGTATCTCAGGATCTGTCAATCTGGCAACAATGGAAATTTCTTTATTATGAATGGGGCCATGAGAAAATCCTGGAAGGTATTTTAAATTTCCGTGTTCTACATAATTTTGGTTTAAGGTTTATTGGCGTACTGACCATAATAACAGTGGGGGAAGCTATTGAAGGTGTAACATTAAAATTACCGTAAATTATAAACCACTTGTTCAATTTTAGTAAAATAAAGCTTGTTTGGAAGACAAATGTAGGTATTTGAAATTACCGTTCCCATTGTTCCACAACATTTCCTAATAAGCATGACCTGATATTATAACAAATTGCGCTCTCTAGCACTTTTATTAGTAACTATTGTGTAACAATGGAAACAAAAATTTAAAATACCTACATTTCACAGCAATTTTAATGATTACACTTTCAATAGCTTCCCCCACTCTTATTATGCAGAATTGTCTAGACTTTCTAAGCAAAGGTATATATATATATATATATATATATATATATATATATATATATATATATATATATATATATATATATATATATATAGGAGTTTTGGGACAAATTGAGAACTTTATTGTTTAATTTTTAATTGCGCCCCTTAGCGGTGGAATATGGAACTTCAAAATAATTTCCAGAATTTTCCTATGGCCTCATTCATGTTTTACTAAACTTAATTACTGCTTTAAAATAATAACGAAATTCAGAATGTATAAGGTGGCAATCGTATCTGCTATCTTACAATATAACATAAAAAGCAAAAGCCGTTGTAATATTGCTTTCTAAAAATAATTTTTAGATTTAAAAAATACTCTACTACAGAAAGTAGTGTGTAATTGCGAGTTTGACTTAAATGAAGGCAATCTTATTCGCTAAGGTCGTACAATATAGTAATGAAACTAAAGCTAATTCAAATTAGCAAAAAAGAAGGTTTCCTAAAGCTTAAAATATTCTTTACCACAGGAAGCAGTTTTTAATTAAGGAGTTAATGCAAAAATGTCTTATCTACTAGCATAAGTATAAAGCAACTAAGATGCGAAGTCGCATGGAAATAATTATGCAAAATTATTTGTGTAATGTCATTTCAAGTATATTCATCGACAGCTTTGTCAAAAATAGAAGCCTTCTCTAAAGAACAGTAATAAGAACAAGATACGCGTACATCAAACTACTATTTTGAATGTCTGGCATAATAAATACCAAGGTACTCCTAACAATAGTAGTGGTTATTATATTTAAATACATTACCTTCCCAGATTGAGACTTTTTCATTAATCTACATTTTAATAGTTTGGTTATTTTATACTATTTCTATGTGCTTTGAAGTTTACCAACAGATTAAGCGGCTTGTAAAGCAAATTTACGTTAGTTCTTCAAATTTCAATTAATTTTGTGAATGGCAGTCAAAACATAAAAATAAACTCTAAACTAGTAAAGGTTTAATGGAATATTTAATAGAAATTAAAATGAAAAATTTATTTCAATTATAGTTTTTACATTTCCTTGTCGATGTTTAGTTGCATACTCGTAATACAATACTAAACGAAAACTGGTTACATGGCTTTAGGTGAGCACGTTTCTAAAAGGGTTTCTAAAAGCTTTGATCGGAGTTTCCATATCAATTACTTTAAATGTAAATTTCTAAGGTAGTTAGCTAATTATTATTTATTACAAATTTGCTCAGAGATCGTAAATAATTGTTACCTTGTTTGTAATTTAGAGGAATTTTGTGAATGTGGAGAGGCTGGAATTTGCAGTAAATGGAGTAAATGTTTCGTTTTAGTAGAAGATTTGTTGTGCTCCATTTCATGAAATATAAAACTTTCCTAGTGGAATTTCAGAAGTTTCGAGTTTATGATTTCAACTTCTACAAGAGTAATGCCCTAACGGGGGAAAGTAACAAAGACATTTAAATGCTAAAGGAATTTCCGGTGCTCTTAAATTTTTGTTGTACTAAATAAAGTATACTTAAAATATTCATTTTTTCACCTATAACATTCTTCTAGCGGGTAGGCTGTGGAACGTCTCTCCGAATACACTCCTTTTTACAGTGGTTTATTTTGTAATGGATCGAATATCCACAACAAATACTGTGAGTAAATGCCACACGCTTCCATATGTATCCGAACCCAGTAAGACAAATGGAATAATTCCCTAAGGGGATTCATGCTAGAGTTTGTCTCTCAAATTCGTGAACTTTTCTTGAACGTTTAAACTAAAGTGCAATATTTTCTAATAAAAAAGTTTATATCTACTTTATGTTACGAAATAACGAAAATAGTGTGGTGAACTAACTAATTAATTTGAAAAATGTAGCGCAACTATTCATATCATAGTTAGAAGGAATGTTAAGTTTGCCAATATGTTTTAGAATGTTTAGAGTTTAGGTTGCTAATTTGTCGTTTTCACAATAACTTTAGATGTCCAGTGGTTTGTCAAATTTTGAATCATTACATACAATAGAATGCTACCAGATTTGGTGTGCTCCCGTCTTTATACGCTTAAGTGGTTGTTATTTAACAGCACCAAAGTTATGCAAACTTATGTAGGACGCTCCTTCCAACTACTTTTTTTTTCAAGATTATATTTAGTTGGTACAAGGCAAGTTTCTATCTTTTAGAAACGAATGCTGTAAAGTAGTTGACGTGATGAGTTAATAAAATAACCAAACTGTTAGTGCCAATACACAATACAGGATCATAGCTAGGAGTAATCCTAAATACTGAATCCTATCTTGGGTAAGTAATTCCCATTTAAAAATCGTTACTGTCGGTTAGGCAACTTTACACGCTATCCCGCATTCTCGGTTATGAACCTGTCTTTTAACAAATGTGCGTGTTACAAACACGTGTAACACATATTTTCTTCTAAATAGTTTAACTTTGTTTGTATTTTTGGTTTAACTTTGTTTAGTTTTCCTTTGTAAATTATCACATTCATTGAAGGATTTGTTTTCGAGTTACAATAATCAACAGTCAAGCAGATTTCTAAATGACGATAACTATATGTACCTTAATTTAGTTAAATTTGATTTTTTGCGCAATTACTTTACGGTTCTTGTTTAACCTTGTGAGTTAGCTACCATTTGTATTATTTGTATTTTGTACTGCGTGCTGTAAAACTTCTTCGTCTTAACATTAACAGTACCATATAGATTATCCATCGCATCTGAAAGGTTAGAACTCTTACCTTTACATCAATATCTTGTGCTGATTACTGTGCGAATTTAATTTATTACGAGTCAAATAATAGAATTCTTGCTTACAAATTAGCGTGAAGGGGTAAGTCGTTGTTTAAGTACATCAATTTGAGTTACCATATACTTTGATTTGATAGGAGAGGGGAAAAATCCACCAACTCTAAACTAGAACGTTAGTACTATGTTTCCAACTTCCTTTTAAATTACATCTTGTTCGCTTCTCAGGAAACATACCAATATGTCGCAATCCAATCTCAACATAAACTCAAGTGTGTCGTTACGTTAAACTACAACGATAAATGTTTTACTTAATTTTATATACACGATACCCTAAATAAACCTTAATATGACCATTATTAGTACGCACTAATCTATATGAATTTAAAGACGGTGCAGCGTACTTTCAAGTTTTAAAATAGGTAAATTGTCCGCAAAAGGTAATACGTTAATCCAATATCGTATTCACCTCTTGTCTAAATTTTGAAACCTTTGACAGACGGAAACAGAAGCTAAACATTTATTAACCGGTAGGTAATCTAACTTTATATTTCAAACTCAATAAATAACGTTAATTTAAAAAATTTAATTTAATTTTATGAAAACACCTTTCCTACGACATGTTCGTAGCAACCAAAAAGTTTCAGTATTGATATTTTTTTAACAACTGAAAATACTTTTGCATTCCTTCAATAATTTATGAAAACGTTTACTTATCCTGCCAGGGCATTTGGAGCTATTTCTTAATTATTTTGATATAAAATCAACGCGTAACATCGGGTGTATGTAATTATGTTTGCATGGTGGGATTATGGAAAGGTGCGGTCAGGATGGTAGTGGAAAGAAAAGAGGTAAGATTTTGAGAGAGAAGTTACTACCCCAGTATTCGCGTAAATTGCCATACATGGTGTGCGTATACGCAGCGATCATGTGGCTGAACCTCATACAGGGTAGATGGTAACGGGAATCGAGTACTTTACCTCCCGAATGGTAAGAAGATGGTGTTACCATTGATCTACCAACTCGGTGTTTTGGGGGAAAGGGTTGTTCGTATATGGGAACTGGCTCGGGCAAAACGTATCGATCGGCCTTTGTTTACGCTTAAAATTTCGCACTCGCTGGAAGCACCGGATACACCAAATCCCATCGACGCAAAACGAGTAGTAGACCGCAGTGGATGTAAAAGAAAGAGGAGTAGTTTTGTTTGTGACTGTGAGCTAGTATCCAATAGAACGGGTACTCTACATAATTATCTACAACAAAATGATTGACAATCCTATCGCAATTTTTAAGGCTTCTTCACATGAAATCAAAATAAAGTATTAGGGGAGTCTTATTTTAGAGGGAAATGAACAAAATTTTCTTGGTAATACCCCATATTAAACATTTTGGCCATAGGCTAGGTAAATTGGAAGATTATAAACGGGGTGTGTGGGGGATTTTTTGAAGAAAAGGCATGGTGCATACAAGGGTACTAGCTTCATTTGTTGAAATTTCTTTGCCTGACAGTGAAATCGCATTGCACCAGGTCCCTGTCTAAGAAAACAAAGCACATTGTTGCGGCTTACTGTCGACGTGTTGGAGAAAAAAGTAAATTTGTTTGTGACAAGTCTACCGTGAGTTAGTGTGTAATGAAACGAATTTTGACATAAGCACGTTTACATGTCAGCTTGTGTGTGTGTGTGTGTGTGTGTGTGTGTGTGTGTGTGTGTGTGTGTGTGTGGGTGTGTGTGTGCGAGTGTGTCTGAGTGTGCGAGTGTGTGTGTGTGTGTGTGCGTGCGCGCCTTCGTGCGTGCGTACATGCGTGAGTGCGTAAGTCGCGCGTGCGTGCGTGCGTTTGTGTGCGTATGGTCGTGTGTGTAGTGCGTGTCGTGCCTTCGTACGTGCGTACATGCATGAGTGCGTGCATTCGCGCGTGCGTACGTGCGTGTGTGTATGTACGTATGTGTATGTGTGTGTGTGTGTGTGTGTGTGTGTGTGTGTGTGTGTGTGTGTGTGTGTGTGTGTGTATGTATGTGTGTTTGTGAGTGGGATTTTAAAAAAAAGGTATGCCTTACACGATAAATAGTACAGATGTAGCAAATAAAGTAACCTTCACTTACATCGAAAACTCCTCGTTTGTCTGACGTACTCTGTTGTACCAAGTTTCTGTATATGCCAACCGAATGAATAGTTGGAGGTTGTTATTGACGTGTTTTAAATAGCAGTGGTTTCGCGTGTAACACATGTTTTATGAGCTAATATGCGACGAAAAATGTATTCTACTCAATTGTTTAGAGAGTGACTCCTCAAGAAGCAATTTTGTAGTTATTCCATCAAAAAACTAAATAAATGATTCTACTATCATACCTTGGAAAAAAGTCAAGAAATTCAGCAAGACAAAATGTCTTTTTTCCTCCCTACGGCCAGATATGCATGTGAAGATGTATGTGTCTAAAAGTGGGTGAATGGGGAGTTTTGGGAAAAAAGTATGGCACGTATAATAATCAATAATATACCTGTCGTATAAACACCTCAACATACGTATCTACGAACGCATTTACCAACGCACTTACACACGCGTACGTAAGCACGTATACACTCGCACTCACACCCCCACCCACACACACTACAACACACACACACAAACACACAATCACATACTCTCACACAAACACACATGCATACACACACACACACATACACACATACTCTCACACAAACGCACACATACATACACACGCACACACACATACTCTCACACAAGCACACGCACACCACACACACATGCACACACACACACACACACACACACACACACACTGTTACACCATAAAACGACACTAGGTGTCGTACAGGCTTACCAAGGATGTAAGCGGGTTGCCAAGGTAACTGCAATGGAGATGTGAGAGTTCGATAGAGGACGTAAAATGGCTAAAATATCAATTCAAATACCTTACCTTTACCATAAAACAGCAAATAATAACATTCAATCTGGAGTAGGGGATAGTAGTCTTTAGGAGCCACCACATTCTAAAAGTTCCCTATAATAAGTTGTACTAGGCGGGTTTTTAAATTAATCCCATCTGACTGTGGAAGATAGAATTGTAGCGTATTCGATAAAGTTTTACACAATTCAATCTCAAACATCCAACACGTACAACACTCTTACACTTTAAAGAGTACGTTAAATTTTATTCCAAAATCCTAATAAGTTTATCTTAATCCAAAACAAGAAGCGGATATACGTCAATTCAATCTTTAAGTTCAAATAGTATTAAAAATAAAATTATCCAAAAATTACGAAAATTTTGAAAGATGTATGTTATCATAAAAATATTGGTCACACTCTGTATACTCAAAAAATCAAGCTGGTGAGACGTTATCTGAATACTTCCGAATTTACCTTCACATAAGTATGAAATAATATTTAAAATTTTCATAGAAATTCTGAAATAAATAAATATTACCTAATTTGGAAACATAATAATTAAGTCTTGTTCATTTTAAACACAGAACTCCTATCTTAAAACTGAAACAAATGTAACGATCAGTGCGTCCGATATAAATTAAACACTCTCTTAAACAATGTTTGTAATCTTTATAATTAAAATATATTTAAACGTCTTCAAGTAAGAATTTCTTCGATTCAAGTCTAAACCCTTCACTTTTATGTACATAAATAAACCAAACCGAAATTGTACTACAATAAAGTCACGGTAAATCAATGTAGTTAATTATTTTTAAACTTCTCAATCTTTTATGTCACTTTACACATAAAAAGGAACTTTAAATCGCACCATCACTTTAATGAAACCTTACTTTAATATTGTTATGAGTCTATCGTAATTCAAGTGAAAGAATAGGATAAATAATCTGACTGTCCTAACCAAAAAAAGTATTTCTGGAAATTTATTGTCCATAGGGCCTTACTGAAATTTTCAATACTAACACTAACGCCTTTATAGGTCAATAAATGGTGTACTATTCGAACAAATATCTAAAATTGTTGTTACTTATAACTTCCGAAATCCTTTATAAGATGCAACGTCCTATTGAACAGGGTTGAACTCTTACTTAATCTTAAGTATGTATGTACCCTCGCCATTCATAACAGACATTCATAAGGTTAACACTGAACCAACGCTAAAGGTTTGGTTCGTCGTAAACTGCTTATACAGATCGGAAACTTATTTACTGTATGCCCGCTTAAATGTTTGTTACACAATATATTAATTTACTTGATGACTAAATGTTTAATTGTTTATAAACTTGATCTATTTAATGCCGTTAATAAACGCGCATGAATTTACATCAGTATTATAAGTATTCAATACTGTCAATTTCAATTTACAATGTTTAACACCTTTATTTAGTTATACAGGATTACTTTTAAGGTTTATTTTCTGTTATAGCACGAGTTTTATACACAATACTTTTCTTAATATAACGATTAATGTTCATCACAAATCCGTTTAAGAACTGTACTTAATTTTTGGAAAATTTTTATAACAACTTCCAACTCACAATAATTAGTTTAGTTGTAAACGTTTTAAATATTTTATCTGCAACAATTGTTTTCCGCACTAACAACAGATGTTTACCTGCCAAGACTAATCAGCCATTAAAAGAGAATTTTAATATCACATACCTTTTCTGATACAATATCTAAAAAAAATATAGAAGAAACCAACGCAAACGATACCCTAAAACCGCCATCGCAAAATTTTTACAATATCGTAATAACTCTTCAAAATATCAAAATTTAACATTCGTGCTCACCCCACAATACATTTTGCACTGAATTGAACTTTTTGTGAAAGTTTTACATACGCACAAAATCTACCGTAAAATTTAGTAAATTTTAACACCATTTGTTTTGTAACAGTATGCCCAGTCTGACACAAATCGGAATGCAGAATCCTAGCGACCACACAACGGCACGCAAGCAGAATTCTTGACGCACCAAGCATACTCAACATGCCACACGTACACAGAGACCACACTTTACCATCCACAATTAGTGCAGGCATACTTACAACATCACAAACCAGCTCGTTTCCAGCAAGTAACTACAGTATTATTTCTTCCGACTAATATAATTTTATATCTTTGTTTACTTAAATTATTCATTGGCAACTCAAATCGCATACAGTAAATATACATTTACTTGGTACTCAACCCTTAACTAAAATTAACGGATACACTTTTGCACATCAAATTTAATTAGGTGACGACAAAACCAAAAGCAACTTTAAATCTTACAGTACTCAACCTTCACTAAACACACAACACAGACACACACACACAAACACCTCACACACACACACGCACGCACCACAACACACCACAGCACGATTGGCCCCACAGCACACTTACACTACACACACTACACACACACAAGACACCAACTACACACACACACGTACACACACACACACTTACACGACGACACAACACACTTACAACACCACTACACACTTGGTCACCAACATCAAATACAAACTTACTCATACACTAATACATCACTTACCAACAAACTACACACACACAACATTAAACCCAACTACAATTACTAGTACACACTTCACACACATTACTACTTAGTACACAAACCACACAACTTACACACTTACACACTCTACACACACTTACACCACACACACACACTTACACTACACTACACACTTACACACTTACACACACACACTTACACACACACATACACACTTACACACTACACACACACTTACACACCCACACTTACACACACACTTACACACACACACCTTACACACTTACACACCTTACACACCTTACACACCTTACACACTTACACACTTACACACTTACACACTTACACACACACACTTACCCCACACACTTACACACTTACACACTTACACACACACACCCACATTACACACTTACACACTTACACACTTACACACTTACACTTACCACACACACCACACACACTTACACACTTACACACTTACACACTTACACACTTACACACTTACACACTTACACACTTACACACTTACACACTTACACACTTACACACTTACACACTTACACACTTACACACTTACACACTTACACACTTACATATTACATTGTCGGTCCACAGAATGCGATTAAGAAAACCATCATTTTCTGCCGTTTTGTTGATTAGCCACCTACAAAATGCTCTTCTACGTAGATAATCTTTCCGCTGTAAAGTTTGGACTACGTGAAGTTTGTAAGGAAAAAACATGTTTTTTTTTAAATTCTTAAGGCGGTACTTTTTTTACATTAACTTGCGATTGTATTTGCCGAGTTGATACCTTCGGATCAACTGCTACACAAGCCAGTGTTAATTCATCACCTTCATCTTGTACATTTGCTATACGAGCTGGTTTTCTTAATGCTCCATATTGCTGCATTTTTTGATCTAATCTTCTAAATACTCCTCCACCTGGTTGTCGTCTTTGTGGGAAGTTGTTCCTATAAGCTTCAGCAGCAAGACGAGAATTTTAGTTGAGTCGGATATAAGTACAAAACATATCATACCGTTCGTTTAAAGCAAAAGTTGCCGTTTCATATAAATGATTAACGAATAACTGTGTAGGTATTAAAACTTTACGCAATAAAAACACGATGGAATATGAAAATTGGTACAACAATTGAAACTTTACTTAAAACTTTACACAATAATGCTGAATAACACGATGAAATACGAAAATTGAAACTGACTGGTCCGACTATCATTTGTTTTGACAAATTTTGTTATACAGTTCAATTGTTTTCATCACATGATTCAATTTAAAACACATGTTGTCAAATGTGTCGTTATCTTTTGTTTCAACCATGGATTGATATACATGGTTGAAAGCAGAAAAAATCTGCAGTTTATTTTTTTTTAAATCCAAGATGGCGGCCATTTAAAATTAGAAAGTTGCAGTCCATTGTGCAGAAATCATGTATGCGATTTTTTTTCTGATAACATTTTTGACTTTGCCATAACTAATTAAGTACATGTGTACAACACTTTTCCATAACTTTCATAATAAGAGTAATAAACAACCTTTTCAAAAAACCCATTTTTCGGTTTTTGTCGGATATTTTCGGAACAGCTGGGAATTTTTCATATCTGTGAGCAGCTTCTGAATAAGCATAAAAAACTGTACTACACTGTCCAATATATATATATATATATATATATATATATATATATATATATATATATATTATTTTATCATTCTATGCTAAAGGTATAGAGGATACAAGAAAAAGTTTTTCCTTAAACAGGGTGTCCCAACAGTATAGGGACACAGCTTAACTGTAGCTTTCTTAGATCAATTGGAACTGATTAAACCAAACATGCCTTAGTACAAATGTGCTTCCTGAAGAAGATACAGCTCTTTAAAGTGATATAAAATGCTTTTAAGATTGGGTATAGTTCAGAAACGACGTGATGTATCAAGCTGGAAATTGGAATACATATACTTCAGAAGAAGCTGCATATTCTCGGTTTATGAGCCATACTGCATATTGTAGAGGGAGCTGCCAACAGATTTTTTTCGTAAACTTATGTCATATTTTTTTTATGATCAACACTTTCGTTGCTGTGGGTAAAGTTTATGATGAAAAAACTAACTTTACATAAAGAAGTGTACTTGTTTCATATCCACAAATTGTACCGCTTTCCAGAAAAACTCAGCTAAACATTGTAATTCACTAATTTAAAGCTTTTCACGAAATACGATTGTATCAAGTTACCAATTGTCACTAATATTAATGCATTTGTTACACTATTTATGTTTATATAAGTTGCAATCTGTCAGTTATTTTATATTAAACCATTTTATTGTTGTTCTACTGAGCTATTATCGAGTTTATTGTTGTAAAGTTTTCTCGTTCATTTTTCTTGTTCCCGCTCTGAATACCTTTTCTTGTTTTATTGTAAAATGCCTCATTACAATGTAATTTCCAACTCTGAGATGATGATATGGTTACGACTTATTGCCAAGAACAATTTAGTGGAAGAGCTGCAACAAGAAGGTATAATGAATTGTACCCAAATCGTCGCCAACCTAACAGAAAATTATTTCAAACTTTATTCCAACAATTAAAAGAACATGGGATCTTTAAAGCGAGATACAATGCTGCACGTCCAACTCCTCTACCTGTTGGGGAGGAAGAAGATGTTTTATGTCGAGTCGAAGAAAATCCTGAAATCAGCATTCGGCAGTTATCTTCAACTACAGCTGTAACCCGGGCGTCCATATATAGAGTTCTTTGTGCCCAACTTCTGCATCCGTAAGACCATTTAAGTGTACAGGAGTTGTTGCCGACTGATTTCCGACTAAAATTGAATTTTGTCAGTGATTGAGTAATAAACAAAATAATGACCCGACATTTTTTAATCTTGTGCTCTTTATTGATGAGGAAACCTTTACCCGTCGAGGCATAATTAATACCCGCAATTCTCATACATGGAGTGAAGACAATACCTGTATAGCTAGAACGAAGCATTTTCAGCGCGAATTGTCGGGGATTCTTCAATAGCACCATGTGAACTCGGTTTAATGCAGAATTATATTACAAATTTTTGAAAAATACTTTGTTCACCTTACTAGAAGATGTTCGGCATAACATTAGAAACAATATGTGGTTTATGCACAATGGTTCTCCTACTCATTATTCTCAAAATGTACAAAATTATTTAAATAACCACTTTTGACAATGATGGCGTGGACGTGGGAGTGGTCATCTCTGGACACCGCGAAATCCAGATCTCAATCCGTTTATTTTCTTATCGGGTCATATGAAATTCATTGTTTGTAAGCAATCAAACGGCAATAGAATGGAATTGTCAAGAAAAATTCGCGAAGCTGTAAATGAGATTAGAAATAATGCTCAGTCATTCTCCCGTGTTAGACAAAATTTAGCTAAGCGTTGTCAAAAGTGCATTGAAGTTAATGGCGTCCATTTTGAGAATTTGTTGTAAATAGCCAATAAAATCTAATACCTACTTAATTCAATTTAATTTTTAAAATGCATTAATATTAGTGTGACAAGTGGTAACTTGATACAATGGTCTTTCGTGAAAAGCTTTAAATTGGTGCATTAAAACGTTTAGGGGCGTTTTTCTTAAAAACGGTACATTCTGTGGATATGAAACAAGTACATACGTAAAATTAGTTTCTCCGTCAGAAACTTTACCCGCAGAAACGAAAGTTGTTGATCATAAGAAAAATATGAGAGAAACTGTACAATGTGCAGTATGGCTTATAAACTGAGAATATTCAGCTTCCTCCGAATTGGATGTGTTCCAATTCTCAGCTTCATACGTCATGTCATTTTTTAAATATACCCAGTGTATTTTTTATCACTTTAAAGAGCTGTAACTTCTTCAGGAAGCACACTTGTACTAAGGTATGTTTGGTGTAATCGATCCCATTTGACCTAAGGAAGTTGTAGTTAAGCTGTGTCCCTATACTTATGGGACACCCTGTATATTATGAGTTTTTATATTTTTTTGGAATGCCATAGTTTCAAATTTTATACTAAAAATCGAGGTTCAAGTTTATTCTAATTTCGGTAGCAACGTAACGGTTTGAGTTCGTGAAAAGATTACAAATTAAATAATAGTTTCTGTTAAATAATCAATATCTCAGTAACATGACTATTTAATTAGAGAACTTTACAGTTGGACTTCCACCAAACCTCTCCTAACTAGCCATCATAAATTTTCGAAAGTCTGAAACTTCAACGAAGCGTTACGATTGGCAAATGATTAACTTTATGGTCAATTTGTGACATAATCGGTTAATTAATCCTTCTCTCCCTATTACTGTAACGCAGCATAAATTTCTCTTAATCTATTACAAATCATCGACTATTAAACTGAATTTAGCTTTTTCTCCTATTCCGTGCTTTCTCATAAAAAAGTAATAGAAAAAATTTGCATCCGGTAGTTTATGTTGAAGTAGTTTTAGAGAATGTTTGAAAGGATCATTTCTGTTGAACAAAGACCATAGTGTAATGGGTAACCACCTCAAACATTAGTTGTTTGTAATTCAAAGCTCGTCAAATCGAACTTCTTGCTGAGAAGTAGTTTAGTTGTAACTTTACAACAAACTTAGTTAACTAAAGATAATAGTTAATAACTTTCACATTTAAAATAAGTTGTTAAATGTTTTATTGACGTTTAAAAAATGTAAGTTGATCTTAGCTCGCTCAATGTAGGGCAGCTCAGCTTTTTAAAACCAAACGTAAAATAAATCAATTTTCTTTCAAACTTTTTTATTTTCAGTTTCCGTATTTTATTTTCCAATTACCCATAAAAATGCATAACACTTTTATAAGGCAGTTCTAATGCATTCCTCTTTAATATTAAAAGTAAAATACACTTCTTATATTTACACATTAAATTACTTATCAACCTAATTTACAGACGAGACATTTTAACCTTACCCTTAAAGCATGATTTTAATTAAGATAATTTTTTTTTATTCTATTCGTGTATTTTTATTTATATTTTATACAACATTAAACGTTTTGATAACAATTAGCTTAAAAAATTAATTATTTAATGTTTTTTTAATTATGCAAGGTCATGTTAGTGAACTTCCAATACAAATTAAGTATTAATCGCAAAAACAAATTTATTAGTAACAAAAAACGCAAACTACATTAAAATAGTTAAATGTTGGAATTTCATCTTGAGACAAGCTACTTAATTAAGTGTAACCTACATAGTATATTACTTGAACATCGGAAAAGCAAGAAAAATAATAGTTCAATGCCCTTTCGATAATATCATGAAAATTTAATATACATTCCTTAACCTTACTTTGTGGTATTCCATATTTAATGGCACTAATATATTAAATACAATTTCTTTTATGTAATAATTTATTTCTCAAGTAAAATAACAATCAAGTAGTTCTGGCAACAAATTGTTACGATAAAGCATCAAACTTGATGTAAATTATAATTCTATATTTAAATATCTGTTGAACGTGAGTCTATAAAATCAACTTATTCGTTCATTAAACGTATTTGCTGTCTATATTTATAAACTTCGAATGCTTCCAAACATCTAATTTGTCTTTTTTATTGGACATTGGTCTAAATAATGGTGAGCTTCCAGCTAACACAACACTTCACTTTATTGTCACTCTGACGTTAACATTTTTTAATACACTTGTTACTCCGAACAATACTTTTAGTACGTTTCAACTTCCTTTTTTTTGACAGTATCTCGAAAAATCGCCAACCCTAAAGATGGGCATGCTGTCACTTTACCTAATAAAAGGGCAAAAAGCTCCGCAACGATAAAAGAAATGTTTTTCAGAAAGGCAAATTTTAGTCGCTCTGGTTACTTCATCAAAAACTATATAATCCTACGCCTCTCAAGAACCAAACGATGCATAGCCCCGCGTTGGTCTTACGACACGGGTATGTTATGTTTTGACATTTTAATTTGAGCTTTTGATGTTGACTATCTGTGGAAGACAACTGACTCTTCTGCTATATCTTCCTAAATACGTTATTTCATTCGATAGTTCGTAAAAATTACATTTAAATACACAGGAATGTCAAGTTTTATGAGAAATTTTCCATCAGCAAACTCTTAATTTAGTCAAAATGCACGAATACATTCTGTAGCCAGGCGTCATCGCTATCAACTCAATCTTGAGACGGTTGCACCACAGTAAGCCAAATAAGCTTTTAACTGCAATGTATAAAATAGTAATCAAATCTATCATTATATAGTTGTACATGGAAAACCTTACGATAACAAAATTTAATAATAAATGACACCGTTAAGATTAAATAACACAAAGGCCCCACGATAATTAAGATAACAAAGAAAATGTTACTTAACGGATTGTAATGGATTCATTGATTAGCAAATTTTCCTTAGTAACGTTTACAAGATAATTTAATTAACTGGTCAATAGAATTTTGTTAAATAGGAAATAAAATACTTTTCTACATTTCTATCTTAAAAAACGGAATTACTCAACGATAATCATAGCTAAAAGGAAAAGGCCACGTATTTCATTCCCTCCCCAAGGAGGAGGGCGGGTTGCTCCAGCTTTCCGAGCTCCTTCAGTCACAATCATGGATTCCCAGCATACATTACGTATATATGCACGGTGGGATTAAGGATGGGTGTGGTCAGGATAGCATCGTAAGGAACGGAGTTAGGGTTCTGAGGGAGAAAATACTACCCCAGCATTCGCCTAAGCAGCCGCACATGGTGTGCATATACGCAGTGACCATGCCACCACATGTGTATGAGGAGAACCCCCTGAAAAAACCTCATACAAGGTAGACGGTAACGGGAATCGAACCCATTACCTCCCGAATACTAATCAGGTTGTGTCACCGCTACGCTATCAGCTCGGTATGATAGCTATTTCAACAGCTATAATTATATTTGCATATTCTTCTAAATCACACACATGTGACGTAGGGTTTTGGAAACTAACCGTAGATGAACATTCGGTGCTTGTTCAAAATTTATAAACAACTTTCTTCTACACGTTGCTAGCAATTATTAACGGTTGGCAGACTTGCTTTGCAAATTAAGAAATTACTAGCATTTTAGGCAAAAATTGACATAGCGTAAAACTCTTCGGCAGCATCAAACTAAATTTATCCGTCTATGGACGCCTAAATTTGGTGAAATGTACTGATTTGCTTGAATATTTTTATATTATTAATCCAAATTCCTTTTAATACAATTAAGCTTTAATTTACTTATAGAATCTTATGGTGATAACCCGACCAAGCATTCTTGATGTATAGTTTTCCTGCGCATGCCAGTGTTTCCTCTTCCGAACATTTTAAACTAAATAAGATGTAAATAATTAAATATGCTTTATTACAAGCGAATAAGTTCAAACATAAATATATAATTAAAAATTATATATACAGGGTGGCCCACTTAAGCGGGATTGCTCCATAACTCCCTTACTATTACAAATACGAAAAAATGTCTTATATAAAAGTTGTCTACAGTCATAAACTACACGTTTTATAATTATTTTCAGAAATGGCGGACTTCCGGTTATACCGGAAACTCATGCCAATTTCGTTATTATAATTGAACAACCTATATATTATTACATTTTTGAATTCCTCGTTGAATTTAAAAGTCACTTTAATAACCATACTGTGGATCTACGTCGCATTGCTTCTGAGTTATTTGACATTTTGTAGAAAAAATGACGTTTGCAGTACCTCCGAAAACTTTCAATATCTCGAAGACGGATACAGGTAGAGAGATGTGGCTTTCGTTTTTTACTTCCGAAAAGTGTACCGCATCATTATCATTCATTGTCAAAAATCTTGCTTTTAGAATTCAATAACTTCTATCTCTCCGAAAATAATTTTTTTCAAACATGGATAACTTGATTTTTTTAATGGAGCCATGCATATTTTCTTACATCAGCGGATAGGAAATTAAATTTTCTTTCCATTGATGTAGTTTTATCGATATTTTGGAGTGATAGTTTTCGAAATGTTTTTATGTAATTTCAGTTTTTATTGCGCATTGCCGCGGTGCTTTGGAAACCGTTTGTCAATTGTTTTAAACAATCGATAAGAAACGTCAGTTTCTCGAGCTTCTGTTGTGCTTTGCTGTCTTGTGTATCAGTTTAAGTGTTTCTACAACACATTTCCATTAAAATGTTGTTGTCCCACGCAGAGTTGATCGACATGACTTTCATTCTTGGAGAATGCCAAAGAAATGCATTACTGGTGTCAAGGATTTATGCGGTACGGTATCCTGAACAAAGACTTCCCCGGGAACAGCCTTTCAAAAGTTGTTACAACGTTTTACAAACACTGGACGCGTGCAGTATCAAACGAGGGAACGTGTCTATTTCTTGTGCATTCCTTCTGTAATCGTTAAGTAATTGTCCTTATGTATTTATTGATCGTTCCTTAAGTATTCATTGTGTATTTTTTGTGCATTTCTTCTCTATTTCTTGTTTAAGCCTTAAGTAACTATTTTGTATTACTTGTGCAATCCTTATGTATTTCTTGTGTATTTCTTTTGAGTTTTGTGTTCTTAATTCTTGAGTATTTATTGTTTATTTCTTGTGCATTAAAAAAATCAAGTTATCCATGTTTGAAAAAAGTTGTTTTCGGAGCGATAGAAATGATTGAATTCTAAAAGCAAGACGTTGAAAGGCTGTTTCTCGGGGGAAGTCTTTGTTCAGGATACCGTACCGCATAAATCCTTGACGCCAATAACACACTTCTTTGGCATTCTCCAAGTATGAAAGTCATGTCGACCTACTTTGCTTCGGACAACAACATTTGAATGGAAATGTCTTGTAGAAACACTTAAACTGATACACAAGACAGCAAAGTACAACAGAAGCTCGAGAAACTGACTGATCAGTTGTTTAAAGCAATTGACAAACGCTGTCCAAAGCACCGCGGCAATGCGCAAAAAAACTGAAATTACATAAAAATGTGAATATCTCGAAAACTATCACTCCAAAATATCGATAATATTACATCAATGGAAAGGAAATTTAATTTCCTATCCGCTGATGTAAGAAAATATGGGTGGCTCCATTTAAAAAAATCAAGTTATCCATGTTTGAAAAAAAATATTTTCGGAGCGATAGAAGTTATTGAATTCTAAAAGCAAGATTTTTGGCAATGAATGGGAATGATGCGGTACCTTTTCGGAAGTAAAAAACGAAAGCCACATCTCTCTACCGGTATGCGTCTTCGAGATATTGAAAGTTTTCGAAGGCACTGTAAACGTCATTTTTTCTACAAAATGTCAAATAACTCAGAATCAATGCGACGTAGACCCACAGTATGGTCATAAAAGTGACCTTTAAATTCAACGAGGAATTCAAAAATGTAATATATATGGGTTGTTCTATTTAAAATAACGAAGGTGGCATGAGTTTCCGGTATAACCGGAAGTCCGCCATTTCTAAAAATGATTATAAAACATGTAGTTTATGACTGTGGACAACTTTTATGTAAGACACTTTTTCGTATTTGTAATAGTAAGGGAGTTATGGAGCAATCCCGCTTAATGAACTTATTCGTTCATAACAAAACTTATAATAAATTAACATTAGTCAAGTTGCTTTGGTATGTATGAATCCCTGCGATATTGCAGGCTCACATTCCATTAATATAAGTAATTTGATTGTTATCTCATTATATTTAGAATTTACATCAGTTCTACATACATAAAGGCAAAATTTGCATCGATTGGGGCTTGAATCTCGATGGGACAGATGGTTAGCGCGGTACTCTTGAAAAATACCGGTCGTAGGTTCAAATCCTACTCGAGGTAAACTTTTTATTTATGTATTTAATAAAATTAATAATAATTTTTAATGAAATGTGCTATCTGAATTTTTGGGTTAGCTGTAAAAGTATTCTCGTTGTTTTGCGAGTCTAGTTAAGTGAATAAGCTATTTATTCCAAAAATGGTTAACACACATGCATAACCGTAAATAACTGCATAAATAAACCCTATATGTTGAACAATTCAAGAAACGTTTAAAAGAAAAGCATATGCACCTATATGTACAAAAATAACAATTACCGCGAAACATAAGTAACTGGCGTATCAGTAAAGCTTGACGTTAACCTTAAATTTTGCACGATCAGGAGTTATTTGTACCTTTAAGTAAGCCCTTGCTTAATACACCAATATAGACATCTAAACACAAAACAAACACTGCTGAGTGCAACTCAAGATATAAACTAACTCAATGCACCATTATCCAATGCATTTGTGAGCGTAGATAGATAAATTACCAACATAACAAAATAAAAAGAACTGACTGAACACGAGATCGAGGTAGCGGACTTACTATACTTTGAATATTACAAGATTAAGTCACAATAAATCAAACCATAGCTATCTAAAGCAAGTAAAAACGAAGTTAAACCATACAATATGAAACGATTTAGTGCGAAAGGATTCGTGATGAGACAAAATGAGACGAGGCGAGCAAGACGAAATGAGACTAAGTAGTACGAGACGAGGCATGATGAGGCGATATGAAACGAATAAAAACAAAACATAAAGAAGCGAAATTAAGCAAAACAAAGCGAAGCAAAGTGGCACGAAACAGAAAACGAAACGGAACGAAACGAAACGAAACGAAGCGAAACGAAACGAAACGGAACAGTACGACACAAAACGAAAAGAAACAAAACCAAAGGAAACTAAACGATACAAAGCAGAACGGAACGTAACGAAACGAAATGAAATGAAACGAAACGAAACCAAACGAAACAAAACTGAATGGCACGGTACGGAACGGAACGAAACGAAACCAAACGAAGCAAAACTGAATGGCACGGAACGGAACAGAATGAAACGAAACGAAAAGCTAAACGAAACGAAACGAAGAGAACGAAACGAAACTGAACGGAACGGGCGAAACGGAACGGGCTGAAACGGAATTGAACAACACGAAAAGAAATTAATCGAAAACATCCGAAACGAAACAAAACGTAACGAAACGAAACGGAACGAAATGGAATGGAACATAACGGAACTGAGCGGAACCAAACGAAACGAAACGGAACGAAACGAATCCAAGCGATACGAAACGAAATGGAACAAAACGAAACAAAATGAAACAAAACTTAACATAACGGAAACGAAACGAAACGGAACGGAACGAAAGGAAACGAAGCGAAACGAAACGAAAGAAAGTGAAGGAAACTGAAACTAAAGAAAACGAAGCGAGGTGAAACAAGGCGAAGCAGCACAGGGCGAAGTGATCCCAGGCGAGACGGGGCTGGATGGGACTGTGCAGGATGGGACGGTACGAGACTAGACTGAACCATACGGGATGGGACGAGAAGAGCTAAGACGAGACGAGGCGAGCTAAGACGAGACTATATGAAACGATATAATGTACCAAACAAAAGGAAATAAAACAAGGCTAGAAAAATCGAGACAACGCGAAGCAAGACGATACGAGACAAAATGCGATGAAATGAGGCGAGACTGTACGGTACGATACGAGACGAGACGAGACGTGACGTGGTTGACAAGACGACACGAGGCCAGGCAAGGTGAAACGAAACGAAACCACCTATGCTTGTTGTAGATAAGGAGTTCTAAAGAGGCGATACCCTGTGTTACACTTTCGTTGAGGTTGAAAATAGCTATACAATGCGAGACCCGACGTTTTGGTTTTCGTCCGGTGCATTTGTGTAAGTGTAAGTGCGTTGTACGATAGATGAAAATAAGTATTGATTATTTTTTAATTCTGAGCTCTATTAACTTAATAAAATGGTCAATTAATAAATTAGTAATACCTGAAAATTTATTTATACTAGCAAAGACGAGTATAGCGCACGAACCTATTCCTTCAACCAGAAAGTTTGTAAATAATCAAAACAAGGTTATTGTATTTTGTTATGAATACCTAGCAATTTTTATGAATAAGTAATTTTTTAATCGAGTGTTCCTTAGTCGCCGTATGCGTATACCGTTTAGTTATTTAGCTACAACAGTTTTATTGCTTTAAACTATCTGAAATCCTCCGCGAAGATAAAATAGTTTTCTAACAATGGAAAATAAAGAAATCGCTTTTAAATGATTTTTGACGAGATTACTATGGTTATACAAGGGGCAAGCTACAATTATGGAGAATAGAAAGATTGACTCAAGTTTTTAGAATTTTTATTTTAAATATGTTCAAAGTAATTGCCATTTACAATTGACACTTGACGATGTCAATCTCTTCTTCTGACTGGAACCTTTTCCCTCTCAAATGTTTTTTGAGCTCAAAAAATAGCCAGAAGTCACACATCGCCAAATCCGGTGAATAAGGAGGACGTTCTATAATATTGATTTTGTTTTCCGCTAAATACTGAACAGTTGTCCCTGCTGCATGGGACGACGCGTTATCATGATGTAACATGATTCCTTTTCTTGGAACTTTACTGAACACAGTTGGCAAACAATTTTCAACATACCATTTATCGGTAACTGTCTTCTAATCTTCTAATTTAATTGCGGCCACCAAACCTGTACTTCTAAAAGATACTGCGTACATAACTTTTTCATTGCTCGTTGCTTTTTCACCATCGTAGGGGTTTCCTCATCTACATGTATCCAGATTCGGCTTTCTTGGCGAGTGGGAACATCAAAAAACGGTATGTACGTTTCATCGCCAGTTACCATTTTAGAAATAATTGGATGGCCTCCAGCATTCAACATATCTAAAGTTTGTTGGCAAATTCTAACACGTTTTATTTTTTGATTTTTTGAAGTCTGATTGTTTTTCTTTGTCACTGTTAGTAGTTACCACTTTCACTTTATTTTTGTTATTTTTAGGATTATGTTTCTGTTTGAAACATTATCCTAGGCACCACTCACTAATCTAAAATCAGTATTACCTTCTTCGCAATCCAAAATAGGTTGCGATGCATTCTCAGATTGATCGTCATTTTTACCTGAAAAATCAATTTGTAGTTGTTGCTTCCAACATTCATAAGAAAAATACACTGTCCGTTTACATACCCAGACACCCGCAACGCAAACCCAGCACATTATTGACTTTTATAATTTTTTGCACAAACAAAACACGCGGAAATTGACAGAACCACGTTTATTCTGAATTTTTATATGCTCGAATTACATTTTTGTTTTTATATTATTTAAGAATATATTTCAATTTCCTTTTTCAAATTACAGTTATACAATATAGTTATATACATTTTTTTGTTAGTTTATTTTAACCATAGGCAACCCAACACAACAGAACCTCCACTGAGAAAAATGAGCTAGCAAAACAGTGCAATTATAAAAGAATTATTGTGTACTCGTTTAGGGTGTTACAACGTCATCCAGCCGGGGGAGGTACCACCACCCTTACCATGGGCTCCTTAATATTGGGTCTCCGATATTCTGAGCTCGGTAAGGGCTGCCGGTTACCTTTTCCTCCATCCTTAATCTATTCTCATCCTTATTCTTCCTTCTCGCCCTCCCTGTCTTCCTATCGGATTAAAAGTCCCAACTTAAAAAATAAGATGGCTATGGTTTCTAGGGTAATAAATTCCGGACGTAAAATCCTGTCCCATTCGGATGTCCGGGAAACACAGGTCTCCTCTAAAAGCTACGAGTCACCGGACTTGCAATTTCCTCAATACCACCTTCACTGTAACTTTCGATATAAAGGAGGCGTATGTGCCTACATTAAGGACAGAATTGCTTGCAAGAGGGTTTCTTCCTTAGAAAATAAAAATTTTGACACGATTTGGTTTAAACATTCTGGTCCTAATTTTGTGAAATCCTACTGTTGCAGTTATTGGTCTCCTAATGACACTAACTTTCAAGACTTCTTCGATTACTTTAGTATGAAAGTTGACTATCTCCGGTCTCAGCTTCCATCTTGCGATATCTCAATTGTAGGCGATTTCAATCTTCATAATTCTAATTGGCTTCAGTTTTCATCTACTGCAAATCCTGCTGGTCACAGTGTAGAAACATTTGCTATTTCATGTGATCTCACACAAATGATTTCTCAACCCACAAGAATCCCTGATAACCCTAACCATACTCCACATTTTCTAGATCTCTTTTTTACACCAAACTCTCTTGTTTATAAAACTTACGTTCTTTCGCCTTTAGGTCCTTCCGACTATTGTCTAATAGAAATCATTTCTACTGTACCTAATTCCACTGTTTTTCGCAAAACCGATAAAACCTTGTGGTCTTTTAAGTCGGCTCGATGGAGTAATTTACGGGATTTCTTTGCAACCTTTCCATGGTGTGAATATTGTTTTAAGTCGTCCTCTTCTTCGGACATCGCTCTTTCAGTATCTGAAGTCATCCCCATTGGAATGGCGTTATAGATTCCCAAAAAAACAGTACCGTATAGGTCATTCACGTTCCCAACCCTAGTTCAATAAGGCTTGTGCTAATGCAATATCTTTAAAAAATAAATATTACATTAAATGGAAATCTAATAAATTGGTCGACAGTCATGTAGAATATGTTGGTGCTAGAAATATCTGCAAAAGTGTCATCTCTAAAACTAAAAAGTTGTTCGAACAACGAAAATGCAATGAATTAGCTACATCTCCTTTAGGCAGTCGTAAATTTTGATCTTTAGCTAAAGCCATTAGTAAAAACTTTGAAGCATCTTCATTTCCCCCCTGACATCTATTGACGGATCGGTAGTTGCTGATTATGTGCCCCTAGTCAAATCTTTTTCACACGCTATGAAACCAATTCATTTTCCGTACAAGCTCTTGGGATCGGCCATCAGTAGGCTTGATCTCAATAAGGCGACTGGCCCAGATGGTATCCTAGCTATTATCTTAAAAAAATGTTCCCCCGAACTAGTACCAGCCCTATCTAAGCTCTATACGATCTCTATGTCTTCTGGGGAATTCCCTTCATCATAGAAGTTAGCAAATGTTCAACCTATTCCCAAAAAAGGCGATAATACCGATCCCTCAAACTACCGACCAGTTGCCACCACTTCCATTTTGTCTAAAATCATGATAAAGTCATCAATCGGCAACTGCTCACGTTCCTTGAAACTAACAAACTCCTTAGTGACCACCAATATGGGTTTAGGTAAAGTCGTTCAACAGGTGATCTTCTTTCATATGTGACCTAAGTTTGGAACAATACAGTAGGGCAGTCCGGTGAAACAGTTGTAGTCGCTTTAGATATCTCAAAGGCATTTGACCAAGTTTGGCATAAGTATTTACTTGCCAAACTCACCTCGTTTGGGTTAAATGATACGCTCATCAGCTGGGTTTATGGTTTCCTTGATAAAAGACAAATACGTGTCGTAGTTGATGGCTTTTTTTCAAAAGAAGTTAGCATTAACGCGGGCGTACCACAGGGATCAGTTATAGCGCCCACACTTTTTCTGCTGTACATAAATGACCTTATTTCTTCAACAACTAACCCCATCCATTGCTTTGCTGACGATAGCACTCTTTACTATAGTTTATCTCAGTCTACTCATAGTGATAATCCACCTTCTATGTCAAATCAAGAAATTAAGGCTGAAATGGCAAATTCAATCAACAAATATATTCAAGGTATTCTCGAATGGGGAAGCAATAATCTAGTTAAATTTAATGCTAACAAAACTCAGTGTTGCCTTGTGTCCGCCAAAAAAGATCGATCATTTTCTGTTGTAAGCATGAATGGCTCAGTTCTTAAGTTTTCAGACTCTATGAGACTCTGTTGGGTATGACTGTTTCTTCAAATCTCTCATGGGTTGACCATCTTCTGTCAGCTACCAAAACAGCTGCTCGTAAAATAGGCTTTTTGTACAGATCTAAGCAATACTTTACCTCTCGACAACTCCTTCTGCTGTATAAGGCCCAAATTCGGTCTCATCTGGAATATAATTCTCACCTCTGGGTTAATGTTCCCCAATACGCTCTCGATATCGTTGATCGTATTCAAAAGAGAGCGATTAGGCTTATAAATGATCCGTTCTTAACTTCTCTGATTTCTGTTCTTTCTTTGTATTATCGTTATTACAACGGCTATTGTGCTGGTGAATTACATTCTTTGATACCATCTCCGGCTATCTTTGCGAGAAACACTCGGTTCGCTCATTCACATCATCAGTATGCAGTACAAATCTCCACTTGTCGTACCAAACGGGCGCAATCCACATTTTTCTACACGGCTTCTAAACTCTGGAATGATCTCCCTAGTTTCTGCTTTCCTCTCACTTATGAGAAAATTTAAGGTAGCTATTCATAGACATCTATTGGCAATTCATTATCCCTCTATCCATCCTCCTAAGTGTTCCTGAGTGCTTTAATAGTAATAATAATAGTAGTATTTATTACTCAACAGATAAGCATATCCAGTAACAGAGTAAATTAATAATGCATGAACGTAACACTATTTAATAATTAATACCATTATCAAAATGGTGACACATAGTCACATTACAAACGCATAGGGGTAAATGTATATATACCCATACACATACATACATATACAAATACACATATACAGTACATAAATAATAATAATAATAATAATAATAATAATAATAATAATAATAGGGTTTATTGCTGTAGTACATGTTATAGAAAAAAAAACACTTTACAGAAGTCTTAGATTACAAGATTCAAATTCTTGAACAGTATAAAAGGCTTTATTTAATAAAAAGAACTTAATTTTCCGTTTTAGCAATCCAAATTGGTAATAAATTAAAATATTTCACAGATAAATTAATAAAACTATTATGTGTTTTTGTTAGTCTATAAAAGTTTCTACATATATCACTACTGTTTCTCGTTCCATAGTCATGAACAATGGACCTAGTTGAATAAATATCAGAATGTGCTTTAGCATAAAGTATGCAGTTTAGAATAAAAATACTAGGAACAGTTAAAATTTTAAATTTAATAAAAAGAGATTTGCAATCTTCGGTATACCCAAGTCCTCCCACTACTCGAACAGCGCGACGTTGAAGGGCGAAAATTCGCGACGATTGAGAGCAGTTACCCCAAACTATGTTGCAGTAACACAGATGGCAGTGGATAAATGAGAAATATGCCATCTTTAGCATATTTTCTGAAATACTATCTGCAAGGCGGCGCATGAGATATATATTAGAACATAATAATTTGGCTAAAGACTTAACATGTTCTGAAAAGCTAAGTTTTGGATCTAATTTGACACCCAAAAATTGCACAAAGTTGGGGTTTTGAAGTGAATGAGGTTTCAAGGTGCTCATCATTTGAATGGTTTTGTTTTTATTTAGAATTAAAAGATTGTTTTGGCACCACTGTTCTGCCGAAATTAAAGCATTTTGGGCCTTGATTGCAACTTTAGAAAGATCACTATCACAAATAATTAATGTTGTGTCGTCTACATACAGAAGGCAATGGTTAAGGTTAGACAAATGAGGCGGTAAATCGTTAATAAATATTAAAAAAGGAGTGGTCCTAGTATTGATCCCTGGGGAACTCCCAAAGTCAATAAACGAGAATTTGATGTTTTATCATTCACTGTTACGACTTGGCGTCTGTTTTTTAAGTAAGAATAAATTAATTTGCAGCTAAGAGTACCAAAATTATAAATTTGTCTTAATTTCTGAACAAGAATCTCATGCGACACACTATCAAAAGCTCGAGCAAAATCTAAGAACAAGGCTATAGAATATTCACCTTTCTCAAACCAATATAGGGTATAGTTAATAAAATGTGCTACTGCATCTGAAGTATTTTGTCCTTTGCGAAATCCAAATTGTTGTTCAAAGAATATACATATCGCAAGCTATATCAGCGACATCACAATTATCACATTTAAACTAACAACTTCAATAACAAAGTTATCCTATTACAAAGTATGTCAGAGTTAAGCATGTTATAAAACATAATTCACAGTAAGGACATCAAAAAGCAAACACTCCAAGAAATTTGGGACTAATTAAATTCAATTTACGTTATTTCCAGATATGTTCAATAATAACTTTTTTGTACATTCTTTGGCTGAGCCTAAAAACATCTACATCATTTATCTGTTTATTGTGGTCCTCTAATATAGAATTCATTGAAGACATCTTAAAATGGGTGGTTCTTGGTATTTTTAGGAAGAATGTATCGTAAAAACGAGTTCCAACAGTAGGTATCCTAAACGTAACTAATTCTAGCAAATTTGAGTCATCAATTAATCCATTTAACAGTTTATAGAAAAACATTTGGGCGCTACACTTCCTACGATCACCCAAGGTTCTAAAATTAAATTTTGCAACTAATCCAGCACATGAGACGAATTTGGGGTATTGTTTCTCTTCCATATAAAATAGCAATTGAAGAAATCTACACTGAACCCTCTCAATAACTAATTGGTATTTTGTGCAATATGGCGACCAAACAAAAGAACAATATTTCAATTTACTGAGAACGGATGATTTGTAAAGGGTTTGAAATGGAATGGATGTTTTAAAGACTTTACAATTGCGGTAGATAAATCCCAATAACTGCATAGATTCCTTACAAATGTTTTTAATATGATAGACATAAGTCAATTTAGGATCAAATGTGATACTCAGGTATTTAATTACAGATACCCTTTGTAATACACTTTCACTCATCAAATAATTGAATATAACCGGGTTGGTTTTTCTAGTGAAATATAATACCTTGCATTTATTAGTATTAAAATACACTTTGTTCACTTTAGTCTAGTTCACAAGCTCGTCAATATCATGTTGTAAGTTGATACAGTCATTGCTATTTTGTATGTCAGAAAAAGTTTTAAATCATCCGCATAAAGTAGAAACTTGCTGGTTAATACGCAATCAGTGATGTCATTATAAATAACAAAAAATGAGGGGTCCTAAGTTGCTGCCCTGGCACTCCTGACGTAGCAACAAACGAATAGGACTGATAATTATTACAACAAACAAACAATATCTATCTCTTAAATAGTCCTTTAGTAAGTACAACAGGGGTTCATGAAACCCAAAACTCATTAATTTAGATATGAGTATGTCGTGGTCTACCTTATCAAATGCTTTCGAAAAGTCTGTGTATACAACGTCGACCTGAGATTTATTTTCCAGTACATTTGTAACAAAGTTACTTAAGTTGAACAAATTAGTATCTGTAGAACGTTTAGGCATGAATCCATGTTGAATGTAGAAATTTTGTAATGAACGTTCATAAAAATTTGTTCATACAAAATGGACTGGAATATTTTATCCGGTGTACATAAGATAGTAATAGGTCTGTAATTAGGGATTGAATCTTTAGGGCTGTTTTATGTACGGGCACTACCGGGAGGTTTTCCATAGTGTAGGAAATTTAGATTTGGAAATACATAAATTATATATGTCTGACAGAGGTTTGGCAAATATATACATGCAGTCCTTAAAATGTAACCTGGTATTCCATCTACACCAGTCGAAGACCATTTTAATTTTTTAAGTTCCTTATTACATCACCAGGTGAAATTTGTACTTTTATAAACACAGACGAGGTGTGGATATCCGTATAGCATGAAGAGGTCATGCTCGATGAAGGATCAAACACCGACCTATAGAAATCAGCGAATGCATTAGCTATATCCTGGCCTGAAGTGAGTAAGGCGTCACCTAGCTTCATACATGCTGGTATGGATGAGGTACCTTTGAGTTTACAAATTTGAAAAAATGCCTAGAAGCCTTTTTAATACTGTTTTCACATCTACTTAGATATAGAGTGTACGCTGTTGAGATTTCTTTCTTTAAAGAAGTCTTAATAAACTGGTATAACCTTCGTACCGACGGACTTTTTGTTCTTACATATCTACGTCTATATTTTTCTTTGATTCTAAGGTTCTTAATGATAGACCTATTGAACCATACGGGATACTTACAACTTTTGGTGTTTTTAGGCACATACATTTGAATTATACTATAAAGCTTATTATAAAATTGATTTAACACCGTGTCTACATCAGTATCGCCTGTTATGTCCAAATTTTCTAGCGCAATTCTATCATATAATTCACGGAGGTTTGCTTTATTAAAATTAAATTTTTAACAAGATTTATAGGATAATTCCTAACGAAAGAATTAACAATTTTAAGACATATGGGCGGGTGGTGAGTATCAACAATAAAGATAGGATCTAATACACGTACGACATTACAGCATAAGTTTGAAAATACCAAGTCAAGACAATAACCATTTTTATTGCTAATAAAACTTTGTTGAGTTAAGTTAAAGAAATTCACGCAGTTTTGCAAATCGTCGATTATACTAGTTACAGGGGAGAGTTGCCGAGGGTATTGAAATCTCCTATGATTAAAACATTACTATTATAAAATAGAGAAACATTTTCTATTTCATTTGTTAGAGTAATATACGCATCCAGTGGTAGCACGATACGCCAATTTTAGCCTGTTCAGGTCCACAATCATAAAAAATATTATAGTGTTACACGTCCAAACCGCACTAGGCGTCGTGTATGCTTACTACTGTAAGCGGGTTGCCAAGTCAGCTAACAGGAGATGGGCGTGGTCGAAATAAGAAGTAAAATGAATGATTAATACGCTCAAACACCTTACACCGATATTCAAACAGCTCAGTCCGGGAAAATATGTCTCCAGGCGCCACCACAATCGAAACTTTGCTAAAGTAATTGTATTAAGCTGGGTGTTAATTAACCCAACTTGGTTGTGGAAAGTAGGATTGTGCTTACTCAGTAAACTCTTACACGAGGGTCCTAAAACAACCACTCGTCCCAAACAATTCAACTCAAACTCAAATATATTTAGTACTACCCAGGTTATTAGAAACTTTTGAATACACCTCGTAAACCAAAATTTCCAAAAAAAATTTATCACTCAAATTTAACTGCATTCACGTAACCAACAGTTATAACAAAAAATCTGAAATACACGGGTCGTCACAAACTTCCTGATTGTACCCTGTACATACAAAATACCAAAGTTATAACACGTTAACTGAATATTTTCTACGTATCCCTCGTATAAATATAAAGTTAAATTTCTACTTATTAATGAATAAAATAGTTCTTCATTCAATGATCGATAATTAATTTTAAAATTCCTAACCAAAAGAAAATCAATGTCATCGGCTTAATAACAGTTCCTTTATGATACCTCTGAATCGTATGGGACATTCGTAAATATGTAAGTTCTCAAAACTCCATCTCTTAATTATACTTAATGAAATTTTTAATCAACAGCTGATCCGTCATTAGTGTACTGCGTTAAACGAAACTAACATGAAAATCTTCTTTAAAATTAACCTGGCAAATATAACCTTTCAGGTTGTTCATTAATCTTAAAACCAAAATATGCAAAGTCTACATTTAAATTGTCGAAAACTAGGTCACCAATTAAGTAAACGTCTCAAATGTGTCTCATATCTGGCTAAATAAACAACAGAATAAAAGTTAACGATAAATATATATTGTCCTGCACAAAATAATAATAAAAAAATAAATGTTTACATACACTACAACAGCGTGGTTGAAAACCAACCCACCACATCACTGTCAATACAAATGTGCGTTTCTGCAAAATTCTTACTACTAAAACAGCCAATACAACATAACTCGAGATCGATTACCTTTTTCCTTCAACACTAATTAATTAAAAAAAATTACACAACAACCCGCAAATAAAACTACCCAAAAGATGATCGCGCTCAACTGAGTTTTCAAAGTTCTTAAATTTAATTCTTACTTAAAGACTGTCCATTCATCCTTCGACTTTATTTCTTCTCTTCTCCGTAAACCAATTATTTGTAGTCCATGTGTATCCTTAGATTGCCTGAAGGCACATAACAAGTACTCCACAATTCCACAAACACTTATTCCTTTCGGTACTCGCGAATAGTCCAATTATGCGAGGTTATTACTCCAATAACCCGTAATAATCTGTACACGTTTGGTTGCCTCTTTAAAGTTTCTTGCAACCTTTAGGACAATTTAGCCCTTCCTTACACAAATCTTGTTATAAAACTGCTTACGCACTTTTTTTCCCTTGAAGAAAAAAAATCATAACTGATTTTATCTTCAATCTCAATTTTATTAATTGTTTTATTTATGAATGTCTTATACGATTCATCCCCTTTCGGTTACGCAGTTGTTTAAACAATGACTGCCTTCAATTTTATTCACAAATATAACTCCAACTCAACCCATTCTGAGGTCACACTTCACCTCGCGCGCGTCTTCCACCGAGCTCGCACCGACATCCACCAAAAGCAAAAGCCAAAAGCCCCTCGTCAATCTCTGACTTTCCTATTTATACCTCAAGCCATCCATCTTTAAACATGTCTTACTTCCACGCTATGTTCACCAATGGTATTCACTCAAACTTTCTTAGTGCCGACTGATGCTACCCTCTGCACAAACATGCTTGTAATTACTATACATCGCCACGTTTGTTCTTACCTGAAATTTTACAATTACTTTATGGAGAAGCCATTTCTCGTCATCACATTCATTCAGTGGCCACTCTGGACCATTACACAACTTTCAACGTTTATCTCTCACATGCGCTCATCTTCCTTCCGCAACATTTGTAAAAATAAGTACAGTCTAAGGTCTCAAATCCCATATACGTACACGTATTCTCAAAACTGATTGCACAACATTACGAGAACTTTCTATAATCAACAATTAAACATACCAAATCTTTCTCTACATATTCTAAAACATTCTATACTTATACCTTCACATCTTCCGGCAAAGGTTACTCCTTTGTCCTCCAACATTCCATTCCTTACCCAGTAGTCAACAGTAGCAAAACATTATTGTCCCGTCGACACATTTCTCTTCACATTTACATTCATCAGAATCTATTTATTCCAACACCAATGTCTCTATAACATTCAAATCCACGTATCTGCATACTGAATGATATTTCTCCTAAATTGCCAGTGGTGTATCAACCACCCACATACATTATGCATATACACAAAAAAATTTTTTTTCGTTCAAACTCAATACACCCGTACTCAAAACACGTAATACACGTCATTATAACATCTTACATACAGGGTGCGTCAACACAACCTTACAATAGTCACATTAAAACACTGTTCCATACTAAAACTGCATAATGGACATTTCCCATCATAAAACAGACTTGATACCTAGAATCAAGAAACATACATCGTTTTTTTAATAAGAAATCCTATTACTCAAACAAACCTTCCATAACCTTCCCAACTCACTACATAAACGAACTGGTGAAATTGAGAAAATGCATAACTATTTAAACGCGACTGAATCTCTTGCTAACAAACCCGATAACACAAATAAATTTATACCCAGACATACGTTTCTTAAAGACTCTATCGATAATAAAATTCAATTCCTTTTATTGAAACTGCGATAACAAACTAAAATAAAAATTCCCCACAACTTAACATTTTAATTTAAGATTCCACATATAACATTCTAAATACTCTAATACTCGGAAAAAATTCTACGACAAACTTCATCCACACGTAAGGATAACTGAGGATTAGCTAACATAAAAGCGCAGAAAAAGTTTAAAAATGAAAGACATTGAACATAATTTTGGTAATTTAAAGTTTGTTATTTCCAGCCATAACTAAATTAGAAGAGTTCGAAGAGTTCAAACGGTCAAAGTGACCGGTGCGGTGGTTTAGTGTAACAGTCAAATCCTACTATTTTCTTTGAAAACATTTCACGTAACAAATGTAATTTAGTATTTCCTAATTCCAAATGTAATTAATTTAAATCAGTGTAACATGGAAAGGGTTTTGGTTTTCTTTTTGTACGTCAGCATTTTCTCATTAAAATTAATAAGCTCGAAACTTTGGTTATTGAAACTTTTAATTGTAATTATACCAATACTATGTCTTGTTCCAAAATCACAACCGATGATTTAATCTAACACTTTCCTGACAAGGAAGGAAATTAGGATCAACTTAAAACTTATGTAACGATTTTAATCTCCTGAAGTTACAAATCCTATTTGAGAAATTATAAAAAAATTAGTTAAACTGTGCGATAGAATTAGGTCATTTGGTTGTCAATGACATGAAAAGAAATAGTAACTAGTGTTAGGTCTCGACGGTATCTGAGTGTGTCGGAAAATACTAATTTTCTTTAATGTTCACTTTTATGTACGCCTTCTTTGCATAAATTAAACGTAAAGCGCTAAAAACATGACCAGAATTAGCAGATTCACGAATTACGGTTCCAGTTGCTTAATTACTAATCAGGGAATTGTTAAAATAAAGGAGAATGGATAAACGATTTCTCTTTTTTTTTTGTAAAATGGATGAGTAAATGTGGAAAGATTTTTCGCTCATTTTTCATGTATATGAATAAATGTGAATAGCTGCTCCAGAGGATGTTTGCAAAATCATATTAAAACTTAAGCTTTGTTTTTATGAAGAGACATTTTTCCTTTGAAATGTGATAAGATCGCAAACTACATTAAACTTTAAGAAAATGATTTGTATGCACCGTTTAGAATAGAAGACCCAGTTGAACACATTTTTAAGAGTACTATCTGACAATAAACTAAATTTATGATTAGGTCGCACAAATAATAACACTTAATGGCGACAGACGTTTTACTACCAAAGTGAAATAATAATACCAAAATTTTACATCAACAATCGTAATAAAAATTCACGTTACAAGAGCGTAACAAAATAGCAATGTGACGTACCTGTAGATAAAAGATGTTTCTTATCATATTACAAAAATAACTAACACGGAACATGCCTTTTTTATGGTTTTGATGTTTTTATGATGATACCGTCTGATATAATTTATAAAGTATAGCTTTCCACTGTATTTTATTCACATACTTGCTATTGTGAATCATACTAAATATTATTCAAGTATAAGATCATTGAATGAATCAGTGCTTTTGAGTGAACAAATGATAAGTTATCAGATGTTTGCGTTTTATTACATTTTAAGTTATAATAAATTTTTTTTATTGGTCCTCTAGATCTGGGGTGTTTTATCATTACACCAAGAGTATGCTGGTATTAGACGGTTCACACTAACCTCAAATCTGATTATAAAATGTCAATACTAATGTAACAGTAGTGACATTTACGAAATTGAAATGAGTAACCAAGGATCACTGTAGAATAATAGCAAGAGCCTATTGAATTTTGGGGCGTCTTTCAATTGAAATAAAAGATTTGCATTAAATTTTACAACATAATTTGATACAACTAAAAAACATTCACCACACGACCTTCCAACCTGCAAAATGGAGATTAAAGAAATGAAATAATTTTAATAACATTTTATAAGGATAATTATGCAACCTCTTTTATAGGAAAAGTTCAATCCGAAAATAGGCAACATTATAAACGCAAAACTTTAATCCATGTCAAACAGATATTTAAAACTTCATGACAGACAGAGGTTAATAGACATCTAGATGCTAACTTAAATTAAAAGAGATGAAATAATTTTAATTTCAATTTTTACCTTGCAACCTACATATATGTATGTAGGTATAATGGCTGTCTATTAATAATTGAAGCTGACGTCATGTAGCAAATTTTGGTTAGGTTGGTACCACTACATTTCATTTCGGTCGCAGCGATTGACATTAGCGTCTTGCTCAGAGGTAAATACCATTGGAAAGTCGTTAAACAAACCTGAAATGCATGGTATTTTTAAACATAACCTGGAAGTTTATATCAAATATTACGCAAATTTGAATAACTTATTTTAGACATTATGAAAATAACTGATTGTGAATATAACGAAAAATTACTATAGGAATGAAGAATGAAGGGAAAAATTATAATTAAAGCTAATGAAAAACAGACACGTGCGGCTATGGCAAAAAGGTAGAAACCAATAGATTTTACAATATAATTCTCAGTGTTTCAAATACTAACCAAAGAAATTTTCTAGATTTGACATGACGTCAGCTTCAATAATTAATAGATACGCGTTAGAAGGTTATGCAATAGACTTTTTTTTTCACTATCGCTGAATCTATTTTTTAGCTCATTTTACAACCTTAGGCCAAGCATGTGCGCGTGTGTGTGCATGTGTGCGTGCGTGCGTGTGTGCGTCTGTGCGTGTGCGCGTGTGTGTGTGTGTGCGTGTGCGTGTGTGCTGTGTGCTGTGTGCGTGTGTGCTGTGTGCGTGTGCGTGTGTGCGTGTGCGTGTGTGTGTGCGTGTGTGCGTGTGTCGTGTGTGGTGTGGTGTGTGCGTGTGCATGCGTGGCGGTGCGTGGTCGCGTGATGCGCTGTGCGTAGTGCGTGGTGCGTGCGTGGTGCGTAGGTGCGTGCGTACAGTGCGTGTGCGTGGTGTGTGTGTGTGTGTGTGTGTGTGTGTGTGTGTGTGTGTGTATGGATGTATGTTAGTATCCACGATAACTCCAGAACGAAAATACCTATGTACTTAAGATTCTGTATTTAAGCTTTTTTTCATTTGGCTTAGAGGTGATTAGAGTTTAGAAGAAATTCAGTGGCGGAGGGGAGGGGGGGTTATTAGGTGTAGTTTTTATCAAATATTTCATAATATTTTAAAGATATAAAAATACCTGGATACAGACCTTAAGCTTATCTATTAATTATGTTCTATGCAATGTTTTGTGATATGACGTGTAGTTTAGCGGCAAAAAAATTTGTAATGTAGAATTTATGTGTTAGTTAGAATTTTTTTAATTATCTGAATAACGATTCTTTTATAAGAAAAGGTGAGGATGTATTCTTTAAAGAAAATGTAATTTTAGATAAATTATAAATTTTCTTTAATGTAAAGCATAATACATTTAAAAATTCAATAAATATGATTGAAAATGCTGAAGCTGTATTATCAATATTATTATGGAAGCGGGTGGCTTTGGTTTTTTTTTTTTAACGTGTATTTATGTCTATGAATCTCTATCTGACATGAAGTTTTAAACGTTGTTCTGACATATATTACTGTTTTTTTAGTTTTACAACGTTGCCTGTTTTCGTTATGAACGTATAAAAAAGAGGTTGCGTAGATATTCTAAAAAAATTGAAATTAAAATTATTTCATTTTTTTAAGTTTAAGTTAGCATCTAGGTCTAGATCTGTCTGTCATGAAGTTTTAAACGTCTGTTTTACGTAGGTTATTGTTTTTCCCTTTACAATGTTGCCTATTTTGTAATGAGCTTCTTATAAAGGATGTTGCATAGTTATCCTAAAAAAAATGTATTAAAATTATTTCATTTCATTTAATTTCCATTTTGTAGATTGGAAGGTCGTGTGGTGTTCCACACCAGAACTATGGAACCTCTTTTTTATACGTTCATAACCAAAACAGGCAACATTTTAAAAACAAAGACAATATCCTATGTCAGAATGACGTTTAAAACTTCATGTCAGATGGAGATTCGTAGACATGTTAACGTAAAAAAAATTCTAAATCCGCCTGCTTCTATAAATATATCGATAACACAGTTCAGCATTTTCAATCATATATCTTTAATTTTTACATTTATTTCGCTTTACATTAAAAAACTTTATAAAGAAAATTTATGGAAAAATAAATTTTCTTTGAAAAATACATCTGCACTTTTTCTGATAAAATTAATTGTTATTCAGATAATAAAAAAATTCTGTCTTTCTACCTTAGGAATTTTTTGCCGCTAAACGTCGCGTCATATCAAAAAATGGCATAGAACACAATTAACCAATATGTCATTGTCGACAGCACCGTTTGTGGCGCGCTCCGAAACTAGCCGACAACGCGCGAAAATTTGAATGTATTCCCCTTTCCGACTTTCTCAATTTTTTGTTTTTTACTGTGCCCAATAGGTCTTGATAGATAATAAAAATAAAAAACAGAGCAGTTTTAATAAAACTTTATAAATAAAATTAAATAAATACATCAATAGTCTGCAGCTGCAGTGGCTGCGACGTTTCACGTCCTCTGCACGGCCGTCCTCACATATACACACACACATACTTGCAATTAATCGACTGTGCACATCAATAACAGCTAAAGTACAAATTTCAAAAAAATTAAGTAACACGGTAACAATTTAAAAATGGAGGAAAAAAGTTTTAAGAAACGATGCGACAGATGACATTTATGATTTTTTGAAGTCTGAAAGTTAAAACACTGTTACCATAGACGCATTTACGGTAGAAGTCGTACATTGTCGAAGTATTCCGATTCACCAACACTAGCGCGCTTCAAATGGCGCGCTCCACTATTAATAATTTACCACAGGTTTAACATATGAGCTAGGCATATATTTATTTATATTTTGTATGTGGTCCGCTCGTACGCACGCACGCACGCTCGCTCACACGCACACACGCACATACACCCCATCATGGCCGATCTTGGCAAAACTTGGACTAATGTAAAGTGAGCTAGTAAGTCGATTTAGCGATAATGAAAAAAGGTGGAGAAAAAATGGAGGAGAAATAGCTTTAAGAAACGATGCGACAGATGACATTTATGATTTTTTTAAGTCTGAAAATTAAAACACTATTACCATGGACGCATTTACGGTGGAAGTCGTACATTGTCGAACTATTCCGATTCTCCAACACTAGCGCTTCATATGGCGCGCTCCAATACTAATAATTTCCCACAGGTTTAACATAAGGGCTAGGCATATATTTATTTATATTTTGTATATGGCACGCACGCACGCACGTACGCACGCACGCTCGCACACACACGTACACACGCACACTCACCACATCATGGCCGATCTTGGCAAACTTGGCCTAATGTAAAATGAGCCAATAAGTTCCATAATCTTCTATACCTACATATGTATGTATATATACGTTGGAAGGTAAAAAAGCAACATACATCAATTATGTGAAAATAAATTAATCAAATTTGACGTTAGTAAGAAATACTATACCAACTTTGTAAAAATAACTCCCAAATCTAGAGGGTAATTAAAAAAATTGTATATACTAATTTCTAGTTCGTTTTGTAGAAGCTCGGTATAACGGGGGTGCGTAAATCTATTCCCCGCACACATCAACCATACAGATATTACAAAATGGTTGTACTCCTATCGAGAATGGCTAAGTAAAAGTTGCGGTAGGTATCTCATTCAAACCCTAGCACATTTCAACCTTAGAATGTAGGTCTATGTTCTAAGATTTCAACACATAAGCGCAGTCTACATCGTTGTGGACCTCTAACCCTAAAGAAACGTTGCAGGGTTTAAAAAGAAAATTTGCTGAGCACGCTATTACGATATTTATAAAGGTATTTAAATATAAATTTTGAAATAAAGCTAAATTGACGTTTAATAAAAACAAAATTAAAAATGTTAAGTTGGAAAATCCGTTGTACATACACATTTTTAAAATTTCAGTAAGTCCTATAATCGGTATTTTGTTTAAAATTAGATTTTTTGACAGTAAGGAAACTTAAAAACAATGTATTATTGTTTGATGTTTCCAAACTTGCATTGCGCAGTTTTGATTGAGAGTTATGCTTGTGCGGGTACATTCTAAAACATTTAAACATATGTCTACGTAACTTGCCATTACGAATTAAACAAGGTTTCATTTTTTTATGTTTAAACAAAACTGTACCTAAATGTAGGATTGATTACATACAGAATACAGATACAGATAATTTTGATCAGCAGGATGGAGCACTTGTTCACAACTATCGGGAAACTAGTTCTCTTCCGAATAATCTTATTAATGACAGCTGGATTGGAATTAATGGGCCGATTTCGTGGCCTCCAAGATCACCTGATTTCACCCAATTCAATTTTTTCTTGTGGGGTTATCTGAAAATCGCATTTATTTAAGACGATACAATAATGTTCATGCTATCAAAAATGCAGTTTGAGAAGAGTTTTGTCAAATAGACGGCAGATCCGTTTTGAAAAGAGTAAAAGATGTTCATAAACGAGTTGACAAATGTCTTCAGGAACAAGGTGGAATTTTTGAACATCTTAAATGGAGTTGTAGAGCTAGAACCTAGAACAAAATGTTGTTTTATAATCAAATTAATGTTTTTCAGTATTTTTTATATGCAGTATTTTTTTATATCGTCATAACTTCATTATAAATATCGTGATGTGTTTCCATAGCCTCCTCAATTAGTTTAGGTTTAGGTCCTTATAACTTCGTTATTTTTAATTCTAACAAAAAGTTTTTATTCCTAATATCATGGAGATTCTTAAAAAATAATAATATACATGATGTTTTTGTATCTCGATAGTTCAGTTGGTTAGAGCGGAACTTTTTGTTTATCTATTTAATGATATTAATAATAATTTTAGTTACATGTTTACTTTTGAACTTTTTCGTTCATAATAATTTAATATTGGTCAAGTTGCTTTCGGATCTGTGAATCCTTGCGATATTTCTAGCTTACATTACATTAAAATAAGTAATTTGCCTGTAATCTCATTATATTTGGAATTTACATCAGTTCTACATACATAAGGATAAAATTTATAGTGATTGGGACTTGTATCTCGATAGCTGAGTTTGTTAGAGCGGTACTCTAGCAAGTTCAAGTTCAAGATCAACAAGTTTATTAGAATTTTTTGATACATTTAACCATGTATACATTACAATTAATATACAATAAAATAAAAAGTTATAATGTATTTACTAGTGTTTGTGGTGGGCTTAACTCTAGCAAAGTGCATGTCGTAGGTTCAAACCCTACTCGAGGTAAACTTTCTTATTTATGGATTTAATAAAATTAATAATAAGTTTAGTTACATAGTGTTCTATTAAAAAAAATACTATTTTGCCTAAAAACTCAAAAACGCGATGTTCAACTGTTTTCTTTAATTCCACTATTGTAATCAGCAGAAAAAATTCTACAAGTGTATTAATTTAACCGTTGTTGTAGCATTAACAATAAAGAAGTTACCAATGGTGCGCACTTGATTTGGATCACCTAGTGTAGGTACAAGAAATATAAACCCTTACTATAGATTCCAAACAGTGAATTTTTGCGTTAAATTTTGGTACAGTTACAAAAAAAAACACATTAAATTTTGCAATTCAAAGCAAGAAACCAAAAAAATAATAATCAAATTCAGTCGGCGCTTGCAAGACCGTATTATCAATAACTATCTTTTAGTCAATACAAAGGAAACAATAAAGATATCGGTAACGTAACTTTTCTGAAATAAACTTTCAATTTACAACCTTACAGAGACAAAAAAATCAGGATATTAACATATAAATAGTGTGAATGAATACCCTGCTTCTAAATTTCCTGAAGGGCCTTTCTACAATAAATTACACGAAAACAAGCGAATGCATCATCCACATAAACACAAAAAGCACACACTTTATTGTTATCACTAACTAAAACTAAAACTAAAATAAAAGTTTACCTTACTTTGCACGTGCTGCAATAGAATACTCTCCTTCTTCTGGAGTACAATATACTAAGTCGTGCAACTGTTGGATTGCGTGCTGACGCGACAGGGCTCCACTGAATTTCTACGGCTCACTCTCAAAATAATATCTCACAAACGGTAACTTCCCATTTAATCTACGCCAGTTGATTCAACCAAAAACATCAAATAACTATTGTGATTTAATGTAAATGCACCAATCTCTATAAAACGTTGTCAACGTTGCGTTATATACAAAGCGTTCTTTAACGTTAATCCATTTAGTCTAAACTCTAGTAAAGAGGTACTATATACATCAAGTTTGTACTTTATTTGTGTGCTGGGCGATACATGTGAAACTACCCCTTGAGCCAGGAACTCCGTAAAACTAATCCGCATGACCAAAATGCGTTAAACCAGATCAACAAAACAAAGGCTCAGCACAACAAAAAATACTGAAACCAATTACTTCCATGACAAAATTGTCACTATTGGCAAGCCGAAACACTACGATAAGAAAACCTGGGTAAAACTCAATATTATCGCATACAAATGAAAGCGGAGAGTTCTCTTACGGTAATGTTCGATACACTCTCGGTATGATATAACTTGTTCCAACCCCTTTCACGTAAATTGCAAAAAACGCAAACAATGAGTCTTCCTCTGCATCATAGACGTGACTGCTTTAAGCACCGTTTAGATCTCGCCATCTTCACTTCTATCCCCTTACATTTTAATTTAACCAACCATAACGGTTTACTACTTCAAATTTTAAATTGCGCCAAAAATATGAGATAATCTGAGATGCCCATGACAACGAAACTCTACTATAATGAACCTTAAAATAACGTATATCAAATTAAAACTATTTGCTGAAAACCTAAAGGTCTTATGGAAATACTCCGACAAATCGTCGCCTCCAACGTCTCAATAAACAGCGAAATATACTTTCTACGCTGAATTTAAATACAAAGTAACAATTTCAATGTGATCCGTAATTTTCCAGTGACGCGATTTTAACGTAAATGACTATATTTAACGATATCTATAAAATTACAATCCACTCTTATTTACAAAGAAACTAATTAATTCTTCTTCTCAAATTAGTAAAAAGGTTTCACTAAATATTGATATGAATAACGTCAATCACATCTTAATTTGTATCTTTCATCAAAATTTGATGAACAACCGAAACTTTATTTTCGTTTTTAGAAAAAAAAAATAGTTTTAAATGCGACTGTTATCTGTGAAAAGAATAAAACGTTACAATAGAAAAGCTTCCCAAAGAATGTATGCGTTATCTAGTTCAGTTGCATGAAGTTATACTACATTTCAGATGTACCGTATTAACAAATAATTTATAATTTCACAATTAACGGCAAATAATCGATAAAATCACGGCCACGTGACAATTTGGGAAAAAAATGATGAATTATTTATTTACTTATTCTAAAGCTGTCGGACAGAAACTCTGCCCATTGCCAGACGTAATGTCAAAGTGACAAATATTGACAAGGTAACATCGATTGCAAATTATTTTATGGAATATAATAAACACACATAATAAACCAACATTTAGATATGTTGATATTTTTTTATCTGGCGTTTTGGGAAGAAGAACTAATGGTGTCCCTAAACCATACCAACATTAAATTTACAATAGTCCTTGATGTTCTAATGGAAAGAAAACAAGATTGAGGCCTAACACATTCCGTATATCGTAAGCCAACTCATACAGACAAAACAATTTTAATTCGTCATTACAAAGAAATCCGTGTAACAAAGGTACGCCGGTTTAAAGTACTAATAACAAGCAATCAAAAGTTTACGTAATAATTCGCTAGATATCAATTTAATTCAATAATGGAAACACGTTTACTAAACTATTATGTATTTTTTTTAATTATTAAGCATTGAACAAAATATATACAAAACCTTATCTAAACTCGCGATCTCCTTTCTTCTCTTAAGCAAATTCGTCGTACGAAGGTGTGCATGGTTGCCTCGGCGCAATTCTTGACTTCCATCAGCAACATCCAGTTGATACTACAAAAGCTAGGCTAATTAACGACAAAAGCTTCTTGCAGCAAATGTAGATTAAAGTTTACTTCTCCAAGAGAAATAACACTCACAAATATAAATATCGCACTTACGACCAATTTTAACGTTAATGTTTTTCAGCGTTTTAGTTTACTGTAAACACTTGAATGACCTTTATTTCTAATTGTTTATGGATTACTTGTAGCACTTGCTTGTGCCATTTATGATTGATCAGCGTTCGAACTTCTATGCTCATTCACGAGGTGTTACAGTTTAAACAACGTACGAATAAAGTCATTTCAAATAAGTAAAAGATTGGAGCAAAATGAAAAGTTCAGGCGAGTCCAAGTTTGGAAAACCCAGTTTACATTTTAGCTCTATAGCTCATAAAGCGGTTTTAAGAGACTACACAATTTTTTTGATCGAGTCTCGGTACATAGACGTACTCTTAGATAAGTCACGAAGAAACTGTCTCATCGAAGAACAAAGAGTTCCAAAACAAAATGAAGCTGTAATAAAAAATAATATTAATGGATGTTACCAGAACTCTTGATCGTCAACGTTTTCCTGGAAATGAAGAAAGTGATGACAAATTTCTGCAAAACAGTTATGCTGATTTCTCGACATAACATAGTTCTCAACAAATAGTTTGTTGACAAACAACTTAGACCATGTCACACCTCTTATGTGATATCAAATTTATTGGGCTACTGGGTAATGAAGCCCGTTCTAAAATAATTAGCGAGATATAAAAAGCTTCTTTTTTGCCTATTATGGCTGATCATACTCCTGACGCATCTGACAAAGAAATGATGTCGTTACATATTAGGACTGTGGACGAAAATGGTTTTCCAAAATAAACACTTCTTGTAATTGCAGAAGCAACTGATAAAAGCGGAAGTGGTACAGCTAACGATTTCTTAAAGATTCTACGAGGCAATAATACAGATACATCAAAAGAAGCTTTTCTATCATACGATTTTGCTTCTTCGATATCCGGAAAGTAAGTGGCACTCAACAAAAATAAGCGAACTAGTTGGTCACAACTACCTATGAGTCGTGTCATCTCCACAGAACTAACGCTGCTTTAGAACACTGCTGCGTAGTAAGTCCGATAATTGCCGTATTGATTATTTTGGTAGAGTTGTATGTATTTTTTCATAATAGTTCTAAAAAATTTTAGTATTTAAACAGTACGTTTGAAGTCGTAGAAAATTATTTGAGTTCAAAAAATCTGTCAAAAACAAGATGCGCAGCAAGAGAAGAGGTCTCGCATTCTGTAAATACTTCTTTTGAAAAGATTGCATTGCTAGAACCAAGGCAATAGGTTTATCAAGAAGATTAACAACGTTTGATTTTGTGATTTCACTATTCTTTCTAAAATCCATTTTATTGAAATTGAAAGTCGCTACAAAAACACTTGAGAGTGAAACTTTTAATTTAGTTCATGACATTGCTGAAATAGAAGCCAAGGCGAATTTTCTGTCTGAAATTAGACAGGGAAATGATATTGATAATTTGATAGAAATCGCAAATACTTTTGCGGTACAAAATAACATCATTCCTGAAGATGATTTTTGAAAACATCTTGGACGCAAGATTCCACTTTTGCGATTAGACCAAAATGCTGTAAATTTCGATATAAATGAATTTGACAGAAGTGAATTTTCGAAATCTTTGAACACAGTAATTACTTTCTCAAAGAAATCTTAAAACAGTTCATTGAAAGCATTAGACCCAATATATTTTCCTGCCTCTGAATATCGACAATTTATCAATAGATAACATTGAGAATATTGTTTTAATCTACCCAAATAACAGCAGTCCGGACCCATTTGTTTGTCAAGCAGAAATACAGATTCTTTTTGAAATAATAAGTACAGATAATATGCGATCAATGGATGAAGTTATGAAATTTGCAAAAGAACGAAAGAACATACTTCCTCTTTCCTTTCAAGCTTGCCAGTTTGTATTCAGGGCAGGTTATTCAGTGGCGTCAAATGAAAGAGGCTTTAGTGCACTGAAATTAATTAAAAATTATTGAATGACAACAGATCGCTTAGATCATCTTATAATGATGCAATTGCCAAAAGGTTTAACAGACCAGGTTAGTATGAGAAGCCTAATAAAAAATAGGTTTTTCTGAAACGGCGGAGAGTTCTCATTGTGCACTAAATTTTTTGTTACGTTCTTTTTTGTATTGATGAGTTGGTTATAAAAGTTTTTATTTTTTAAATTATTTATTTAATATAACTACCCGTTTGATTTGGAAAATATTACGGTTGAGTTGGCAAAAAGTCTGCCCCCCCTAATTTTTTTGGCTTGGGCCAAGTCCCTGCACCTACAGATGATAAATCTACAACTTCAAATAGGTTTAACATCTTACCTTTCCTTGCAAACACTACGGATAAAATTGGTAAAATATTACAAATCAGTATTAAAATTCGAAATCTTCTGAATTCTGCTAAAGACCAAATACATACATTTGGTGTTTACGAAGTACCATGCTCTTGTAAAGTCTACATTGGTGAAACTAGAAGAATCATTAACACCAGATTAACACAAAAGACACTTTTACCTTATGCTACTAAATGAGCTATTGCTGAACATGCCTTAAACATTCTGCATAATATAAAATTTGAAGACACAAGAATTCCGGTTAACGGTAGGAATTGGTATACAAGGAAGTTATTGAAATTCTGATACAGTCTAATAACTTGAACAAAGATGATGGATATGTACTGTCCGATACAATTCCGATTTAAGGACTGAAAGTTTTACAGTCTACAACAGTGATTTAACTTTAAATCTTTTATTGCCTGATTAATATTTGTCACTCTGATATTACGCCTGACGATTACGCACAGATTCTGAGAGCTTGCGAATAAATATATAAATAATTTACACTTTTTCTTTCTCTCAAACGAGACTCAGTTTATAAAAATCGGTTGAGTTAAAAAAAAGTTATTACATTTTTTTTCACCTCTTCCTGCTCCCTTCATTTAACAAAATAGAGAAAATGTTAAAAAAAAAGAATTTGTTTTTAAGCTTACGAAGTTTATAAACTATTTTCGACACATCTTGGTAACGTCGATTTAAGAGAAGAAGCTGATTTTCTAATTTAGTGTTGGCGTACGTCTCCTAGCGACCATCTTTCGAACATGAATTTCCACCGATTTCTTTTGTCCGGTTTACCTATTATTATTGTTATTCCAATGTAACTGTCAGACTGACAGTTCCCGAGATATACCCACCGTCGATTTTTAGTTGGCCACCCGGTACGTTATTTTATTATAAACTGAATGCTGTATACTAAAATTCACACAAATTTCTTTCCGACGTTATCGTTATTCCTTTTGGTGTTAATTAAAATTTAAGGTACTTAAGGTAGGTCGTTTTGGGAATTTGAACTCTGCAAGTGACTTTAATTCAACTTTTCTAGAAATTTTGCATGAGAAAGTTTACGTAAAAAAGATATGTTTAAGGTGTTTTGGACAATACGCTGATTTTTTATTGTAATCCTTACTTTAATTGTAACATACGAATAGTGTTAAAAAATATGAGCATATTATTTCATGATCAAGTGTAACATCATATGCCATCTCATTCCTATCACAGAATGCTATAGTTATTTACGAGGTACTAAACTTAAAAAACAAGATATTTTGATTACATGCAAGTGATTTATTTGTTTTGCGGAAATCGTTAATTTACACAACCCTACAGTGGCAATGTTCCTTTTTGGTTTATTTTGTTCTGATAAAGGCTGATGAGAATTTCTCTATTAGAATATTTGTTAATTTGAGTTTGTTTGATATAATTTCGTTTGGAGATTTACGTAACGTAAAGATATAGTAAATAAGATCGTTTACCGATCAGACGGTCTTTTAGCACGTATGTGCTAGTATGTGCAAATAGCTTTCCAGGAACCATCATACCGGCTATTGATTCACTGATTTACTTGATTTGCGACAAAAAGGTAAGCAAGTTTTTTGTTTGTTTGGGAACTTATCTGTGAACTTTTCGCAGTTAGGTATTACGACCCCTATTTTGATATTCATTCGACCACGTTTTGTTGTGACAAATATTCATCTTAAATTGAATAATTAAAGACCAAGTTGACCAATTATTTCTTTTGTTAATTAAGCCAGTAACTTTACATTGAAGTTTACCGAAATCTATAATGAATTTTGAGTTTAATTATTGCAATTCTTGCGGATTTTAAATGAAGCTTAATATTTTATTTAAGTGGAAGTGTGAACTTTGCGTAGATATTTTTGAAATAGAATTTTAGGAAGAGGTGAGTGTTTTCTTTTCGAGTGAACATTATGAGTTCCTGTTAGTCCATTATTTTAAGATCTAGTTCATGAGGTTTTTCCCGCTATAAATTTATTTAGCAGGAGGCACCTTTGTGACCTATTTTTTTTATTTATTACGCAATGCTAGGTAGATACCAGTGAAGCGCAAAGTGTGAATGAGTAACGAAGTGTGTAAGCAAATACGTAATCTAAACGTCATTCAGATTAGATCACGAGTAACATTTTGTAAAAAATATAATATATAAATACAAATGTATGCATCTAAACGTACCTAAGTATTGTAAATGGCAGTTAAATGCTAGTTAGATTGGAGGTAGTGTGTAAATATTTTAAGAAGAGTATAATAAATTAATCTTCTGATATTAATTACAATCTTTATTTAATAAGCTAAGGTCATGTGATAATTATCCAAAAAGGCAAGCCAGAAGATATTAAAATCGAATGAATGAGGTTATAGCATATTACATAAACACTGAAAATTTAAATTTTTAGTTAAATAGTAAGAATGATTCGTTGAAGTCAAAAACTTACAGGTGATGTTATAGATAAGTTTAGAAGCAATCGGTTCAAATTGTAAGTAAAAATTATATTGAGATATTTAAATAATTTTGGTCAAATACTATTCTATTATTTTAAAATTACCGAAGTATAAAAATAAAACGTAAAAAATTTACTCAATTGTTAGTGCAAAAACCCTATTTCAGACACATAAAATTAGTTAAACAGTTAATTTATGTAAGATCAATCAACGCCCTCTTCATATATAATCATTAAAAAATATTCATAGAAATGTTAGCATTTAATGTGGAACCTATAATAAACAGAACGTTAATCAAAGTGTTACCTTTAAACGTGAGACAGTAATACAATGTTCAACATGGTTAACGAAGGTGGCCGATAGCCTAGTGGGAAGGGGTGAGGAAAGACTGTATGTCGATTTGGGTGTAACTTGAATGCACCATCATGGATCAAATACCAGGGAAAGTCATAGATCAAAGGGAGCCAGTTTTTTTTTATCTAAGGTATTGGCGTAATTAGCATACAAATAAACGCTTGTACTTCTCAGCAATATTCAAAAACTAACAAAAACTTGCTTACCTTTCGTAGCATTCAACCATGTAGACCAGCAGAAGGGCCCCTAGACTGGTGCTGTGCTGTGGGACCATTTGTAAAGGTTACAGGCTCAATGACTCAAGTTTTACTTGACAGTAATTTTATCAGTAAATTTCTATGTTCAAAAATCTTAATCTTTATTTTAATAATAGTAGCATAAAATGGAATAAAACACCCAAAACTTAAAACTCTTGCCAAAATCATAAATAAAACACAGTATTCATCGCTACTGCAAGGCTGTTCAATTTCAATATTTTTCAACGTACGAGCAGAAGAAAGAGAAAATAATAATCTCATATATAATTTTGTTTTCTGAATGCCGAAACCGTCAAGTAATATTACCACTGTGAGTTGGTCGGAAAGTACAGTAAATCAACAATTTAAAAAATTTTTAAATTTTGATTAACGCAAATACCTAAATTTTAAAATCTACTTTCAACGCATTTTTGTCAATGTAAATACGGAAAATACGAAATGATAACCATAGAATAAATAATCAAGTAAACAGCGGAAAACGCCGTTGTAACTGGAATTCCTTAACAATGAAGGTACGCTAACTTATAACGCGCTGACGTGCCTTTGCGGTTTTTACTGTTGAGGGTATTACTACTAATGAATAATTCTCACTTTTCCCTTTTCTAGCTCAGTCGGAATTTTGTACTTGCAAAATAAGGATCGGGGTTCGTTATTCAGGTTCTCAACACGTTGAACAAATAGATTACAAAGATTCATATATATAACTTTATTTCCTATTTATTTTACACTTCTATATTATATGGTTATTTAAATTATTTAACTAGGATAGATACAGGTAAATGTACGGAACTGTGACCCATGCTCTCGGGTGCCAAATTGTAACGGTAACGCCACCTCCCTCTTCGGTATCTTTCGTCCAGGTACTAATGGTTAGATGGTCCTCTGGAGTTTCTGTAATGTAACATTAATAGAAGGTTTGGGGTTTTGACTTTTAGTTTTCGTCCTTGAACTGTTTCAATTTATACTGCTTAATTGCCGAAATAAATAAATAATTTTACCTGAATACGTCCCTGTATAAAATACAGAAGCAGGTAGCCAGATAACGCGGTATAAACACGTGCGCGATAAGACACTGAGTTCAATACTCTGCCTTTAAAGAAATAATCAATATTTTAAAGCGGTCGGTTATAAGTGTATAATTTTATACCTGCTTTTCTTATGAAAATAAACTCATTCACATTTACATTCCATTTAATGTACGATCTTTAGTTAAATGAAAGCTTTTCGTTTATTTAGGTAGCTGGTGTACGGTAGCGGCGTATTATTTGTTTCCTCTTACGAGATTAATTTTAGTATACCGGTTTTTATTTGAACAAAAAATAAAAAATAAAAGCTTTTTGTTATGTTGGCCGTTTTTAAAATATAAAACCTTCGTTTTCTATTTTAAAGTAAATTTTTTCGCGTCTAACAATCACGATTTGACTTATTTAACACAAGAAACTATCAGATAGTTTCTGGTTTACGGGTAACAATCTTAGTACTTGTCAAAGGTGCAACTTACGTTTTTACGGTGGCGGCGGTGGTGGTTTGTTTACTTTACAGGTGGTTATTTAATACTGACGGACACGTCTAGTGTTTACGGTTACGTTTCTATATTACTGGATTAACGGCGTTAACGAGGTGTTCAGCTTAATCTTCCGACGAGGTTTTAATTACAGGTATCTGGCGGTCGCTGGTACGTTTGTCGAGGTGTGTTGTGTTGTAGTGTTCGTGTAAATTTGTGTAGGTGGATTTCCTTCGTTAGTAATCTGGGCAAACCACCCGTTATACCAAACAATAGGATCTCGGTCGGTCAAATGGAATGTCGGGCAACTACCCTTCAAACTCCACAGTGTAGGTGTGTATAGGTGGATCTCCTTTGTTAGTAACCTGGGCAAACCACCCGTTAAACTAAACAATAGGATCTCGTTCAGTCAAATGGAATGTCGGGCAACTACCCTTCAAACTCCACAGTGTAGGTGTGTATGTCTAGTAACAGAAGAGTACGTCTAGTAACAGAAGAATACGTCGGGCTTACAACCCTGCATATCCCTATCACCAGGTATCTCAGCTTACGTACTTTCACCATTCGATCTCTGCAACTCTAACCTTTTAACTTCGGTGATGCTATCAAGTCGCGGAGTCGCGATTTCTACTCGGACGGCGGTTACAAACGGATGGTTTACAACAGCTAGCAGTCGGCTCGAACGCGACGATATAGCACACGGGTTCGATTCGAATTCTTCTGGTAGCGTGCTTCTCGTAGAGAGCTTCTGGTAACGAGTGAGATTGAAAAAGGATTTCTTTCTTCTTCTTCTTCTTTAAAACTTAAGACTTTTGACTTCTTGACTTCTGATTTTTAAGACTTTTTTTAACACAAGACTCCTTTCAGCAGCGCGTGCCGCGTTTTTATATAGAATTCGCGAGGGTAGTTACGAAACTTTTTTGGTGAGCTCCCGTAAGCCCGTATTGGTGGAAGATGCTCTGACGTATACAAACTTTTAAACGTTTTTGGGATTTTACGTATGGGGGGAGGATGCATGATTAATTATTGTGCAATTTTAAAATCTGTTTAACTTTAACTAGAACTTCTACGAATTTTTATAATGGCTTGCACCTGTGCATTTAGCGCGTCACGTTATCTTACTAAATTCCGTGAATCAGTACTGGTATTTTACTTAGCAAATAATTAATCATGATAGGAAAATTTTTATAAAGGACGGCGTCTTGCTAATAAACTTTGGGAACTAATTAAAAATAATAAAAGATCGGGATATCTGACGGCGTCCCTTTACAAACTTCTGAAGGACGTCTGCTTAAATACAATGTCAAGCGCTATATACCTGTTTCAAAACATACATAGAGTACGAACACAGTTTTTCTTTTCTAAGTCACAGTTACAGAGCACGGGAATGGAAGTAACCCAATTGGGATGGTTATTTGATTGGATCAGGAGTAATAGGCGATCGGAACCTTCAAGTCTTTATTGTAAGCTAACCTCGGCAGTGAACGAAAATTTTCTGTCTCGTCAGGTAAACTAACTCTTTTTGAATTTACATTAATAAATGAACGGCGAAATAACTAATTCTAGCCTAGTCGCCATATTATTACCTGTTTACCCGATTTGAACATTAACATAAATATGCTACTTATTTACACGAAACTCTTTATTATATACACAAAATACTTTAGCAAATTTTATACAAAATCAAATTATTGTCTCACAGCTTTGGGTACGTTGTGTTGATAACAATAGTGCGGCGCGAGATCTTTAAAAAGCAAAATAGCAAACACGGCATACATGTCAGTCCGCGTAAGCGTAAAATTAATCCAAGAGATGGGAAAGCGCTAATAATCAATACTTTCTCTTGTCAATGGAAACGTGAATATTAATCGACGAATCACAAACACACGAATCTCCCCGGGGTGATTAAATTCTAACTATAATCCACAAGTAGTAAAAGATCTAACTTTATCACATCATCTTAAACCAACACAGTTAGAAATGTTCCATCTTAAAATGCAAACTGGACATTTCTCACGAGAAAAATACACTTCAAGCTACACATGTGTCAACTAAATCCTGGTAACTACAAACAAGATAACAAACAACTTTTTTTCCAAAACCACAACCCACATCACCAAATAAACCTTCTATAACTTCTCCATTAACGATTCTATCTATAAACGAATTGGTAGACTACTAAGTACGTAGAATCCATTATCCGCGATACGAGATTCCTAACATTAAGCGCGATAAGCTTCGATAACAGCAACTCTTATAAAACAATTCCCCGATGTAAACATGTTTTACTACGTTTCTTAACATTCCTTCACAGGAATGATAAAATTTAATTCTCAAAACAAATCCATTTCTTTTAACGAAACTACAATAACAAAATAATATTCTTGGAAAGCTACAGTTTGTCAAAATTCTTATTTACAATATCGGAGTGTATTAATATTACAAAAAAATTCTAAGCCAAACTTCGCCACACTTGGCCAAGGTATCCAAGCTAGTCCAACCTATAAAGATAAATCTTAAGTTAACTTAGTAAATCATTTGAATCGAACCAAGTAGATGATTCGGTTCGGTTCCAAATCATCTTTAAAGTATTTTTGCTATTGTTTACATTGAAAATGCATCTGCAGCCGTGCTGAAATCATAATCACCTAAAAAATAAAATTGTTTGGAAAATGACATATGAATGTAATTACAAAACTTATAATGACATATGGATGTGTTTATTAAAAAAACTTTAGTGATAATAATTAATTACCAGCGCACGCAGTAATTTTCACCAAAGTAACTCAAATTACCAAACTACCGTTTAGAGTAAATGCGAATGCTTACATACATTTTAAGCAGATAACGTTAAAAAAAGCACTGGTGTAGAATTAATTGTCATTAGTCATTAGTCATTATAATCATTATAAAATGTGGTTATTATTAATGGGTTTCGAATTATTACGTTTTGTATTGACTTTTATTCTAATTAAAAGTTGGCTATGTTTATGTTAACATTTAATAACCACAGCTCTGTTGCAATAATAAAGGACCACGTACAAAATAAACAACAGAATCGATTATGAGAACACAAAAATATCAATTTTTAAACACTATTACAGAAACATAACCTCACTTTATTAATCGTAGGTACTTTACTGATTTCTAGCTTTGTTTATTGTGCACTATTTTTCTTCTTGTGTACAAAGAATAAGTGATTACCTACAATACTTAAAAAAATTTTGTACAAACTTTGTAGACTCTTTGTTAAATAAAAAGGTAAAAAAAAAGGAAGCATTGTATGGTAAAAGCTTAACAAACTTTTAAAAATTACTTTTTTTTGTAAGAAAATTTGCTTATTACATCTTATTCTAAACTTTTTATGGCGAGCAGTTCTATGAAAACTTTCATACTTAAAAAAAATTGATTAACAAAAAGGTTGAATAAAATTTACTTTCAAATGATAATGTAATTCCATTTTACAGTTTGTAAAGGTTTATGTAACCAAATTATAGTGATGTATTAATTCTGAATAATATTCACAATACCCTGTATTTATTTATAATTAGAATATTATTTAGCATATGATAATGTTAACATTACATTCTTACATTACCCTCTCAAGGGTGAAATCTTGATTAAAAGGATTCATAGTTTTATTACAAAGCTTTATTTTGGTAATTAGGTACGAAATGGATTTGCTTGTCGTTGGGAAATGTCCAGTAATCTGAAAAGACTGAATATGAAATAATAAATTGTAATGTAAATTTAATTTTATGAGATACTATTCATAAGTGCTTTATTATTTCTCATTGCTACACTCTCGATCTGCATAAGGTTATAAGGCTTATTAAAATAAAAACTAAACTCAATGAAGGCCGAGAGACAAAGGCACCACTACAATTGGAATTGGTAGAATGACTTGGGTTGAACGTGAGCATGCTGAAGGATCGTAGAAAAGAAGACTATATCGCTTCTTAATTAATTCATCTCGAGCTATTCTGCGTCCCACCATTATCCAAATGAATTTAAATCGTAACCCAATACCAATAAGTACTTTTATAATACTAAACAAAAAATATCTGAAATGTTTTAAAATTAATACTATGAGACACTTATGCCTCTTAATTACTTTCATTTGTTAATTCAGATTTGGTACAACCTTAATATACTCTACCAGCGGCTTAGCTTAAATGCCGGAGATATCTGGTGAATCTCTGAGGTTCCCTAAAATTACTTTATAAACTTGCTACCTATTTTACACCATCTGATCAGGACAGTTGCGAGCAGCTATTCGGCTTCGCTTAACTGAGGAAAGATTAATTACATAGTATAATCAATAATTATTTGGACCGTCATAAGCAGTTTAAATTCTCTATGTGATAGTATTTTTAAAAGGTATTATTTCAATGTTATCATTTTGTATTCATTTCCAAAGAAACAATTTCTAGATCAATGTTCTTAAACAAAATCGATATTTTATCTCTAAAGTCAACGTTGTTTACTTAGATTTTCACTAATGTGTTTTGTTGGATTGTTAATTTGTTTTGAACAATTGGGAAAAATGTGGTAGCTTATAAAGCAAAATAGTATAAATGGTGTAAATAAACAATTTAATAAAGAAATAAGTGTAAAAGTGTTCTCCGAACAAATCGTTAAACTAACTGGAGATACAAACCATTCACCAAAAATAATGCCCTTGTCTCGGTTGATTAAAATGGGCCGATACAGTCTTTTGATTTGCTTAATTACCACAAATTCTGCTAGATTATTTCCACATAGCATAAATAATAAAAATGCAATGTAACACTAATAAAAATGATCTCGGACGCCAAGTTATTTTTTATTTATGCTCGGTAGAACTAAACCGAGGTTGTTTACAATAAAAATTCTACCAAAATGTAAAAAAATAAAAAATATACAAACTATGTTTATTAACAGTTAATTATAGAGTTAAATAAAATATATCTTAAAAGCTAGTTATAGCCTTAAATTACTAAATAATGGTTATAAAAATAAATACCTGTACAAAATATAATAAATCTTCTTGAGAACCCCTGGTATTATAATAAATAAATGCGGAAATGCAAACCAAGGTGATGTAATCCTTGTATCAATGTTGCGCAATACTTTACGTTGTAAACCACACCCAAAATGGAATTTTGCTTCTTATAAATTTATCTTCATGAAATTGAATAATCCGTTTATTGCATTTTCTTGAAATTTCAAATAACAAATTGTGATCAAAATTTAAGTTCTCCATCAAAAGCAAAATTGCAATCATAAAATGAAAGCTTACATAAAAATAGAATTAAACGTGTAATTAAAATGTAATTAAAGTAATAAAAGTAAACGTCAACGTGTCAATCAAAGTGCCTGCAAAGAGCAAATGTTTTAATTTCTAGTATAATGCGTTAAAATATGTCTTACCATTAAATCAATGGCACTTTTCACAAAATTTAGGTGGAAACCCAAAAATATGGCTTCCTGCATCTAACAGCGTACCACAAGAAGTGAGAAAAACATGTACGCCTCGAATATCTGGTGATATAGCCGTGCGCGAAAGAAATTTGCGCAAAGAATTAAGTCAACGACGACGCGTTGCGCGAAAATATTGAGCAGAAAAAAATAATTTAAAGAAGTGGGAGTATAAACCCTTAAGAAAATATGCAACTTAAGTTACACCAAAATGCAAATTAAGTTGCCTGCCACATACCTATAAATCATTAATTTAAATTTTTTTCTTATGTTTACAATTAAATGAACGAAGAACATAAATTACGGTATATTTTAATACAACTCAAAATGGGTTGTTACAAGATAAGGGATGATTAGAGCACTATTTTAATTTAAATACGGAGAATGGTGAACTATCACGGATAACGGTTATGGTAATAGATATAGAAATTTTTCTCACCATATGGTTGGATGTGGCTGCGATAGTGGTTTTACTCATTTTGTTCCGTATCAGCGGAACGATGCCAGATTTAAGAAATTTATTTTAGTGGACTGGGATATAAATACGGAAATTCATTAATTCGGGGTCCCTCGCTGATTGCTTTTTCGGGTGCGGTCCGTGGATAGTTGGGATCTATGTAGCAGAAAGCTTTCGCCGGTCTCCATTTACAACAGAGGGGACAAAAATTAATTATTGGTTATTTCTAGTCTACTCTATTAAGAAAATATTAATTCTTAAATGATTAGTGTAAATGTTATACCTGAAGGATTTCAATTCTTTACAAGACGCAATCTCTGAAAAGAAGTTGCGATGTTGCAGGTAGTCATATCAATCAAGAACATAAATTTAATGAACTTAATATTGATACTCTCGTATACCCTAAGTATGATTACTTAAAAACAGCAATAAACTTTCTGGCTACCTATACTAAACAACAAACAATATAATTAAATGGGTATAAATAAATACGCAACCCCATTATAAAGTATACATTACATAATTGCACAAAATGTGTTTTTGTATTCAAACACCAGTTCCCAAAACAATTATTAGAATTAAATATCTTACTTTACTCGTTCGAATCCAATAAAGCTGTACTTCATTTCTTGGTCATCACGCCAATATAACATACAAGTTTATCTAGAGTACGTGGAAACAGCTGACAGTCGATTAATTCTGATTCGTATAAGGTTAGCACCAGCTTGGTTTACCGCATATACATTCACTTAAACGACTTCTACTTTATGTACTTAGACCGAGTTGTGTTGCTTCTTCCATCATTATTATGATTACCCTAACTTTTATTTAAGTGTCTCAAAAGTTTGTAACTCGTAAAATTTTATTTCGAGAAATGTTTTAGTGTGAGCTGCCTTTTACAACTGCCTCTTTTCTTTCATTTAGAAACTTATGAACCTGTAGATACGTTATATATTTTTGCGTTTACCCTTAATTGCGTTGCAGTGACGGTTCCATTACAGAACTGTGACACCTGTATGAATTGAAATGCTAGAAGTAAATTTTAGAATGTTTCATTTCATCAATTAATTTTAGCACTTCTGCACGTAACGTTTATTTACTTCATCCCCCACACACGAATGTAGCTTTACAACCAAACTAAAACACAATATTATTATAGTAAGTTCATGTTCGGCCAAAATGGTTCCTATGCTCTACCGCCCTCAAATTAGGTTCCCGTCGTAGATTAAAACTACTTTCCTTCCGTGGAAGCATTTGTACGCCATCAAAAAAAAAGTATTTCCATCCAAATTTAAATTCTCCCAATAATGCAATTTACAGGACTTGTCAGGCTTGGTATACTCTCATATCTGAAGGCTTATTTCGTAATAATATGAAATTTGATACAACGGATTAAATACTTTAAAAACCTTAAAGTAGCAACATAATGCTATTTCTAACATGGCGGCTATTGCAATTTGACCAAAAGTAGATCAGTTATCTTAATACTATTACCAATTTGGGCCGTAACAATAATTGGACTTTTTATGGTACTTCCAGGAAAGAGAGTTAAGTTACTCCGAAAAATTAAAAAAATTTAATGTTATTGGGCCTTTAACCTCTGCATAAGTTCCAAATACTACTAAAGCATAATCTTCAAGAAAAAAATCTCATTTAAGAAATTACTTTATTTTTCAATATGAACGAGTTTCACTCTTGTCCACCGAAGCAATTCAATGCGTCTGACCGGTTCCACAACGAAATTAGTGTACAAATAAAGTGTTTGGACACCTTTAGATTTAAATGATAACCAACACCTTAATTCCATAAAATTTAGAGTATGTAAGTGTAGACAACTAGTTTTCATTTCTCCATTCGCCGCAATGCATTTGGTCGTTTCCCCAACGATATTGGTTTATAAATAAAGTTTTTGGGCATGCTAGGCTTTCAGTGATGATCAGTGCCCTGAAACCATAAAATTTGCGATACTGCAGGGAGTTTGACCAGTTCCCCGTCGAAACGGGTACATAAAGAAACTTGGTAATTTAATGCCTAATGCTATAAAACTATAATGCCTTGTTTTTGTCCATACACAATATGTTTGGTCATTTTCCCAACCAAATTTGTTTATAAATTCTCAGGCACCTTTGGCTTCAAATAATAACTAATATTTCTATACTACAAATTTAATTCTTGCATGTCGAAGCAATATGCTGGACTTTTCTACAATGAAATCAATGCTCTTAAATGATAAAATTTATTTCTCTCTCTCTCTCTCCCCCTCTCGCTCTATATCTCTCCCCCTTTCTCTCCTAAGTGATAACAAAACTATACAATTTTATTTTTATCTATCGACCCAGCGCATTTGGTTGTTGATAAATAAAGTACTGGGATATTTTTGGCTGAAAATTATAACCAGCGCAGCAAAACGATCAAATTTGGTTTTTGCACGTCGAGGGAATAAGTTTAACAGTCTCCACAACCAAATTGGTCTATAAATAGAATTTGAGGTTATTTCGGGCCCCAATGATAATTAACGCCCCAGAACTATTAAATCAGTTTTTGTTCGTAAAGGAAATACGTTTGGCCCTTTCTTCAACAAAATTGGTATATAGATATATATTTGGTCGTCTATAGCCCTAAATGATAACGAACACCCCTAGACCAAAAAACTTATCTGTTATGCATCGTTTGTTCGTGTCTTCAACAATATTGGTTGATTCATAAAGGGCATCTTTGAGTCCGAATTACAACCGTTTTTGAGCACCTTTGGTTTCAAATGATAGTCAACGCCCTTAACTTCGGATATTAGGTAACTAAATTAATTGTCTTCACCTTCTGGCTGTTATTAATTTTCTATGTTCCGAGATTAGCTAAAAGATGCTTTAAGACTTGCTCGTCCTGCAAGAAAAAAATATCATTGTAAAACCCTTTGTCTAGACGAAAGGGATTTTGCTTTAATTTACCTCAGACTAGCTCAATAGGATTTTAAATTAATAAAAAGGGGTGGGGTTTGTTTACTTGTGCTGGGGTTGGTCACAGTACACACTGAATTATAGTCATGTAAGGGTTTGATATTTATTTTAACCTATTCCTTTTTTACAGGCTAAAAATTCAACACTTAACCTACTACAACAATTCTATTGTACTGAATAACTATGTATAATAATAAATAAAAGTAATTTTCTAAGGGACGCCTTGTCTGAGTTTGGCTCAGGGCTCCAGTCCCCTGGTTGCTTGATCCTGGGACATTTCTGTGAAAATAGAATTAATTATACCTTCAATTAACCTATTTGGGACTCGTATTTTTGTATATTTAACAAAAATCCTAACTAAAATGACTTTTTAAAATTATTTAGAAGTTTTAATGCCAGCTCTGTAAACAGAAGCGGCCCGAGTGTATACATACAGTTACTATAACAGTATCGCAAGGTTGCGTAACCGGATAATGGGGGTAATGCTGACGCTTGCTCGCTAGAAGGTCGGCCAGAAAAACCAATGCTTTAAAGTATAGTTTAAGCGTATGCGATTTTAACATTCGAATGAAGTAAATGGTATAGGTCTACTTTCATGCAGAATTTTAAAGTGAATAAATGCAATTTTCTATTTTCTCAAATATAACTTGTACGAATTATTATTTACAAACGAAGATTTCACGATACCAATTAATTAATATGTACAGCGTTTTCTTAACTAATGGTTTATGTTAACTATATACATGAGAATCTTAATTATGTTTCATTAAGATCTAGTCTAATTACATTTAGCAATTAGCGGAGAAATTGTATTAAAACCAGAAATGGTGCATCACTTTGTGATGAAATTAATACTTTCGGATTATATTGTGGGTGGGGGCGGCGGGCAGCTTAGTAGGATCCTTGCACTTCTGGGTGCGATTGCATCATGAGTAGCTACTAGGGTGGCGCTAGGTCAGGGATGTGTTCAATAATGACACTTATAAGGTGTTTTAAACCTTCCGGAACAATTTAGTTTACAGACTTTCAGGTACGGAATAAACTAACTTGTTTTACAGGTACAGTACACTTGTATTAGGATTTCTCCCTCAAACCTGGGTTATCACGATAAGCGATAACCCAGGTAGGAGTACTCCTTTAAGACGGATTTATCGCGATTTACGCTCCGATATAGAACCGGTTACTCACGTTTGGCGAGATTAAATACGAAAATCCCGAACGTAAACGCAAAGCGGCTTCATAAAACTAGCCGGGATCACGATATGATCTACAAGCGGCGCCTGGTAGTAATGCTATCTGCGGGTCTCTGGAACTTCTGGTTTTTAATTATATTGCCTCGTGTGTGACGTATTGGTGTTCGGTAGTGTAATAGATGTTGGGAGAAGGATCATTAACAAGAGTCTGGGACGAACCCGCTGCGCTGTGCAAATGAGACTTCCGGTGGTTAGTAGAATGAAGGCGAGAGCCTTTCTTTCTCATGGAGTAAATGAAATATGACTACGGACGTTCAGCCCGGCGTGACATCGTTCAATCGGCGTATTGCGTAGTGTTGTGGAATAAAACTTACGTGCCTTTAACCTCAGATTTCGACCAGCAGCTCGGTTATATGGAGATGATTGTCAGGTGCCGTTGTCGAGGTACCTCGACAAATGATAAACAACGGTAAAAGATGAATATTCTGACAAACGGAGGGGATATAACATTCACTATTTGTTGATTTCTGAAAAATTTTATTGAAACAGGATAATTAGCAAATAATTAATGATGGGAAAATTTCATAATATCCTCTTCTATCTATACCGTGAGTCGTCTATTCCATATTGTTTTTCACTCATTGGATATAAATTATTCTTCTCCTAACATTGTATTTAACGCATAACTAATTCATCAGCAATGTATAAAATTATTATTAAACCATAAAATTTAGTTCTTGTCGGTCTTTGCAACGCCATTGTAAGTGAAATTGATACATAAGTAAACGTTCGGCATTTTTGGCTCCAACAACCAACGTCCTAAAACCATATAATTTCATTATTATCCATCGGCGAAATGCGCTTGGTGGTTTTCAAAACGATCTTGGATTATAGACAGGTGTTTTATCATTTTTGGTATCAAATTGTAACTAGTGTCCCAAAACCATAAAACTTGGTACGTGGACGCATATGTTTGGCCGTTTCCATAAGGAAATTGGAGTATAAATACAACAACTTACACACTAAAACCATAAAATTTAGTTTTGATCCGTTGAAGTAATACGTTTGGCTGTTTTTACAAATGTTTTGCAGGAATCCAAAACGCTAAATTTTTGTTCTTATCAATTGTCCAAATACGCTTTATAATTTTTCCTGCCATACTGGTTTATAAATAAAGAAATTAGACATCTTTCGCTTTAAATGGTAACTGACAACTAGCCCCAAACCATAAAATTTAGTTTTTTGCCTGTCGGGGCAATACGTTTGGCCGAAATCTGTGTTTAAATACATTATTGGGCACCTTTGGATCCAAATTGTAACCAACTTCATTATAAAATTTTGATTTTTTTCTGTCTCGGCAATGCATTTGACCTCTTCTGCAACAAAATTGTTCTATTCATGGACTCTGAGTGTCCAAATCACAACCGACGTCTTAAAACCGTAAAATTTCATTTTAGACTATTGATTCAATACGTTTGGTGGCTTTTTCAACGATACCGTTTTCTTATCTTTGGCTTCACCAGCGCTTCTAAACCATAAAATTTCTTTCTAGACCGTCAACGCAACGTCGTTTTTCTAATGAAATTTTGACGCTTAAAGTTTTTGAATACAAATAAAGAAATTTTAGCACATTTAGCTTTAATGAATTCCGTAGATAGGAGAAGCATTTAACGATGAATATTGGCCTCAATGCAGCAACACACAGTTAATAGGCAGCAGATTAGCATATGCTCCTATGATGATCTATAAGAAATTAGAGAAGTAATCAAATTAACACCGGTTGTCTTTTAAAACTTACCCTGACTTAATCAGGTTATACAAAAAGAAAATCGTATGAGTTGCTTATTAATACACAGATAACTGTAGAAATACGTAATGGGTGAGATAAAGGTGTATAAAAGGTGTACAAAATAAACAAACAGTAGGTATATTTTACTATTTGTGGCAAGCTAAAAAGGAGCAGAATTCAATCATGTTTTTAGATAAAACCTAGTCAACATGAATGAAGAATATATACATCGAAACATATTAATAGAAGAGTATGCAGAGAGATAAAGTGGCTTCCATCAATAGATTAAGCTTTGAGAAATCTCACATTAAGTGATGCAATTTATAAAACTAAGGAAATTCATAGCTTTATTCTTTTATTCACGAGAACCATTTTTAACCTTAAACAAAGTAGGAAGTCAAATTCTAGTTTGACAGAGCGGAACGTGCTGTCCAAATCAAACTTCCCATTTGACAAATCCCATTAGTGGAATAACCTGCCATTTTTTTAAAAACTTCGAAATATAAAAAAGTAATTCAATTCAATTTTCTGAAACGGAATATTAAGTTTCATTGTTTCCTTGTCTACCTCAAACCACAACCTTACCGTTACATATGCGTATTTAGTACAGGTGTAAAATAACTTAACTCTTTCAGTTGAACTACTTTTGACTGCGTTCCTTTCTTATACTGTGATATGCACTGTTTTGATCTTTAGAGATAAACTTATGCAAAAATTCGTAGCGGTTTTTCTTCAGGTAACTTTACCTTCTTGTCAGGTCCTTAGTGCCATATAGTCCAGTGCATACGACCATTACTCAGCACCGGCTTTTCTAAAATATTACCCCTCTCCCGGATTGCAATATATTTACCTACAACTTATGTCAATCATTAGATGAAGATCAGAGAAGGGATTTACCTTTCACGTGAATGCTATCTATCATCCCACGTTCGTAGCTTAACCTTTTAGTACCTTTCACATCTGACAGCTTGAATGAACACCAAAAACTTACTTTACACAGCATCAATTGTATTAGTTTTTCGTATAAAAATATTGCTTTAGCGTAGAATGTAGTATCTAATATATAGCACGTATGTGCAATATAACCTACTGGCAGCACTAATGTTTTAAATCAATATAATTCAGCAATTCCTTTTATATAACTAATTATTTTTAGGAGTTTTGTTGTCCAAGAGCTTAGCTTTTCTTAGCAGCAGTAAGCAATGCACTGTAGAGTGTGTTGTAGTTAGAAGGTGGATCATTGATGAAAGGAGAATCGCCGTGTCTGAAAGTCATACTACTTGTTACAGTCTCCATGAAGCAATTCAAACCTGGAATGTTTTCTAGTCTTTTTGTTTACTGTACTGTCAGAGGAAGTCCCTTGCAACATGTAGTTTAGTAGGAACATCACGTGTCACTAATTTCAACAAAACCCTGTAGCACCCTTAATAACTGCGATATCAGAGTAAATAAAAATGCTCAAAAAAGATCAATCTTTAATCTGGCAGTATCAAATGATATCAAATTTCATTCGTTCACTCTAGAGAGTTTTTCAAAAATTAATAAAAAAACATTTTCTTCTCATCTCTGTATATGACATTTCGACCAATTGTTTAAAATAAGCAATAGATCTAACGTGTTCTTAAAGAATCAAGCTACAATTTAAAAAAAATTATCAACGGTTCAAGAAAAAATTGAAGTCAAACTTAGTGTAAATTTTGCAAGTTTCGATGTGTTTATTAAAAATAAATTTAATATCTGATATCCGACGTGAAAATAGTGAATTTTCCTTTAAAAAAATGTCTAAGAGGGTAAAATCCATTGACCTTGAGTTGTAGAAATTTGAAGAATTTACGATGCACACGTTCTATTGCAGATATTTGATATAAAATGTGTGGATTCCATATTATCGACGCATACTCAAGTTTAAACTTCACAGATGGAAAATTTGTACCAATGAATCCCAACAGTTTAAAGGAATCATTAATTATATAATTAATTTGATTCTTAAAATCGAGCTTATTGTCTATTATAACTCCTAAGTCTTTAATAGATGTAAAACGAGAAAGAAGTTTATTGCCAAGTTTATGGCGGTACATGATACGACCTTTCTTACGTGTAAGTGAGACGACGTTGCAGTTAGACACATGTATGTTGAGATTGTTATCCACGCAACAATTATTAATCATATTAAGCAGGTCTTGCAAAGACAAGCAATCGCTGATAGAGCTCATTGGTACAAATTCTTTGAGATCATCTGAAAGCAATGATAGTGGCCCTATCTTAGATCCTTGAGGTGCTCCTGAAATACCAAGGAATTCTTAAGACTCATAACCATTATATATTACTTTTTGAACTTGCTTAGTTAAGCAGGAAGCTTTAAAAGATTATTGCTACAACCCAGTTAATCAAGTTTACTCAGCAGCAGTTGATGATCAACCCAATCAATAGGCGTAACATAGTGCATAAAAGAAGTGAAATCAGTAATAGCAGACCGCTTAGATAGAAATCCATGCTGAAACGGAGATATAGATTTAGACAGTATAGAATAAATTCGGTCGTAAGGCAGGATTTCAAACACTTTATCAAAATTGCACAATATAGCAATAGACCGATAATTTTTAATTTCGTGTGGGTCGCCTCATTTGAATACAGTTTTAAATTTTAGTCGCCTTCCAGATATCTGGAGGGATTCAGGTTTTAAGCATTAAGTTCAATAGTATCTGTAGCGGGGACATAAGATGGGAGCACACTCTTTTAATGGGAAACACCAGTTTTTTAATTTTTTCAATAAGATCCTTCGATGAAAATCGTTCTTACCTACCACATCACTTATTGCCTCCGTAATTCTGGCACCCGACAGTTTAGCCAAGACTATTTATGTTACTGTTTTTATTATAATCCAATCTGCATCTCTTATGAACACGGATATTGGATTTGTTCTTCAAAGTAGCATGTTTACCGTCTTTTGTTTCTTTACTACCCTTTTTTAAAGTTTACATTCCCTTCTCCCCTAATGTTGGGATTTTCTCGTCGTCCAACTCTTCATCAAATATAAAACACTTAGATTTAGCAATCACGAATTCTGTCACACTTCACTTTAGTTCAATAATAAAGTTACGATGAATTTAAACGAATTGCAATTATTTTTTTTTTCTATTCCCATGTTTTTCTACAAAAACAAATATTGAATTATGAACATAAAGGAACGTTTCTATATAATATGTATCATTATCAAGGAAAAATATATAAGTAAAATAATAAGTAGTAGCTGTATCGGTGCTGGAATGGCTGAGGTAACCGTTTTTCTAAAATGGAGAAAAACCAAGCATTACTTCTTCTTGGATGGGTGGCAATACGACGGTCGACACGTTAAAGATCTTTTACTACAGGTGGAATTCCATTAGTACCTATAGCAAAATTCTAGTTACGGGTAATGCTAATTGTTATTAGTAGTTAATGCGAATAGAGATAACTGACATTTCCGTTTGAGTCTAGATTTCGTCCCACAAATCCAAAATTACAAAATAACAAGTAGTTATGGTAACAAACAACCTAATGTAAACTATCATTCTATATTTAAAATGTCTGTTAAGGTTAGTCTACAAGATTAACCGGTTCCCCTATTAAATGCACTTTCTGTGCATGTTCATAAATTTGGAATGCTTCCAAATCATCTAATTTGTCTTTTTCATCACAAAAATGTAAACCTTCAATATATAACTATTAAATGTTTGGCAAAATTTACTTTATCAGTGTGTTTATATTTGTAACATCTGATGTGTTCTTTATATCTAATATCCAAATTCCCATGTGTTTGTCCAATATGAACAGAATCACAAAATGTGCAGTTCAATTTATAAATACCCGATTTCAAAATTTCGGTAGTAATAACAACAATAATAATAATTGTCTTTTTGTATTTTTGGGCCGATATCTGGACACAAACGGAAATGTTAGGTATTTCTTCACATTAATGGTTATTAGAACTACCCGCGACTAGAATTTTGACCGACTAAGGCAGTTCCACCTGTAGTAAGGGGCCTTCAACGTGTCAAACATCGTATTGCAACGGGATCTACGGTTTTACTTCCTATCTGAGGAGTGCTTTGATTTTCTTCCGTTTTAGAAAAAACAAACTTTGGCCAGGTTTGAACTCACGCCGCTAGGGTGATATATAATAATAATAATAATAATAATAATAATAATAATAATAATAATAATAATAATAATATCATCCATAAAAATGTCAGGAAAAAGTATATACATTATAAGGATGATGAACTGAACTATAAATACGAGCCATCATCTATGTGTGAAGATGACACTGTCAAACTGTACTAGAACAGAAAAATAATTACTGACAAACAGATTGCATGTAACATACTGATTTCAAATCAACATTCTAGACTAGCACATTGTGTTTGTTTTTTGTGTTAAATCGAATAAGGTTGGCAGAGGCAATTATCAAAATTGGAAATGAAAGTCGACTTGTCTGTCTTTTATGTAATTTCAAGGTCTGTTTGCCTTTCAAGTAATTAGCTAATTACTTGCTTTTTCCAAGTACGTCAGAGGCCTCTGAATAGGAAAAATTTATTTCTATATTACTTTAGGGCTTAAAATTGAGTTATAATTAAAAATATGTTCGCACGATCAATCAGATAGTCCCCCAGGGCTGGACGAGCGAGAAATAAAAAAGCTATGACTACTGCCATCAAGGGGTGGCAAATAACGCCTGAAAAGAAGTTGACAATTAAGGGACGTGTCTACAGTTGCATACTCTTCAGGGGCTGGAGTTAAAAGCTACACCGCACTTATGCTAATATTATGATCTGGTCGAAGTACACGTACTATTTTATATTTCCCGCCATGGCCGACAAAGCAAGAATAGTTTAATTATGACTCATAATTAGAAACAAAATGGGCGACAAAAACAAGATGGCCGAAAAAAAGAAAATGACCTACAGGCCACGTATATAAAATGGCGTCACCAATCAGAAACCAGGGGCGTATCTGGGCGGAATCTATAGACCAATCAGAAACCAGGAAACGTTACCTACCCTCATGCCCTCCAATCAGAACTCTGTAATCGCGCGCAAGACGACTGCTGTTGCTTACCCTCCAGAGGCTGTACCGCTAAAAAGGCTTTTAACACGGCCCAAAAGGCCCTAATTGTGGTGTAAGTAACAGTAATACAGCATCGAGTGGTTAATAATGCCATCAAGGGGTTAAAAATGGCGCCGGAAAAGAAGCTAACAAAAAAGGCGCGGGAAATGGGCGGAGCCACGTGGCTCCCAACACTATTTGTAGTCGTGGCCTTTGACGTCACAAAAAAGTGGTGGTGGTTGAGGGGGTCCTTTCTACTAATATGGCATTCCATGAAGTAAGGTTTAAGAATACAAATATAACCTATTCCTGATTATTATTAATTTTATGAAATACATAATTAAAAAGTTTACCTCGAGTAGGATTTGAACCTACGACCAGTACTTTGCTAGAGTACTGCGCTAACCAACTGAGCCATCGAGATTCAAGCTCCAATCGGTGTAAATTTTGCCTTTATGTATTTATGTATTTAATAAAATTAATAATAATTTTTAATTACATATTTACCTTTGAACTTATTCGTTCATAACAAAAACTTATAATATTCATGATTATGCTTAAAGTGAATTAAGCACATTTAAGGTTCATCGAGTTTGATAGTGTCAATACTTTATTGCAACAATTCTTAATGTATGTTCATGGGATAAAGCTTTAATCAGTTCTGATTTAAACTGAAGTGCTATTGACGAAAATTCGTCAGATTTATGTTTGTTTCAAAAAAAGTTTTTGAAAGTGTCTGTGTTATAAACTGTATTAAATCTCTTTAAAAGTTTGAATAACTTTTTGAAAAACATAAATAACATTAAGGAAAACATTTGATATTAAATCGTTATAGAAGTTAACAATTTTTGTTAGGGTTAGATCGAAAACTTTTCTTACCTGTGACGAAACTTTATAAAATCCCAAAAGGCTAAAAACTAATTCACACTTTCACGAAAAGAAATTTTCAGACAATAAAAATTGATATGTCTATAATAACAAAATTGTAACACCTAAAAGATTATTTTTGTGCTTTCGATCTTCAAAATAAAAAATATTTATGGCGAAACGACAAACGAATATGTCTAAAATGTGAATAAAAATGCCAGTTTCGCCTAGTGAGAGATACAAATTGAATTTAAATTTTGAATAACATATCGTATAGTCATGTATCAAAAAAATTTACTATTCGCTTTTCTGAGCATCTTTTGCGTTTTAAAATAATGTCCTGCGGCTTTTTCCCAAACTTTCATCAGTTTAACTTGTATATGACACGTAAAACACGTTAAACTTTCCCTTAATTACACTTGCTCCGTCTAACTTTGCTGATTCAAAATGTTTGAATTGGAACAATAATTTTCTTTTTCTTCAAGCGTATTATAATAACTATATTACGTTCGGTAACACAGACCGTAGAAACAACCTATTATTTTACGAGTACAGTAATGAGTTTTCATTATTGTACTAGTACAATAATAATGAGAAACGATAGCAACGCCTTATTATAGGCATAGTAGTCGAGTAGGTAGGAACTGTCATTTTAATACTTAATTTGACGTTTGTCGGTTTTGAAAATTTTATTGTAAAGATGTCTTAAGAATTACAATGTACGCTTCCGGAATTAGTCGAAATAGCTAATTCCAGTATAGAAACACTAATTCCAACGAATTCGTGCAAAGTGTATAATATTGCACATGAAAAATTTTTAAAATGGTATAATGTAATGTTGTAACGTGTAAAATTTAATAATAAATAAAATGGTTGTGTAAAAATGTTCTCCAAACAAATCGTTAAACTAACTGGAGCTACAAACCATTCACCAAAAATAATGCCTTTGACTCAGTCGGTTGATTAAAATGGGCCGATTAAATCTTTTGATTTGTTTAATTACCACAAATTCTGCTCGATTATTTCCACTTAACATAAATAATAAAAATGCAATGTAACACTAATAAAAAATGATCTCGGACGCCTAGTTATTTTTTAATTATGCTCGGAAAAACTATAATAAACCTTCTTGAGAACCCCTGGTATTATAAAAAATAAATGCGGAAATACAAACCAAGGTTATGTAATCCTTGTATCAATGTTGCGCAATATCTCGAAATAACACTTTACGTGGTAAACCACACCCAAAATGGAATTTTCCTTCTTATAAATTTATCTTCATGAAATTGAATAATCCGTTTATTGTATTTTCTTGAAATTTTGAATGCAAAAATTGCAATCATAGAATGAAAGCGTACTTAAAAATAGAATTAAACATGTAATTAAAATGTAATTAAAGTAGAAAAGTAAAAGTAATAAAAGTAAAAAAGAGAAAGTGCCATTAAATCAATGGCACCTTTTACAAAATTTAGGTGGAAACCCAAAAAATATGGCTTCCTGCATCTAACAGCGTACCACAAGAAGTCAGAAAAAAATGGACGCCTAGAATATCTGGAGATACAGCCGTGCACGAAAAATTTTGCGCAAAGAACCAAGTCAACGATGACGCGTTGCGCGAAAATATTGAGCAGAAAAAAAAATAATTTAAAGAAGTGGGAGTATAAACCTTTAAGAAGATATGCACTTAAGTTACACCAAAATGCAAATTAAGTTGCCTACCTCATACTTACAAATCATTAATAAATAAAATGAATGAAGAACCTAAATTACGATATATTTTAATGCAACTCAAAATTTGTTGTTACAATGGACCAAAAAAAATAACGTTCACAAGTATATGGAAAATGTTATGATTACTTACTACACTAATTTGTCAAAAAAATACAGAAGTTCAACACTATAGGCACAATATTCAATATTTAAGACTGAATTAAATATCAAGCATAATGTGAAAATGAATAATTATACCAAATTAACGGCATTTTTGAGGCGACCGAAAAAGACAAAAGACCAATTTGATAAATTTCTCCAGGATGCACCGAACGATGTTTATTTAGCAACATAGGTTGTGGGTACTTTACTATATCTTTTGATTATTTTTTTTTTTCTTGGGCATCGATTGCTTCGATCGTTAGCCCTTAATATTATTGGTTCATTATATAAATGTATCTGCTTTAAAAAATTTATTAACGTCATCAATGAGTTTTCCGTTAGGGCTAATATATGCGATAAACTATGAGGTAAGTTGTTATCTTTTCTATGTTGGTTGTATAGTTCACATTCTAATAGGATATGTTTAATAATTAATATTACGTTACAGTTTTCACAAATGGGTTGAACCCTTCTGTCCTTTCCTGGGGATAAGAGATATGCAGATGTTAGTCGACAATGACCAATTCTTAGACGAGTAATTATTACTTGTTCACGTCTATTTAGAAACGTCGGGTATACCGTTTTTTCAACCGTTGTTTTAATTTCTAATAGTTTGTTGTTGGATCTGTTCCACTCATTTTCCCATATTTTATGTATTTGTTGTATATAATATCTTTTTTGGTCAATGATACGTACAGGGATCACATCTGGTTCAGAGGAATTTGCTGATAATCGTGCAGCTTGATCTGCGTGTTCGTTTCCTGTGAGACCACTATGACTTGGAACCCACATAATTAGGATATTGTATTGTTCTTCCAATAGGTGGGCAATTAATGATAAAATAATGTTTATCAAGTCGTCGTTTTCTTTGCTTCTGCGTATTGCTTCCACAGCGCTTCTTGAGTCTGTGCATATAATGTAATTTTTATGCTGCTTATTATACCCACAAAAAAGTAGTCCTTGTTTGATTGCCATGAGTTCGGCTGTGTACACACTTACCCAAGACGGTAAGGATAACGTAGATACAGTATCTTCAAAGACAAATGCAGATCCCGTTCCACTACTTGTTTTTGACCCATCTGTGAACATGAATTTATAGTTTTTATATAAATCTTGAGTTTTTAGAAAGTTTTGGTGGTATATTGTTTGATGGGTTTCCTGTTTAGGGTATAGTGTCATAGAGTTTATTATACGGTTTTGTGCTCCGAACCACGGTGGACTTTCTCTTATACGGCATTGGAAGCAGTTTGGTGTTTTATATCCATAACGTTTTAACTCTTCATGGTACCTTATTGTAGCCGGTCGTGTAGTGGTTGGTCTATTCATAAATATTGTATCTACTGGTACGTTAAACATGATGCTGTATAAAGGATGGTCTGGTTGTGTGTAGATTCGGGCACCATAGCATAATAGCAGACAGCTCGTTCTTAATGGAAGCGGTTCGTATCCTGTTTCGCATCCTATGGATGTATGCGGACTGGTACGGAAAGCACCGATTGCCAATCTGATGCTTTGGTAGTAAAGAGCCTGTAACTTGCTAAGTATGGTTTTCGTGCTGAATAAAATACAATTGCTCCATATTCCAAACGTGATATGATCAACAAATTGTGTAGGGTAAGTAACATTTTTCTATCACTACCCCAACTAATGTTAGACATCACTCTTATAATGTTCAGCGCCTGCTTACATTTGGCCAAGAGGTTATTAATTTGATCTTTCCACGACAATTTTTCGTCCATCAGTATACCGAGGAATTTTATTACCCTCTGTGTGTTAATAGCGTTATTTTCCATTCGCACAGCTGGTCGAAAAGTGCATTTTCTTAACCTACAAAAGTGCACCGCTACAGTTTTGGTCGGAGAAAATCTAAATCCAATCGATTCCGCTTTTGTATTAATTTATCCAACTCGGTTTGCATTACTTGGTTGACGTCTTCAGAGGGCTCAGTAGTATAGTATAAACACAAATCATCAACGTATAGTTGTGTTTTTACTTTTGTTGCGCCTTTCAAAATCAAATTGTTAATTGCTATTAAGAATAGGGTCACACTGACGTTGGACCCTTGTGGGATTCCGTTAACTTGCACTCCTCGTGACGAAGTGACTCCACCTACTCTGATTTGTATTTCACGTGAACGTAGAAAGTCTTGTATAAATTTCGCCATTTCTCCCCTTACTCCCCATTCATATATTGTTTTTACTATATTGTATCTCCACGTGCAATCATACGCTCTTTCAATGTCGATAAACACTGCTAGGGTGTGTTTTCGATACGCAAAACCTCTTTGGATCGCATCTTCAAGCAACACTAGGCTATCTAATGTACTCCGGCGCTTTCTAAAACCAAACTGGTAAGGAGACAGTAGGTTATTTTGTTCAATGTACCACATCAACCTTGCATTGATCATTTTCTCGTATAATTTTCCCATACAACATGTTAATGAAATCGGTCTGTAGCTTTCTGGTCGTTCCGAAGGTTTGCTTGGTTTAAGAATGGGGATTACCGTGGCGACTTTCCATTCCTTAGGATAATTCCCCGAGTGCCAGATCCGGTTGTATAATATTAGAAGTGACTCCATAGCATGTTGCGGTAGGTGCTTTATCATATCGTACGGTATTTCATCATAACCAGGCGATGTATTTTGCATGTCAGCAGGGCGTTTTTTAGCTCTTGCATTGTAAAGTCACAATTATAAGGTAGAGGTACACTCGTGTTCAAATCTAACTGTTTCTCTAGTAAATCTTTATTAAGGCGGAAGTTCAGATTATAACTTACATCACTACTCACAGTTTCAAAATGTTTTAAAAAGGTTTCGGCTATATCATACAGTCCAGAGATCTTTTGGCCCATATAGCTTAATTCCGTTGGAGTACTATATGAGTTGTGTCCAGCGATTTGTTTGACTTTCCTCCATATTACATCTGATGGTGTACGACAGGTTATTGAGGAAATATACTCGTGCCATGAGATGTTTTTCTGTTTTACTATTAAGCGACGTGCCACCGCTCTACACCGTTTAAATGTGATGCAGTTTTCTGCTGTAGGGTGACGTTTGAAGTTGTTGTATGCAATTTTTTTGTCTTTAACTGCTTTTGCAATATATTTGGTCCACCATGGCACGTTTCGTATTCGCAGAGTGTTTTTTGATTTAGGGATGCTTAGTGTGGCAGCATTTCGAATATTATTGTTCATGTCTGTAATGCATTTATTTATATCCTGATCTTGCTGTATTTTGTTTACTAGAGATGAAAATTTATCCCAATCCGCCTTCTTTAAGTTCCATCTAGGTAGTGCGTCAGTAGAAGGAAGTGCGGTGTCGGTTTCAATCAGGATAGGGATGTGGTCGGAGAAAATGTCGTTTTCTAGCGTTGTCCATTTTAATCGTGTTGCCAGTGAAGGGGAACACATAGTGAGGTCTAGGCATGAGAATTTGTTTGATCTCGCACATACATATGTGGGGGATCCTGTGTTTAACATGATGTAATTGTTATGCGTTATTAAATCTTCAACTATACGCCCATTTGCATTTGTTGCTTCAGATCCCCACATTTCATTATGAGAATTAAAATCTCCAACCAGCAGAACTGGTTTTGGCAGCTGTTCTATCACATTTTGGAGATCTGTGTAGTTCCATTCATTTTTTGGCAAGTAGATGTTACAGATTGTAGTTATTATGGGAAACGTTATTTGTACTGCTACAACCTGTAACTTTGAGTGAACATTATTGTTATTGTTATTATTACATTTATTAAGGGCAGTCCGACCGGGAATTTTTTTTTTCAATTTTTGGGTTTTAATTGATTATTAATCTCTGAAATCTCCTCTTTACAGCCATATATAACATTAAGAATAAAAAAAAATATTTGCCTTTGAAAAGCTATGAAAAGGTTTGATATAGCTCGTGTTCGCAAGGCGGAAAAAGCTGCGTTGGACATTGAAAAAGGTTTGGGAAAACGAAAGTTAGAAGACATATAAGGATGAGGACCAGAACAACTCATCCTACAGTTCTGGGCATTACTAATATAACTATTCTTGTTGGTATGCTTACTTTTTGTTCACCCTCACAGTTTTCTTCGTATTCTGAAAATTCGCTTTTTGACAATTTTGATGTAAGCTGTCGCAAATACTACTAAATATATCATTACCGAATTTTTTTTATATTTTTGACAACAATTACTAGTTCCTTACGGAAGCGTTTTACAAAATTTACATTCCAGGCTGAGAAAAGAAATTGTAATAATTCTTTTTTCATTAAAATTGTAAGTACTCTTTAAACAAAATTATAAAATATATTATTTTTATTTTATTTTGAAAACCCTCCGTACGGAACTAGATAAAGAGCCAACCTTCAAAATAAAAAAAAAATTGAAGTTGTTACCTCTTATAATTTTTGAGATATCATGCATTAAGTTAACATAGAGTTTATATGCGGGTCGGACTGCCCATAACAATAATATCCTATCGAACACCAATGTTTTAGTTGACAATAATTAACGTATTACGAACATAAAATACGCATGCCGCGATAGCTCGGCGGTAGAGAATTAGTCTTCGGCCGCGATGTTCGGCGGTTCAAATATCAGAGCAGACTTTTATTTTATTTGACATCTATTGGAGTCACAGGAGTCTATAGATGTAACGAACTCGTTCATTTGAAGTATAGCAGCATCCAATAATTTAAATTTTAGTAAATATCTCAAATAAAACAAAAAACAACGCTCGTTCACTACAGGGTGTCTCGGAAAATTACCGACAAACTTCTGCAGTGAGTTCCCAGGACCAAATTAGGTCACTCTTTAAGTTTTATCATAAAATGCACGCCTAAAAAGTTATATGCTCTGAAAGTTCAATTGAAATGTAGAAATATCACTTTATCTCCGTAAATCATAATTTTTCTTTATTTTAATACACTCTACCTATCCTATACAAGTCAAAATTTTATAGAAATTTCAAACAAATAGAACACTAGAACTACCTGTTCAGGAGTGGTATAAACGTTCAACTCTTAAACAAATTATTTTTTCAAAACAAATTAAAATTTTTCTGGTTTATTTGGTAGTATATTTTAACACTCACAGGTGATCCAAAATGTGATTTTTCCACATTTTAGGGGTGAATTTTGGGATAAAATTTAAAGAGGAAAAAATATCTTACTTTAGTGCTGGTAACTTACTGTAGAAGTTTGTCGGTGCTTTTTCGGGAGACCCTGTATAATTGGTAATTTTATTTGAATTTGTTCAAGCAGTATACTGCACTTCGTCAGAAGGATATGAACCTGGAGCGATTTTTTATTTAATTCCAGAACGATAAATGTCACTGTGTGGTGATGGATACATAAAATTTCAAACGTACCAATGGACGTCGCTACGTAATTAAAAAATTCTCATGAATACACGGGAGATTGCCTTCGGAGGACTTCTGCAACTATTTTAGTTGACTGCGGTGGGGACCCCCTTAAAGCGACATAGTGGATGGAAATTCACCAATGTTGCTGAAGAGTACATAGAGTATTCGATTTCCGGCAAGAAACAAACGGCACAAAAAATACTTCACTTGGAAGATCAACCAAGTACGAGTTCTGAAATTCAAAGAGAAATACAAAAAATCTTTTAGGTGAAAATATTTCTAACATAGGTAGCAAATTTCAACACACCTAACTAATCATAATATGTATACCAATGGCAACATTGTGAACATCGAGGCCGAAAGCGGTGGCAGTAGCCTAAATATAAATAACTGCAGTATACAAAGCTGCACCTTTAATATTACAATATAGGATAAATAGGTAATACTTGTGTACGCCATAACTGTCTTTTTTTTCATTTTTTCAATTGTATTAATAAATAGTTGAGATACAAATAATGTCTTCTATTTTTTTGCTACATATAACTTGAATTGTCTTTAAGCTTGAAGAGAATATAGTATATCGGAGAAGAAGACTTCATTATGTGTGTTTCGCTCAGCTTACACTGCCTCGGTTGGCGCCTCGGCAGTAAACCTCTGATTCAACACATAATAAGCGCCTTCTACTCCTAGTAATATACCATTTATTATTTTTCTTTTTCTTAGATTTACAAAATAATTTTTACTTTTCTCTTTTAAAAGACACTGCTAGAATTTTTAAAGTAATTATTCCTTAATCTATATGTTTTTCCATTTTCCTGTTACATACGTAAAAGTTTGGGTTTGACCAGAAATAATTCATTACGAACATTATCAAAATATTACGTTTGAAAATTGTAATGACGCTTGCACAAAATGTTTTATTTCACAGATACGAAGCAAGTAATTTAAAGTTTTTATTAGAAAATAATGGGTGAAGTGAACAGTTAACTCACCCATTGCCATTTGTTTGTGGACGTATTTACTGCAATCAATCATCAATCATCAATTATTCAAAGTGTTAGTTATTACATCTACATCGCTTTCTACACCTGAAAGTTTTGAAATGTTGGGAAAATTGGCTTGGGAGGAAACCGATCTTCTTTAATGAATGTGGTCCTCAACGTGTTAAAGTACTTAGGAACAGTTAGAAGGATATGTTGGAGATATTGACTTGCCAATATGAACGGCTACCTTAAATATGTTCATATCATAAGTTAATCGAAAGCAGGAACTAGGTAGATCATTCCAGTGTTTAGAAGCTGTAGAAGAATGTGGATAGCGCCCCTTTGATACGAAAAGTAAAGCTTTGTGCTGCGCATTCATGATGTAAATGGGCAAATACACAGCAAAGGTGGCCCGAGGTAGTACCAAAGAATGTAATTTAGTAGCACATTAGCCATTGCCATACCGATAATGCAAAGAAAGAATTGAAACTATTCCTCTATTCTCAACGGACTCGTCAAGTTAAGGAAGGGCCGTTTATAAGCCTAATCGCTCCTCCTTGAATATGATCAACGATATTGAGGGAGTACTGAGAAGCACTAACCCAGAGGAGAGAATTGTATTCCAAATAAGGTCGAATTTGGGACTTATGAAGCAGAAAGAGTTGTCCGGGGTGAGTACTGCTTAAATCTGTGCAAATAGCCTATTTTACGAACAGCTGCTTTAGTATATGACAGAAGATGGTCATCCCATGATGGATTTTAAGATAGTTATATCCAATATGATAATCGAGTCTCAAAACTTGAGATCTGGGCCATTCATAGTTGCAATAGGAAAATATTGCTCTTTTTTTGGCGGAAACAAAGCAACACTGAGTTTTGTGGGCATTAAACTTAACTAGATTATTACATCCCCATTTAAAGATACGTAGAATGCCTTTGTTGATTGAAATGGCCATTTCAGCTTTATTGTCTTGGTGGAAGGTGGATATCACGAGTATCACGGGCGGGCGGGCGGGCGGGCGGGCGTGCGGGCGGGCGTGCGGGCGGGCGGGCGGGCGGGCGTGCGGGCGGGCGGGCGGGCGGGCGGGCGTGCGTGCGTGCGTGCGTGCGTGCGTGCGTGCGTGCGTGCGTGCGTGCGTGTGCCACTCGATTCCTTAGCATGCATTCTATCCACATGTAGTTGGTCTCCTGTGGACCTCGTCTTCTCAGGCCCGAGGTAATTGAGTTAAGTGACGTTATAAAAGGTTCCTTCTATGTTCAATAATGCCCCTAGAAAGACCTCTTTATGCTGTAAGGTATTTTTAACTCTTCTGATGAGGTCATGAAGTGCTGGATCGAGTTAGTTGTTAAAGAAATAAGATTATTTATGTATAGTTCGTTATTTAATGCATATTTAATTATTTTCAAGGTACAAACAATAATAATAAAATTATAAAATTCGGTCCTGTCCAAAAGTTTCGCTTCCGTCAATTACGTTTAGATGGCGCCCGGCGTGCGTTTGTACGTGTCGATGTTTCTTGTTTCTTTAGTATTGATTTATGCTTCGATCTAGCAAGGGTTGCTCTAGTTTTGCTCATTACTTGTGTTTTTCGTAAATAAATATTTATAAAAATGGATTCAGACTTCGACTCTGATAGTGACATGAGTTATACTATATCTGATAGTGGCTCCCGCGATTCAGAGGGCAGTTATTCATCAACGGATGAAGAAGAAGTCATTGATGCGGTACAGATGGACGATTGGACGACTATAATGGATCCGTTCGAAGACAAGCTTCCTAGAGATATACCCGAATATCAGTGTTACTACTACTTTCACCCAGCTATTGACTTTCAACATTGTACGGATCCCGTCAACTGTTTTGAGGCATTTGTAAGTCCTCATATTATCAAAAAACTTTGCGAATGGACCGATAAAAGAGCTAATACATATTTTGAAGATAATCCACATAACGTCATGAAGGTTTTTGGAATAAGATGCCTGGCTGGCCATCTTACATCACCTGTATTAGCAATCAATGTTTCCTGGAAACATTTCTGATAAACAATCAACAACTCTTCTGGCATTGTGTGGGGGAGCACCATCCTGCTGGTACCATAATCTATTCAGCCGATCGAGGCAAATGTTATTGTCTATAAAATCAGCCAAGAAAGTTCAGATCGGAAGTTAAACTTTCTTCATAAACGTATGGTTCAATAATCTGGCCGCGTAATAAGCCAACCCACACGTTGAATCGAAAGCTCATTAAGTGTTATATATCATATGTTTTGTTTTTAATTATATCTTCAAATAAGTTTAGAAAAAAATAAAAACGTTTTAAAAAAATTTCCGGAAGTACACGGATTTTTTCAAATTTTAAAGCGGCATTTCATTGTACTCTAAACTACGCAACTTTGTCCCAATTTAACCGACCTTGTATCCCCATGCTTAAACTCGAAAAACGGTCATCCGGTATATATATATATATATATATATATATATATATATATATATATATATATATATATATATAAATAATAATATAAATTTTACAGTAAGTAAATCGGGTCTAACAGACTTAATGGGAACATTGTTTTGATCAGCTGGCTGCAAATAATAAGAGGTGAAACAGTACACTCAAGAAAATAAATTCATTACAGAAATTCTTATTTGAAATATGTAAAAAATTAAAAAGAAGTAATAGTTATGTATTTCTATAGAAGGTTAATAAAAAAAAAAAATAAAACAGCATTTTAAGCGCTATTTCTAATAATCTATCAAGGTGAACAAATTATTAGTGTATCAGCGTTGCATTTATTAATATAACTTAGATCTGCTATAATACACAATTTTAAGTATATACAATAATCTACAAATGAAACCTAAATATATTATTAATTCTGTAATTCCAAAATGAAAATTGACGTGTGACAATGTAATATCAAAATTTCTAAATCATTTTTACAGTAATTTAAGGAGCATCTAGTTAATTAATTGAATTAATATACTTTGTATAAAATACAACTATTTTTATCCACGTAAACGACCCAAGCTTATCCTTCATTTTTTTAAATAATTCAGCACGATGTTGAGTGAAGTCCTCAGATACGCTATAGGCTGTATTTTTAAACATTTTAGGCTCCATAACTAACGCTTTGGTGCGAAGTGATTTTACTAAAATTGTTCTTGACGAATGTGGATTCTTTACGCCGATTATGTGAGATATAGCAATTTCAGAAAGTTATGTTTTCAGCTGTAGATGATTTTCGAAAACCTCAATAATGGTTTTATCAGTAACGATACTTTCGTTGGATTGCAGCACATAGTTAATCGGTCTCTTTCCACAGTTTACGATTTTTGAGCGCGACGTTTCGGAAGACCACAATGAAGATCAGAATTCCAAGAATTGTGTATACAACGCGAATGCGGCAGAGCATGCATAGGAGAGAGCAGTAGACCACTCAAAGTGAGAAGGCAGTAACATAAGAACAACGCCGGCTAGGGCGAAACAGAAGAATCAAGAATCGCCTAACATGTCTGGAACGAAGACCACCGCATCCAATGGGATAACGTACAGATAGTGGTAAAGGACGAGAACACAACTCGTCGGAAACTCAAAGAAGTCATATACACACAAGTTCTAAAAAATTTATATTGGAGTGCTCTGTGGCTCAGCGGTGAAGGTATCAGACTAGTAAGTGAAAGGTACCAAGTTCGAATCTGAGAGTAGTCAAATGCTTGGGAAAAAATTATATAACATATGAATTCGACTCAAGTGCGAAAACAGTTCTTCTCAGGACTAAGCCTGATGACGGAACCAGAGTCCGCTCAACTAATATGAAACCACAGTTACAAATCACTTATAACCCCAATATTTTTTCTACGAATGTATTGTTTAAGTAGGTCCATCTTCACTTACACTTTTTATAAATCGGACTTATTATTGGCTTTATCCGTTTTAAGAAAGAAATCGATTGACTTATTTCATCGTATTTTGAAGACATCTAATCAAATTTAACGTTGATATTACTGATTATAAACTGACTTTGTTCTAAACAAACTTTTTTGAGCGTATCATACATATTGTTATCAATTGGATAGCCACTATTACTCAAATCCTTTTTCATTTGAAGAATGAAGAACTTTGTCGCACGTATTAGGCGTTTTGGTTTATCACTGTCCCATTTGTTTACCTAATTTACGCTATTCACAACTGCACTATGCATGTATGAAGCTACTGTAACCTATAATAGTACTGTTTACTTCTTTAATTTCACTGTTTACTGTTAATTAAAATGATATAATTTATTTCTGAAAGATGTTGCATCTGCAAGTGAACCGGGGTTTGGAACCAGAATGACATACGATTTTTTTTGGGAATGTAGAGTATGGTTAGTGTTATTAGGGATTCTCGTGGGTTCTGAAATCATTTGTGTGAGATCACATGAGTGATGAACACTAAAACCTCCCAGAATTTAGACATCGCAAGATTTGAACTAAGACAGAAGACATTCAACTTTCAACCTAAGGTAATCGAAGAACTTCATTCTATTTACAGATATTTTTAATGACGAGTTGTACATGATTTTTCAGTCCCTGTATGTCACCAATCGTTTGATCGTCTTGGTGGTATGTCGATGAGAGTGATGCAAAATCACACTCTTTAATAAATGGTATGCACTCATGGCGCAAAACGCAAAACGCAAAACGCAAAACGCAAATCGCAAAACGCAATACGCAAAACGCAAAAACGCAACAGGTAAAACGCAAAACGCAAAACGCGAAACGCGAAACGTAAAACGTAAAATGCAAAATGCATAACGCAACACACAAAACACAAATCGGAAAACGTAAAACGCAAAACGCAAAACGCAAAACGCAAAACGCAAAACGCAAAACGCAAAACGCAAAACGCAAAACGCAAATCGCAAAACGCAATACGCAAAATGCAAAAACGCAACAGGTAAAACGCAAAACGCAAAACGCGAAACGCGAAACGCAAAACGTAAAATGTAAAATGCATAACGCAACACACAAAACACAAATCGGAAAACGTAAAACTTAAAACGCAAAACGCAAAACGCAAAAACGCAACAGGTAAAACGCAAAACGCAAAACGCGAAACGCGAAACGCAAAACGTAAAATGCAAAATGCAAAACGCAACACACAAAACAAATCGGAAAACGTAAAACGCAAAATGCAAAACGCAAAATATGTTACATGGAATACGACAACTTGTTAATTCTGCACGTTGCATTAATCTTTCTTGCATTGGTTAATCGATTATTTTACATCTAGATTTCAAATTATATTATGCGTCCTTCATTTGATTTGAATAAACACAATCCACGAACGTTTGATAAGTTTTAATAGTTCACTATAAGATAAACAAAATGTGCGTAGACAGGATTAATGCTTGTAAGATTTTCACAATTAAATGCTTAGTTGTCAATACTTTGACACAACGAAGCTTATAAATATTGTGTAAACTTTCTTTGCACTTGACGGTTGTGTCAGTTTTATTTCAGATTTGAAGTTAGTAAAAAGACCTTTTATAGAGGTTTTAGTGTATTTCTCAATATATTAGAAAAATAGGTTATATAAAGGTAAATATATATATATATATATATATATATATATATATATATATATATATATATATATATATATATATATATATATATATATATATATATATATATATATGTATATTGGTTTACTATGCTTTTACTATTTCTGTTAAGTATTCAAAGTTCTTTACACAACTCTAAACGACAAAAAACCACTCAATATTCAAATCATGTTTGATTATTTTGTTGACAACAAGATCGATTTAATGCAAAACCATTATACGAAACGCGAACAACAAAACGCCTTCACGTGCGCATTTCAGAAAAGCAAAATAGAGACTTTTTAAATAAGAAGAGCATATTAAAAAGTTACAGATCAACACAATTTTTTTAAAGCTAAACAAATTACATAGCGTAATAAAGCACGTTTGAGAAAATGAATTTGAAGGTTAACTATAGACAATATTAACATTTAAAGGTTGAACTTTATTCTTCTTTTGTATGTTGAATTTGTAAAAAAAAAATTGTAGAAAGAAAATGTCTCTTTTTTCTTTTTAAATAAGTATTATATATACAAGAAATTAATAGTTTAGGCGCTTAGTTTTGGATAGGTACTAATTTATACGTTGAATTTAAATATCATGTACAAAGTAACACCTTTAAATTATAAACGATGCGGTTTTCTTTTAGGTATATTTAATTAATGGAAGTTTGTGAGTAACTGAATAATTTATTGCTATGCCAGAAAAAAACTGTAAATAGAGCGGGCATTGATGTGTATGTTGTACCTGAAAATTAAAATTCAGTAAAAGCTGCAAGCAAAGTTGTATCAGTGTATGTGTTTTCAGAGATAATTCATCAAATGTTGTGCTTGCATTAAAAGGATAAACAAAAAATGAGCACACAACAGTAAGCGAGTGCGTCAGTGATTACTGTACTCCTATTCATTTCTGCATTTTTGTAAAAGGTTACCTGAAATAAAATGAATTTTATTGTTTCTGGTTATAAGAACGGTAACAGTATAACAGAACCGTATAGGTTATGCTAATCTAAATACTCCATAATGTTTGAGACACGTCTCTTTATTTCCTGAAAACTTATACCAATCACATCTGTAAGTTTGCAACGAGCTAAAATTGACGTTTCTGCCTAAAGCTCAAAACGCAAAACACAAAAGGCAAAATCGTAAATGCAACGCGCAAAAAATCAGAATGCAATTTTCGCAGAAATACAAGCACCTTTTTAAAAGTTACCAATTATGTATGAAACAAGATAAAGAAATTGTCATTAGAAAAGCATTACATTATATTTATTTATTTCATATAAACTTAATGCACAATTTGGACTGATGACATTTGCAGGTTCTAAACTAGAAACAATTGAGGCTTCTACCTAAATATATGTCGCAAAACGCAAAACCCAAACGCCAAATGCATAATGCAAAATGCAAAATGCAAAATGTAAAATGCAAAATGCAAAATGCGAAATGCGAAATGCGAAATGCGAAATGCGAAACTCGAAACGCGAAATACCAAATGCAAAATGCTAAATGCAAATGCAAATGCAAATGCAAATGCAAATGCAAATGCAAAATGCAAAATGCAAAATGCAAAATGCAAATGCAAATGCAAATGCAAATGCAAATGCAAATGCAAATGCAAAATGCAAATGAAATGCAAATGCAAATGCAGATGCAAATGCAAATGCAAATGCAAATGCAAATGCAAATGCAAATGCAAATGCAAATGCAAATGCAAATGCAAATGCAAATGCAAAATGCAAATGCAAATGCAAATGCAAAATGCAAATGCAAATGCAAATGCAAATGTCAAATGCAAATGCAAATGCAAAATGCAAAATGCAAAATGCAAAATTCAAAATGCAAAATGCAAAATGCAAAATGCAAAATTAATAACTATTTTTAGCTGTGTTATACTTATCATTCTTGATTCGGTATTGTGCTATATAATTTTAAGGATAAACTATTACTGCAAAACGCAAAACGTAAAATGCAAAACGTAAAAAGCGAACTACGCAACGCTAAACGAAACACAAAACGCAGAACTAAAAACGCGTAACGCACAAGGGTAAAATCAAAATGCAAAACGTATAACACATAACAAATAACGAATAACGGAAATTCGTAACGCATAACCCAAAACCCGAAACTCATAAAGCAATAAACAATGCATTATGCAAAACCCAAGACAAAGAACAAAAAACGTATGACGAATAACGCATTACGGAAAATGTAAAACGCAAAATGCGAAACGACAAACGTGAAAGACGAAACGCGAGACACAAAACACAAAACTCTAAACTAAAATCGCGTTACGCGAAACTTAAAAATCAAGATGCATAACACAAAACAGGTTTTCAAAAGTTGAGGAATGTCATGTATATAACATGAAGAAAGTAAATTGTCATTAGAGAAGTATTACCACGCTTCCTTTAAAAGGTAGCTATATTACTTAGGAACTAAATTGTTTAACTAATAACCTCTACAATTAACAATGCTTAACTACCAAAAATTTAAATCCAAGACAAAAATCTTTTCACAAAAGGAAGCATTTCATTCTGTATAATAGATGTTTCAATTGGGGTCTTCGCTTGCTTCTTCATGTATGTAATAGCATTGATTGAATACTGATGATCTTAATCTGTGTGACATATATGTGCTTTAACTTCGATATTACGCTATACAATTTTTAGTAAACTACTGATGCAGAACACACTGCAGAATGCAAAAGCAAAAGGCAAAGCAAAAAACGCTATGCGCAAAACGCAACGAAAAACAGAAAAACGCACAATTCAAAACAAGACGTAAGACAACACGCAAAACGCTAAAGACGAAGTGTGAAACGCCAAACGCAGGGCGCAATAGGCAAGACGTAGACGTAAGGCGCAATATACAAGACAAGACGAAAGAAGCAAGAAGCTAAAAGTGAGGCGCAAAACGCAAAGGGCGAATCGTGAAATGACAAACGCAGAACGCAAGATGCAAGTCAGACGTAAGACATAAGACGAACGACGTAAGACGTAAGGCGTACGGCGAAGAGATAAGACGTAAGACGTAAGACGTAAGACGTAAGACGTAAGACGTAAGACGTAAGACGTAAGACGTAAGACGTAAGACGTAAGACGTAAGACGTAAGACGTAAGACGTAAGACGTAAGACGTAAGACGTAAGACGTAAGACGTAAGACGTAAGACGTAAGACGTAAGACGTAAGACGTAAGACGTAAGACGTAAGACGTAAGACGTAAGACGTAAGACGTAAGACGTTAGACGTAATACGTAAGACGTAAGACGTAAGACGTAAGACGTAAGACGTAAGACGTAAGACGTAAGACGTAAGACGTAAGACGTAAGACGTAAGACGTAAGACGTAAGACGTGAGACGTAAGACGTAAGATGTAAGACGTAAGACGTAAGACGTAAGACGTAAGACGTAAGACGTAAGACGTAAAACGTGAAACGTGAGACGTGACGCGTGATGTGTAAGACGTGAGACGTGAGACGTCAGACGTGAGACGTGAGACGTGAGATGTGAGGCGTGAGGCGTGAGACCTGAGACGTAAGACGTGAGACGTGAAACGTGAGACGTGAGACGTGAGACGTGAGACGTGAGACGTGAGACGTTAGACGTGAGACGTGAGACGTGAGACGTGAGACGTGAGATGTGAGTCGTGAGTCGTGAGACGTGAGACGTGAGGCGTGAGACCTGAGGCGTGAGACCTGAGACGTAAGACGTGAGACGTGAAGCATGAGACGTGAGACGTTAGACGTGAGACGTGAGACGTGAGACATGAGACGTGAGACCTGAGACGTGAGACGTGAGTCGTGAGTCTTGAGTCGTGAGACGTGAGACGTGAGACGTGAGACGTGAGACGTGAGGCGTGAGACGTGAGACGTGAGGCATGAGACGTGAGACGTGAGACGTGAGACGTGGGACGTGAGACGTGAGACGTGGGACGCGATATGCGAGACGTGAGACGTGAGACGTGAGACGTAAGACGTGAGACGTGGGACGCGATATGCGAGACGTGAGACGTGGGACGCGATATGCGAGACGCGAGACGCGAGGCGCGAGACGCGAGGCGCGAGACGCGAGGCGCGAGACGCGAGACGCGAGACGCTAAACGCGAGAGTGATGGATTAAATGATTTCTTTCAGCACGCTTACTTTTCTAGGTTATTCAAAGGTATTCCTTTACTGTAGCTAGCTTCTACTTTACATATAATTTTCTTTTATGGCGTGCCCGTTTTTACGTTATACGAAAATTATTTCTCTCTCGTATCCACCTTTGTATTTCAAAAGTTTACTCGTTTTTAGTTCCGCTAGTTTAACGTATTAAAGCGATCTATGGTTATTTACCATTTACAAAAAAAAATTATTTTAATTAATACCTATAGCGCCATCTCTGAGATGTACGTAGTTCTGGTGATTGGTATACTTAACTCTGAAAAGTTATTTTGCTGTTTCAGAATATAGATGGGGTAATTTCTTAATAAATACACTGTATAAAAAAACGGTTTATTCTATTGACAATACATAAAACATTTTTCAAGTTGTAAAATTGTTTCTTCAGACGTTGACTTTTTTTTCAAAACCGGCATTGCTGTGGAATGTTTGAAATTTCTAGAAATTTTTTTTTTCTATTTCGCAGATGTTAAGCACTCTTTTTTTTACATTTTCACAATGTAGTATCGCTCTGTTGTATAGAAGTGATATAATCGCTACCAAAGGCGGATGGAACAGAAATAATTCACTCCATCCACACAATTTCGGTAAGCCGTATCAGATCTCGTTAACCTCGTTGTATTTAGAACTACTCTTTCAGCTTTTAAACACAAAAGAGTTTCATACTACTTCTTCAAATAAATAGATGTAACCAATTGGTTAAGACATTTACACTAATGCGCGCATTCGACCTTAAAGGTAACATAGTCTCACTGAATATCACCGTTCTAATCCTTTACATTCGTTTTAGCACTTAAGTTTCCATATAACTTTACCGTTACGGTTACATCAAAGTTCATGTTTACATTTGGTTTTGTCTTTATTAATGTAACAAGATAACCCGTTCTGTATCTCTTCGGCTTATTGTTTGAATTGATAAGCTGCGCTCAGATGTACCTGGGATTGCGTGATCGTGGAGCTTACACCTATACTGGAGCTGGTGGAATCCTGACTACCTTGAATAACGCATAGTGCTCGCAAACACAGGTCAGCTCTCTCCTTTATCGTAAGTATGAATTGCCTTCAGCAGATTACGATCGCCTACAACGAAATTAAGTACATCTACCTTAGTTCTGTTAGCAAGTATTTGACAAAAATTTTATCTCGGAATACAACTCGCACCTAAATTGCCTTGAGCAGGTTACGATCGCCTACAACGAAATTAAATACATTTATATCAATTCTGGCAGTGAGTATTTGCTAAATATGTTACCTGTAGTGTAAGTTCAGTGTCAGCTTTAACACAATCTCTCTCATGTAGAACTGCTGTATGTTAGTTAAATCATTTTTTAATATTTTACGCACAATCAACAATCAAAAGTTTGAATAATTTTTGTTAAAATTGGTTTTATGTGCACACCCAGTATGCAGTTCAGTACAACGTCCATTTTGGGGATACTTAGTGGTGTACCACTGTTCAAGTGGTGATGAGCAGTAGCTTTGCTGCAACTTTTATGCTTATACCAGATGTAACTTGTATCGTGATATTGAATCATGTCAAATGTTAGCGGGAGATTTCGTGCTAGTTTAAATGCTACTAGGTAGCACGAATATATAATATACACTATCGTTTTGTGGATAAGATTATTCGGACCAAGTTCCTTTTTTTTAAATTGCTTAATTACTAATATTTTTCATTCGAGATAAATTGAGTGGACTGAACAAGCCTTTCCAATTGTATTTATGTAATTTAATTAAAAAGGGGTTTGTATTCAGTTCTGTTAAACGAAAGGCAAGCTGAATTATTTAATTATTCGTTCTTGTAAGTAACTGATTTAATAAGTGTATTAAACGGACCTTTTCAGGCTAAGGTACGTAACATCTTGCTGTTTTTGGTATTATAATTATAAAGTACTGTGGGCGTAAGTACAAGCTCATGACTTGCCATCGTCAATCTCATTTTAACTTATATTTTTTTGGTTGTGGAGATAACATACATACTGTGTATAATTTATTTCATGTATTATTCATATATTTATAAAGCTGTACCATAACGTTTGGCCTATAGCCTACTTTGTTGGGAAGTTAAAGAAAAAAAAATTTACCTTTGTTGAGGGAATTGTCACTTAATTACTGTTCCTATTACTCCCTGTTTTGAGCTTTACAGGCGCTCTCCCTCTTTCAAGGAATAAGAACCTACTTTCTTTTCCGTCTTTCTTTAAAACTTGTGGCGCCTATTTCGGTTTTTTCCCTACTAACCAGATTCTACCTTAAACTATTTTCTCGATACCTCCATAACACCCATGCATCCGAGTGTGGTTTCGTACCGTTTGACCAAGTTTTAGCCTAGCTCACTTATTCCTCCCGTTTTATGCATTGTGGTGGTTAGACACGGGACACATTTTCTCTCTCCATAATCGTTGTAATTCCCTTTCTATTTATCTCTCTCCCTCTCTTACATATGTAAGTTCTTATGTGGGCCCGAAGAGACAGCTATACTACTCCTAGTACTTCACAGCCGGCGGACTTTTGATCTATGACGGATAAGGCGAGGTTTCACTGGCTGTGCGTCACAATTTTGTGACATGCTGGTATTATTTGAATAATTTTCCTTTGAGCTGATTTTATGTTGGTCTCGTCTGTATCTTGTTTTGTTCATCTTTTTGAAACTTTATAATTCAAAACAAGATTCGTAGTATTTAAATTTTTTAGCTTTAACCTTATAATTCCTTACGACTTGAACTAATAGCGTAAATGGAGGAAATGGGATAAATTGCGATACATTAGCTGTTGGGAGCCAAGAAGTATGATTTAATAATAGATGTCACTTTTTGTATGATAATAATTTTACGATTTACTTTTTGTGGTTATTAAACGAGTAAGAACATTAATTATATATTAAAAAAACTTTAATGTATGCGTTTCAACAAGCCTTTTTAAACGGTAAATATTAGATAAGTTATTTGAATAAATTTTAAGACGTGTTGCATAAAATGAATTACGTTCCGCATTTTTGAGTGGAGATTTAGAAAAGCACGAACTTTTTAAATTATCCTCACCCTAAAAATTAACTTTATATTCAAAATAATACTAAATCGAATTTTTCTTTCACAAAACTTATCATTAGACACTGCATTAACTACGATCCTTTTTCCTCTAAAAGAATCTCAATATTGCATGGCTTATAAAATTGTCGCCATTCTATGTACCGCCTTCCTTTGTACTTTTGTCGGCCATAAAGGAAAAGCAACCGGTAATAAAATTTCCATTATAAAGCAAAATGTACTGTATTAAAATGAAGAAAGATATACTATAATTATCTTACGCTGCTTTTGATATTGCTGCTTTGAAATTTGCCATCGAATTGAGTTAACACACATATCCTTAAATTTTTCTGATAAAAACATTTTTATAATGAAGCATTCCTCCCTTTGAAAGATACATACTGAATCCTTTTGAACTCACTCAAACAAAGTGTCGAGCTAAAGTTTTGTATTGATATCTTTCTTCTTTTTTTGTTATTTGACTTATTTAATCCCAATATTGATAAAATATACGATGTTTTTTTACAAAGAACTCATTCCTTATCATGCATGGTTTACGAAAGTATTTAAATATATAAAATCCAAACATCACTTATCCAGCGAAACGATCTTTCAATAGAGTTTCACTAAAAAAAGCGATCGATTCCTTTTTAATCGAGCTGAAAGCATTTTTAATAAAATAACGTATTTACTTACACATCAGCTATTCAGGAATACCTTAATTTATTGTAAATAATGCAAATTTAAATTTTGAATGAGAAAATATCTGTATGAAGAATACGAACTGATTTGTTTTGGTATTTTGCTGTGAAACGCAATACACGTAGTTCCAACATATCGAATGCATAACTAACAAGATGTATTCTAACTTTGGAAGCATAAAGAATTGACACGTATTCAAAAAGAATATGCGTCATTTATATTATGTGCATACTCTAGAATAGCTGTCAATGATGTGAAAATTTTTCAGATCTTTATATGGGTTAGAAATTTGGACAAGAGGGATAAGAATTTGCTAGACGTTCTATAAGATACACATGCTATAGAATGTAGAGCATGTTACATAAGGAAGCTATTCGTTTCACATAATGCTTATAAGAGATAGTCGACTTAGCTGAAATTTATGGCAAAGTATGTATGAACAAATGCTGCTCTTCACGGACTATTGGTATACTTAGACTTTCGAGCATTCCGGTAGTTGACTAAAGACTGATCGATAACAATTTAATATAAAAGTGCAATACATGGTTACAAAAACCATCTGCTCTCTTTATAATAACAAAAACTTTTCTTAATTCCTTCTTGCAATTTTTATGTTGAATTATACAGGGTGAGTTTTTCTTCATTCTTTGTATGTGGATCTCGGAAACAATAAGAGTTACACATTTGCTTAAATAGGGAAAGATTTGTTTCTTTAGAAGATTAATCCAGATACGATTTTGTTAGTTAAGAAAATGCATGGCTTACTAAATATTTGTAAAAAAGAAAAATTCTCCAAACTCGTTTCAACGCTCTAATTAGTTTATTTCTAAAGATAGATAAAACTTGTTTGAATACAATTTGTAGATCATTTTGTGCCGAATAACGTCACGGTACTAGTTTTTTTAATTTTGCTTAGCACTTTGAAGTTACGCAGCAAAGTTGAATTTTTTTTTTAAAGGAAACCATCATTGTCTATGATATATCTTAATAGTGCATTTTTTCTGATTGTAATAATGTAAGGGTTCTATCACTTATTTTAATTGAAAAAATCACGTATTTTCTATTATTAGGTTTAACATTTAATCATATCTTGCCATGGACAACAAAAGAAATTTACAGTAAGTGCCCACGATTATTATCAGCACACATGCGAGACTTTTTCAACACGGAATTAACAGCTTTCCTACTTTGACGCCCATCTAATCTGTTAAACGCATTAATAACAGCTTCCTGCAGCTCCTGCTGGGTTGCATATGATTGCACATATTTGAGAACTTTTATTACTCCAAATACAGAAAAGTCTAAAGGTGAAAGATTAGGGGAACGTACAGCCCATAAAACAGGACGATTTCTGCCTATCCGCAAGTTTGGAAAATTTTAATCTAAATATCTTTGCGCCTGATAGTGGGGTGGGGCACCATCGTGTCGATACCACTGTACGTTTGCACGGGTTTGTAAATTTAATTCATCTAGTACATTGTTAAAATCTTCCCTAAGTAATTGCAAATATAGATTTCGTGTTAAAGTTCCATTAAAAATAGATGGCCAAGCAAGCTGTGAACCAATAACATCGCACCATAAATTGAGGCCAAAACTTAATCTGAGGTCGTCTTTCCTGTAAACGGTGAGGATTTGCTTGGGCCCACATGTGTTCATTATGGCGATTGAATATTCCACAGTTTGTAAAATGTATTTCGTCGGTCCATAAGATCTGCATCGGATAGTTCTCATCGCACATATTTATGAACCAATTATAAAAATTTGATCTTCTTTCATCATCACCATTCATCAGCACGTTTTCACCAATATTACCCCTATTTCTGGGCTTCACAAAACTCCCAAACTTTTATATTGTTGTATAAATTCTTGAAGGTGTCTAAAGATGTTTGAGAGCGATCAAAATACAATAAAAAATAGCTTCTCGATATTCGCGAACAAACTGTCAGAAATCAAGATAAACAATGCTTCAGTTGCTTTACTTTTGTTTTCCATGGCAAGATATGATTTTCGTAAAACTTAATAATAGAAAAACGTGTATTGTGCTTTTATTTTTTAGAATAAGTGGTACAGCCCTTATATTATTACAATGATAAAAAAATGCACTATTAAAATATGTCATAACCAACTTGTAACGTGCTAAATATGTGTATGTTTAAATTATCTCACAATGTCAGAAATTATTAATATAATTTCCGTCTTTAGTTTTCTTTTGTTGTCATATTACGTATTCTTAATAAATAAGTCAAAAATTGTATTGTACGAACAGTACATAGTTACGCGCTCTGAATGCCAATGACCGAGTCTCGCAATGCTATTAACTACTCAAAGACAAATTGCTGTTAGTTAAAGGAACTCTCTCTAGATGGCGGCATCTTAGGACATTTAAAAACACTATAGTTCGGATTTTATTTATCTATCGGTAACAAAGAAGCCGATAATAACTATTTTTGGATGTAAAGAAACTATTACGTTTCCATTTCTTTCTAACGATCGCCACTTTTGCAACGTGAGAAAAATTTCGAAGTTCTAAAAATAAAAACGATGATATATCGGGTGTAATTTAGAAGAAACCTTTGCAACAAAACCTATTTGGACTTCTCTAAACTTTCTGTACAAATTTTAGTTGCTCGCAAGAACTTGCAAATTTAAAAAAAAAAACCATCAAAAACTTCCAACCAAACGACGAAGAAATACTGGTAAGCTTCGACATTGTGAGTCTATTCACAATTGCGCCCACTAACTATCATAAGGAACAAGCTGGAAAAGGATGAAACGTTAGACGAACGCACGGCACTCCCGGTAAACACAATAATGGAACTTCATATTTCTAAGTAGAAGACAAATTCTATCAACAAGAGTTGGGTATGGCGATGGGTTCCCCCATAGTGAGCAATATATATATATATATATATATATATATATATATATATATATATATATATATATATATATATATGGAAGGCTTTGAAGACCAAGCGACATCCAAATTCACGTAGAAACCAAGGATGTGGCTTAGACACGTGGACAATAGTAAATCATAAACTAGATGTATTCCTAGATCATCTAAGTAGCCGCGCACCCTTAATAAAATTCAAAATGGAATTGGAGTCGGAAAAAACTGGATGAACTTGTACACAGGAATGACAATAATTTCACGACAAGTGTATACAAGAAACCTACCCACTCGGGGAGGTACCTACACTACAACTCCAATCACCACAAAAACGTGAAACTATACGTGTTCAAGTGCTTGTACGATAGAGCGAAGCCAATGTGCTCAGACGAAGAGGACCTGAACAAAGAGAAAGAGAAAGTTCTCTAAAACACTAAAAAAAACTGGTTACCTCGATCTACCACCTAACCCAAACAGGGAAATGGTAACCGAAAAACAAGAACCTAAATATGCAGCGATAATACCATATATAAAAGGAACCTCAGACAAACTACGAAGGATAGGCAGCAAATACAAGTTACGCACTACCTTCAAATCGACCGAACGCTCAGGGAAATACTAACCACAATCAAAACACAATGAAGATGATAATTTCAAGAACTGTGTATACAACTTATCATGCAAATGAGGCAGAATATACATAGGAGAGAGCTGTAGACCACTCAAAGTGAGAACACAGGAACATAAAAACAACGCGTCCGTAAGGGTGAACCAGAAAAATCTAGACTCGCTGAACATGTCTGGAACGAAGACCACCGCATCCAATGGGATAACATACAGATAGTGGCAAAGGACGAGAACAGAACTCGTCGAAAACTCAAGGAAGCCACGTACATCGCACTAGCAGAAAATCCAATAAGCGAAGCTAGTGTGGAAATAAAACTCATATGCACTGCAGTAATGCGCGAATAGCTTAAGTGCATCTACGCAATAAGTTGCGCCGCAACATGCGCAATAAACTTCTGCGCAACGATGAAAAAGTTTCATATACATACATATGATTTTATGTGGACCTTTTAATTATGGCAGAAGTAGTTTGTTGGTTTTCTTTAAGTCTAAAATTCTATACATATATATATATATATATATATATATATATATATATATATATATATATATATACTGCTGGTTTCTCGGGTGTTGATCCGCGTAGCTCTTCTGGTCTCCAAAAGACCGTTTGTTGCAAAACCACGTTTCGGCAAAGTTTCATTTGCCATCCTCAGGTTGGTAACTGTCTGCTCCTACTTCGAGTTACTCGAACTCGACTAACTTCCTGTTGTGTGTGCTCCTACTGGTGTACCCTATTGCTTTCATTCACTGCTTCCACTTCTTTCACAGCTTTCACTGTTTTCGCTGCTTTCACTACTTTCACTGCTTGCCCTGCTTTCACTGCTTTCATTACTTTCACTGATTTCACTGCTTTCACTGCTTTCACTGTTTTCACTGCTTTCACTGCTTTCACTGCTTCCACAGCTTTCACTGATTTCACTGCTTTCACTGCTCTCACTGCTTTCACTGCTTTCGCTGCCTTCACTACCTTCACTGATTTTACTGTTTGCTTCCCTGTTTTCACTTCTTCTTCTGTTGGTTCTGTTTTAGGTGTTATGGATATTAGTTGTCTAGGGATTAATGATGTTTTCCATATTGATGGTAATCTGAGAGCATCATCTCTTGTGTTGAGAATATATAGGTGTTTCTCAATCTCTGTGGTTTCTCTGATAATTCTAGCTGTAAAGTGCACGATGCTTGCCAAAGTTCTGCGTCGTGAAATTTAACTTTGTGTCCTGTTGTGGTGATGTGTTGAGCCAAGGATGATGTCGCTTGAGCTTTATTAACCGCGTTTTTGTGTTCTTCTATCCTTGCGCTGATCTTTCTGTTGCTCTGTCCAATATACGATATCCCGTAGCCTCCACATGGAATCTCGTGCACTCCTTGACTCTCCAACGATATACTGAGAGGGCCAAAAGTACCGAATAAATTCAATTAAAAATTTGGTGTTTGTTTTTTGGAAAAACGCTTGGACACATCGATTTAAATTTTTTGTAACTATTTCTTTAATGCTAAGTTCATGTATACAGGGCGGCCCAAAAACAATTTATGACGACTAACTTCATTTTTTCAAATGGAAATACCTATTTTTGATTTCATTTTTGGATTCTGCTTTAAATTTTAAGTAAGTTTTATGTACTATGTCCTATACCTAAACTTAACAGTAATCGAGAAATACACATAAGAGAGGGTCAAAAGTCCCGCATAAATTTGTTAAAAACTGAAGGAAATATTTTTCATGAAAATGCTGGAACACGTCAAATATTGTTTTTAGTTATCCATTTTTATCCATTTTTTGACGTTACACACATGTATACAGGGTGACCCATGTAGAAAATAAATTTACTTTTTCATTTTTTTTATGGAACCCCAAGTATATTATGACGTTTTAGAGTTCTCTAAGAAACTCTGAACGTATTTTATGTAACATACTCATATCTAAATTCAATAGTGTTTGAAAAAATTACATAAAATAGAAGTAACGATAGAACTATTAATGTAGAAACATATTTTATATAATACGCCCATGTCGATATTCAACTGTTATTGAAACATTTGCGGATGACATTTATGTAATACTTTTAAATTTACTTTAAATCTGGTTTCAATAGTAACAGTTAGTATCTTTGTGCTCTGTTTTAATCTCTGTTTATTCTTACAATAGTTATACATATTGCTAAAGTGAAAAAAAGTTAAGTGAAACTCAAAGAATAGAGATTTTAATCATGATAGGATGCGGCGATCGAACTAGGGCTCAAAAAGAAGTTTGTGAACTATTCAATGCTAAATATCCTGACTGTCGAATATCACAATCTACTGTAAGCCGAATTGGAAAAAAAATTTCGAGAAGTAGGGCATGTAAGAGACCTTCCCAGATCTGGTCGATCCTCGATTTCCGAGAATAAGAAATTAGACGTTCTTTTGTCCATTGAAGAAAATCCTCATAAACCAACTCAAGAAATAGCCCTGGATAGTAACACAGGAAAGTCGTTAAAAAAAAGAAAAATATCACCCGTACAAAGTACAATCAATCCACGAACTTTTCTTCGAAGGTGCTTTAATAGGCCAACGCTATTTAAAATTTTTGAGAAATGAATTGGTACCCGAACTTTGTCTTATGTTTCCAAATGCAAATAACTCAAACATTCCAAATGAGTCAATATGGTTTCAACAAGATGGTGCGCCACCACATTTCAGCATAGAGGTACGGCAATATTTAGACGAAACATTTCCTCTTCGATGGATTGGATGAAGGGGGCCATTAGAGTGGCCTGCTAGATCGCCTGACCTCACCTCTATGGACTTTTTTTTATGTGGCTATTTGAAACATAGGGTGTATTTAAATAGGCCCAACAATATAGAAGTCTTAAAAATTAAAATTATTCAAGAAGCTCAACAAATACCTCCTCGAATAATATGTAAAGTTCTTGAGGAATTTGGATTGCGGCTTGCCCACTGTCAAGATGTCAATGGGGCACAGTTCGAACATTTAATACATTAGATTGTAGTAGTTTATATTGTTATTTATTAAGTATTAAAGTTCTGTGGTTATTTCTATTTTATGTAATTTTTTCGAACACTGTTGAATTTAGATAGGAGTATGTTACATGGAATATGTTCAGAGTTTCTCAAAGAACTCAAAAACGTCATAATATACTTGGGGTTCCATAAAAAAATGAAGAAGTAAATTTATCTTCTACATGGATCACCCTGCATACATGTGTGTTACGTCAAAAAATGGATAACTAAAAACAATATTTGACGTGTTCCAGCATTTCATGAAAAATATTTCCTTTAGTTTTTAACAAATTTATGCGGGACTTTTGACCCTCTCTTATGTGTATTTCTCGATAACTGTTAAGTTTAGGTATAGGACATGGTACATAAAACTTACTTAAAATTTAAAACAGAATCCAAAAATGAAATAAAAAATAGGTGTTTCCATTTGAAAAAATGAAGTTAGTCGTCATACATTGTTTTTGGGCCACCCTGTATACATGAACTTAGCATCAAAAAAATCGCTACAAAATATTTAAATCGACATGTCCGAGCGTTTTTCCAAAAAACAAACACCTAATTTTTAATTATATATATATATATATATATATATATATATATATATATATATATCCAAAAAATATATATTGGATTACTCAGTGGCTCAGCAGTAAAGGTGTGAGACTAGTAAGTGAAAGGTACCAAGTTCAAATCTGAGAGTAGTCGAGTGCTTAGAAAAAAAATCATAACATATGAATTCCACTCAAGTGCGAAAACAGTCCTTCTGAGGACTAAACCTGATGACGGCAGCAGAGTCCGCTTCCGAAACATCGCGCTCAAAAAGAAAGAAACTGTGGGAATAGGCCGATCAACTCAACTGATATGTAACCATAGTTACAAAACACTTATAATACAAAATTACTGATTCTTCCGATCGACTATTTGAAAACATTTGGTACCATTTCAATGTGCCCGTCTGCAATCTTAGGGGTAATTGATGTAAATTTTACTTTATGCAATACTTACCTACCTTTCTCCTTTTAGCATGTTTAGAATTTTTAGTACTTTCTGTTCTGTACTGCTGTGTTTGCGATTGCTCGGAACTGGTCATCAGACCGGGAAGTTAAATTTATATCTATTTCGTGGACGTCCTACCAATATGTTCATGCTGCTTGGATTCGTCTACAATATCCTTGCTGCTGTATCGACATTATGGTAACCATGCACACCCTACAAAAGGTCAGGGTCTATTATTATCTTGCGCATGAACTCAATTACCTACCATATCGTCGCTGTACGTGTAACTACTCTACAGTGATTTAAGTAACGTGCTGGTCGCTACAATATAAAAGCATGGAATCAACTAGTATAATTACAATATTATCTCACGTATCTTAGATGAATTTCACCCTTTGCAAATCAACGTGATTGTTAAAATTGCACCTGCCCGTATTTACTACTGCTTTACAAATTGATGTAACTATTGTTTAGATCCGTGTTTAAGTGCTCTCCATAACCTTTACTTTATAATAATAATTGCTAGTACTACTGTTTGATAAACTTTGGACCGCACCCTTGGTATTTGAAGATAACATCCATTTTTATTATCTATTTTTTTGTTACACTTACGAGTACGGATTTCATTCCTGCTAGATTTAACTTGCACGCGGTTTAACTGCGATTTGGTGTAACTGTTATTCACATTTAATTTTACCTCACTTGGTTACGTTGTACCCGTAATTTTATTTAAAACATTAGGTTATTATTTTTGAAGTGTTGGAGCGATAAAGTAAATTTTCTTCTATTATTGATATTTTCAATCAAATATTTACTGTTTCTATTAAATCTTTTGGGGGAAACATTCAACCGCCGCTTGTCTTTCACTTTTTTTTTGCTCCAGTATTTGGGACGAATCAACCCAGTTACTAAATAAATAAAGAGGCGAACTGAACCGTTCTTCCGACAAACATTTTGTAATTAATTTAAGATTAAAGAATATTTTAAATATACTACGGTTTCTTTGGGTGTTGTAAAACTACAGCAAGTAGATTTCTTTTAAGTTTTGGGTATTTAAAACGCTTTACTAGCGTCAGATATATGTTTTTTCTTTCAGTTCAACAGAAACGAAGGTCTTTCATCTAAATATGAACAACCGTATTAAACATTTGTATCAACACCCAAATTAATGGTGTTCGAAATAAGCACAAAACAAAATTAAATTACTTTTACAAAATAATCAAAGTAATTAAAATGTAAGTAACAAACTAGAATCTAATAGTCTCGAAAATACTATTGAATAAAAATAATTTCGATTTAATGTGCTGTTAAATCTTTAACATGAAAAACACCTAAAAGTTTGAGAGGCCAATCGGTATGTTTCTTTTTTTTTATGATTGTGGACCTGAACAGGCTAAATTAGGCTTATCGTGCCAAAGCACTCAGGAACACTTAGGAGGATGAATAGAGGGATAATGAATTGCCAATAGATGCCTATGAACAGCTCTCATATCATAAGTGAAAGGAAAACAGGAACTTGAGAGATCATTCCAGAGTTTAGAATCCGTGTTGGAAAATGTGGATCGCGCCCGTTTGGTACGACAAGTGGAGATTTGTACGGCATACTGATCATGTGAAATGAGCGAACCGAGTGTTTCTCGCAAAGATAGCCGAGATGGTATCAAATAATATAATTCAGCAGCAATAGCCGTTGTGATAACGATAATATAAAGAAAGAACTGAAACCATCCTTCTATGCTCAAGGGACTGTATGTGAGAAGTTAGGGACTGGTCATTTATATGCCTAATCGCTCCCTCTTGAATACGATCAACAATATCGAGAGAGTATTGGGAGCACTAACCCAGAGGTGAGAATTATATTCCAGATGAGGCCGAATTTGGGCCTTATACAGCAGAAGGAGTTGTCGAGAGGTAAAGTACTGCTTAGACCTGCACAAAAGCCTATTTTACGAGCAGCTGTTCTGGTAGCTGACAGAAGATGGTCAACCCATGGGAGATTTGAAGAGACAATCATACCCAACAAAGTAATAGAGTCTGAAAGCTTAAGAACTGAGCCATTCATACTTACAACAGGAAATGATCTATCTTTTTGGCGGACATAAGGCAACACTGAGTTTTGTTAGTATTAAATTTCACTAGATTATTGCTTCCCATTCAAGAATACGTTGAATATCTTTGTTGATTGAATTTGCCATTTCAGTTTTAATTTCTTGATTTGACATAGAAGGTGGATTATCACTATGAGTAGACTGAGATGAACTACAGTGAAGAGTGCTATCGTCAGAAAACCAATTAATGGGGTTAGTTGTTGAAGAAATAAGGTCATTTATGTACATCAGAAAAAGTGTAGGCGCTATAACGGATCCCTGTGGTACGCCGGCGTTAATGCTAACCTCTTTTGAAAAAACCATCAATTACGAAACGTATTCGTCTTTTATCAACGAAACTAGAAACCCAGTTGATGAGCGTATCATTTAACCCAAACGAGGTAAGTTTGGCAAGTAAACACTTATGCCAAACTTGGTCAAATGCCTTTGAGACATCTAAAGCGACTACAACTGTTTCACCGGACTGCTCTACTGTATTATTCCAAACTTGAGTCACATATGAAAGAAGATCGCCTGTTGAACGACTTTACCTAAACCCATATTGGCGGTCACTAAGGAGTTTGTTAGTTTCAAGGAACGTGAGCAGTTGCTGATTGATGGCTTTTTCCATGATTTTAGACAAAATGGAAGTGATGGCAATTGGTCGGTAGTTTGAGGATAGGTATTATCGCCTTTTTAGGAATAGGTTGAAGATTTGCTGGCCTCCATGATGAAGGGAATTCAGAAGACATAGAGCTTAGATAGGACTGATACTAGTTCGGGGGAACATTTCTTTAAGACAATAGCAGGGATACCGTCTGGGCCAGTCGCCTTATAGAGATCAAGCCTACTGATGATCGATTCCAAGAGCTTGTACCGAAAATGAGTTGGTTTCATAGCATATGAAGGAAAGTTGACTAGGGCACATATTTTCCAGAATCATTGAGACACGAGTTTGATCCAAACAAATCCACAAAAACATTGGTTTTGTGATTTCTTTTCTTTCCTTAAAATTTAGCAACAACTAATTTCCATTCCAGTAAATTGGACTCAATATTTAAATCATTTGAAATAAGTTTATCATTTTAATTCTCCAATCGAAATAATTCAGAATTTTTGTAACTATTTCTTTAATGCTAAGTTCATGTATACAGGGCGGCCCAAAACAATTTATGACGACTAACTTCATTTTTCAAATGGAAATACCTATTTTGATTTCATTTTGGATTCTGCTTTAAATTTTAAGTAAGTTTTATGTACTATGTCCTATACCTAAACTTAACAGTAATCGAGAAATACACATAAGAGAGGTCAAAAGTCCCGCATAAATTTGTTAAAAACTGAAGGAAATATTTTTCATGAAAATGCTGGAACACGTCAAATATTGTTTTTAGTTATCCATTTTTATCCATTTTTTGACGTTACACACATGTATACAGGGTGACCCATGTAGAAAATAAATTTACTTTTTCATTTTTTTTATGGAACCCCAAGTATATTATGACGTTTTAGAGTTCTCTAAGAAACTCTGAACGTATTTTATGTAACATACTCATATCTAAATTCAATAGTGTTTGAAAAAATTACATAAAATAGAAGTAACGATAGAACTATTAATGTAGAAACATATTTTATATAATACGCCCATGTCGATATTCAACTGTTATTGAAACATTTGCGGATGACATTTATGTAATACTTTTAAATTTACTTTAAATCTGGTTTCAATAGTAACAGTTAGTATCTTTGTGCTCTGTTTTAATCTCTGTTTATTCTTACAATAGTTATACATATTGCTAAAGTGAAAAAAAGTTAAGTGAAACTCAAAGAATAGAGATTTTAATCATGATAGGATGCGGCGATCGAACTAGGGCTCAAAAAGAAGTTTGTGAACTATTCAATGCTAAATATCCTGACTGTCGAATATCACAATCTACTGTAAGCCGAATTGAAAAAAATTTCGAGAAGTAGGGCATGTAAGAGACCTTCCCAGATCTGGTCGATCCTCGATTTCCGAGAATAAGAAATTAGACGTTCTTTTGTCCATTGAAGAAAATCCTCATAAACCAACTCAAGAAATAGCCCTGGATAGTAACATAGGAAAGTCGTTAAAAAGAAAAATATCACCCGTACAAAGTACAATCAATCCACGAACTTTTCTTCGAAGGTGCTTTAATAGGCCAACGCTATTTAAAATTTTTGAGAAATGAATTGGTACCCGAACTTTGTCTTATGTTTCCAAATGCAAATAACTCAAACATTCCAAATGAGTCAATATGGTTTCAACAAGATGGTGCGCCACCACATTTCAGCATAGAGGTACGGCAATATTTAGACGAAACATTTCCTCTTCGATGGATTGGATGAAGGGGCCATTAGAGTGGCCTGCTAGATCGCCTGACCTCACCTCTATGGACTTTTTTTATGTGGCTATTTGAAACATAGGGTGTATTTAAATAGGCCCAACAATATAGAAGTCTTAAAAATTAAAATTATTCAAGACTCAACAAATACCTCCTCGAATAATATGTAAAGTTCTTGAGGAATTTGGATTGCGGCTTGCCCACTGTCAAGATGTCAATGGGGCACAGTTCGAACATTTAATACATTAGATTGTAGTAGTTTATATTGTTATTTATTAAGTATTAAAGTTCTGTGGTTATTTCTATTTTATGTAATTTTTCGAACACTGTTGAATTTAGATAGGAGTATGTTACATGGAATATGTTCAGAGTTTCTCAAAGAACTCAAAACGTCATAATATACTTGGGGTTCCATAAAAAATGAAGAAGTAAATTTATCTTCTACATGGATCACCCTGCATACATGTGTGTTACGTCAAAAAATGGATAACTAAAAACAATATTTGACGTGTTCCAGCATTTCATGAAAAATATTTCCTTTAGTTTTTAACAAATTTATGCGGGACTTTTGACCCTCTCTTATGTGTATTTCTCGATAACTGTTAAGTTTAGGTATAGGACATGGTACATAAAACTTACTTAAAATTTAAAACAGAATCCAAAAATGAAATAAAAAATAGGTGTTTCCATTTGAAAAATGAAGTTAGTCGTCATACATTGTTTTGGGCCACCCTGTATACATGAACTTAGCATCAAAAAATCGCTACAAAATATTTAAATCGACATGTCCGAGCGTTTTTCCCAAAAACAAACACCTAATTTTTAATTATATATATATATATATATATATATATATATATATATATATATCCAAAAATATATATTGGATTACTCAGTGGCTCAGCAGTAAAGGTGTGAGACTAGTAAGTGAAAGGTACCAAGTTCAAATCTGAGAGTAGTCGAGTGCTTAGAAAAAAAATCATAACATATGAATTCCACTCAAGTGCGAAAACAGTCCTTCTGAGGACTAAACCTGATGACGGCAGCAGAGTCCGCTTCCGAAACATCGCGCTCAAAAAGAAAGAAACTGTGGGAATAGGCCGATCAACTCAACTGATATGTAACCATAGTTACAAAACACTTATAATACAAAATTACTGATTCTTCCGATCGACTATTTGAAAACATTTGGTACCATTTCAATGTGCCCGTCTGCAATCTTAGGGGTAATTGATGTAAATTTTACTTTATGCAATACTTACCTACCTTTCTCCTTTTAGCATGTTTAGAATTTTTAGTACTTTCTGTTCTGTACTGCTGTGTTTGCGATTGCTCGGAACTGGTCATCAGACCGGGAAGTTAAATTTATATCTATTTCGTGGACGTCCTACCAATATGTTCATGCTGCTTGGATTCGTCTACAATATCCTTGCTGCTGTATCGACATTATGGTAACCATGCACACCCTACAAAGGTCAGGGTCTATTATTATCTTGCGCATGAACTCAATTACCTACCATATCGTCGCTGTACGTGTAACTACTCTACAGTGATTTAAGTAACGTGCTGGTCGCTACAATATAAAAGCATGGAATCAACTAGTATAATTACAATATTATCTCACGTATCTTAGATGAATTTCACCTTTGCAAATCAACGTGATTGTTAAAATTGCACCTGCCCGTATTTACTACTGCTTTACAAATTGATGTAACTATTGTTTAGATCCGTGTTTAAGTGCTCTCCATAACCTTTACTTTATAATAATAATTGCTAGTACTACTGTTTGATAAACTTTGGACCGCACCCTTGGTATTTGAAGATAACATCCATTTTATTATCTATTTTTTGTTACACTTACGAGTACGGATTTCATTCCTGCTAGATTTAACTTGCACGCGGTTTAACTGCGATTTGGTGTAACTGTTATTCACATTTAATTTTACCTCACTTGGTTACGTTGTACCCGTAATTTTATTTAAAACATTAGGTTATTATTTTTGAAGTGTTGGAGCGATAAAGTAAATTTTCTTCTATTATTGATATTTTCAATCAAATATTTACTGTTTCTATTAAATCTTTTGGAAACATTCAACCGCCGCTTGTTTTCACTTTTTTTTTGCTCCAGTATTTGGGACGAATCAACCCAGTTACTAAATAAATAAAGAGGCGAACTGAACCGTTCTTCCGACAAACATTTTGTAATTAATTTAAGATTAAAGAATATTTTAAATATACTACGGTTTCTTTGGGTGTTGTAAAACTACAGCAAGTAGATTTCTTTTAAGTTTTGGGTATTTAAAACGCTTTACTAGCGTCAGATATATGTTTTTTCTTTCAGTTCAACAGAAACGAAGGTCTTTCATCTAAATATGAACAACCGTATTAAACATTTATATCAACACCCAAATTAATGGTGTTCGAAATAAGCACAAAACAAAATTAAATTACTTTTACAAAATAATCAAAGTAATTAAAATGTAAGTAACAAACTAGAATCTAATAGTCTCGAAAATACTATTGAATAAAAATAATTTCGATTTAATGTGCTGTTAAATCTTTAACATGAAAAACACCTAAAAGTTTGAGAGGCCAATCGGTATGTTTCTTTTTTTTTATGATTGTGGACCTGAACAGGCTAAATTAGGCTTATCGTGCCAAAGCACTCAGGAACACTTAGGAGGATGAATAGAGGGATAATGAATTGCCAATAGATGCCTATGAACAGCTCTCATATCATAAGTGAAAGGAAAACAGGAACTTGAGAGATCATTCCAGAGTTTAGAATCCGTGTTGGAAAATGTGGATCGCGCCCGTTTGGTACGACAAGTGGAGATTTGTACGGCATACTGATCATGTGAAATGAGCGAACCGAGTGTTTCTCGCAAAGATAGCCCGAGATGGTATCAAATAATATAATTCAGCAGCACAATAGCCGTTGTGATAACGATAATATAAAGAAAGAACTGAAACCATCCTTCTATGCTCAAGGGACTGTATGTGAGAAGTTAGGGACTGGTCATTTATATGCCTAATCGCTCCCTCTTGAATACGATCAACAATATCGAGAGAGTATTGGGGAGCACTAACCCAGAGGTGAGAATTATATTCCAGATGAGGCCGAATTTGGGCCTTATACAGCAGAAGGAGTTGTCGAGAGGTAAAGTACTGCTTAGACCTGCACAAAAAGCCTATTTTACGAGCAGCTGTTCTGGTAGCTGACAGAAGATAGTCAACCCATGGGAGATTTGAAGAGACAATCATACCCAACAAAGTAATAGAGTCTGAAAGCTTAAGAACTGAGCCATTCATACTTACAACAGGAAATGATCTATCTTTTTGGCGGACATAAGGCAACACTGAGTTTTGTTAGTATTAAATTTCACTAGATTATTGCTTCCCCATTCAAGAATACGTTGAATATCTTTGTTGATTGAATTTGCCATTTCAGTTTTAATTTCTTGATTTGACATAGAAGGTGGATTATCACTATGAGTAGACTGAGATGAACTACAGTGAAGAGTGCTATCGTCAGAAAACCAATTAATGGGGTTAGTTGTTGAAGAAATAAGGTCATTTATGTACATCAGAAAAAGTGTAGGCGCTATAACGGATCCCTGTGGTACGCCGGCGTTAATGCTAACCTCTTTTGAAAAAAAACCATCAATTACGAAACGTATTCGTCTTTTATCAACGAAACTAGAAACCCAGTTGATGAGCGTATCATTTAACCCAAACGAGGTAAGTTTGGCAAGTAAACACTTATGCCAAACTTGGTCAAATGCCTTTGAGACATCTAAAGCGACTACAACTGTTTCACCGGACTGCTCTACTGTATTATTCCAAACTTGAGTCACATATGAAAGAAGATCGCCTGTTGAACGACTTTACCTAAACCCATATTGGCGGTCACTAAGGAGTTTGTTAGTTTCAAGGAACGTGAGCAGTTGCTGATTGATGGCTTTTTCCATGATTTTAGACAAAATGGAAGTGATGGCAATTGGTCGGTAGTTTGAGGGATAGGTATTATCGCCTTTTTAGGGAATAGGTTGAAGATTTGCTGGCCTCCATGATGAAGGGAATTCCCCAGAAGACATAGAGCTTAGATAGGACTGATACTAGTTCGGGGGAACATTTCTTTAAGACAATAGCAGGGATACCGTCTGGGCCAGTCGCCTTATAGAGATCAAGCCTACTGATGATCGATTCCAAGAGCTTGTACCGAAAATGAGTTGGTTTCATAGCATATGAAGGAAAGTTGACTAGGGGCACATATTTTCCAGAATCATTGAGACACGAGTTTGATCCAAACAAATCCACAAAAACATTGGTTTTGTGATTTCTTTTTCTTTCCTTAAAAATTTAGCAACAACTAATTTCCATTCCAGTAAATTGGACTCAATATTTAAATCATTTGAAATAAGTTTATCATTTTTAATTCTCCAATCGGGAAATAATTCAGAATTTTTTGTAACATTAATTAACATTTTCTTATACCACTCGTCTAAATCTACAACTGAAAATTCTAAAGAGTCAACTTCTAAAGGTGCTCTTGAAAGTGCACCAAGAACAGCATTTAATTTACCTTTCCTATGAATGACCTGAAGGATCTTTTAAATTATTGACCCAAATCAGTGAATGATGATCAGTAACTACTTTAAAATGTGTGCCTTCAATATAAGGTTTAAATTCTTGAATTCCAAAAATAACAGCAAGTAACTTACGCTCAGTAATAGAATAATTTTGTTCGGCTTTATTTAAAGTACGAGAACCGTAAGCAATAACCTTTTCATTGTCTTCCTCAACTTGGGTTAAAACACAGCCAATACCACAATTGGAGGCATCGCATTGTAAATAAAATGTTTTTGAAAAATCTGAGTTCGCTAAAATAGGAGCATCTACTAATAAAAATTTAATTTTTAAAAATGAATCACTAGCTTCGTTGGTCCATGAAACTTTTTGAGATTTCCTTTTCCCTTTAATTAAATCGTTATTTGGAACTAAAACTGTAGAAACATCATTAATAAAACGCCTGTACCATTCCAATAAAACGTTTAACTTCTGTAAACGTATTTTGTTGAGGAAGTTTTGTAACCGCATCCACTATCGATGGATCGGTATGAAGACCATTCTTATCAATAACAAAACCCAAATATGATAATCGTGGTTTACAAAATTTACATTTATCTAAATTAATATTTAAATTAGCATCATTAAGCCTTTTAAAAGCTTCTTTCAAAATAGAAGTATATTCTTTAAATGTATTGTGATTGTGATAAATCATGACCCCAATTTGAATCCTTAAATATATGTAAAGTACTAGGAGCATTGGTTGGTCCCATGGCCATAACAGTGTATTCGAGTAAACCTCTACGTGGAACAGTAAAAGCAGTTTTTTCACAACTTTCGGTGCCTAAAGAAATTTTTCAAAACGCTTTCTTTAAATCTATTGAAGTTAAATATCTAGCATCTCTTAATTTATCCAAAACATCATTTAAAAATGGTTAAGGGGAAATCATCTTTCTTAGTAACTGAATTTAATTTTTTTGCTTCAAAGCAGACTTTAAATTCGCCTGACTTCTTTCGGACTAAAACCGATGGAGAATTTCATGGGGAATAACTGGGTTTAATAATTCCTTGTCTAACATTTCGTCAACTTCTTTATTCGCATGTTCCAACATAGCAGAAGATAAAGATAATGGTATGGCCTCACCAGTATTGGTAGTATGAAAAACTTTATTGGTGTTACCCAATTTTGAATTTGCTAAGGTTTTAAAAAGATCAATAACTTGGTTCAATTCAGAAATTTGATCGGTATTAAGACCATCTATACTTTTAATCATTGAAAAACTTGTCTACGCAGAATTTGCAACAAAAGAATTTTCACTAAAATCAGCTTTATTTTCAAATAATTGACAAAAGTCCATTCCTAAAGTAAGTGCAGTGGTAATAGTTTCTGAAACAATTCCTGAAATTGTTTTTGTAATATTATTAATTGTTTAAGATAAGTCAATACTTCCTAAAATGTATTGTAAAGAACCATCGGCAATAATCAATGATGAAAAAGGTGAATTCCTATTTAATTTTAAATCATATTTATCAATTAAATACAAAGCGGACTTACCTAAAATTGTAACAGTAGCTCCACTGTCTAATAAAGCGACAAATTTTTACATGAATAAAAGTTCCAATATCATTTCTTTTCCCAACAAATTTTGAACAATGTTTCGAAGTTCCATAAAATTTATTTACTATAATTTAAACATTCTTTCCAAACAGGTTTGTCAGTCTCTGTAAAATTGTTGGGAACGTGTCGACTAACAGAACACTTCCCAATTAAAAGTTTTTTGAAAATTTGCACTTAGGGCAATTAGTAAACGTTCGGAATGACCACATTTGTAACAAAAGGTAACATTAACATCACTGTCACAGGTGTGATAGGTATGTCCTAATTGTTTACATTTGAAACAATTTGTTGGTTTAGCTGTATTGCTTTTAGAATTTTTAAAAGTTGAATTTGAAATTTTTGGTTTAGCACCAGAAAAGTTTATTTTAGGATTCGAAGTAAACGATTTTGATTTGTGTTCAAGTTGCTTTTGAAACTCGGAATTTGAATTGTTTGTAATTTTTTACATAAATCGACAAGATGAAAGATATCGGTAACATTAACAAGAGCCAATTGTGTTGCATACCAAGGCTGTAAATTTTTCATGATAATCTTAAGCTGTTCAACCTCAGAAGGAGGAATGTCTAAGTGAGAAAATAAATTAATCATTTCAGATATGAAGAGGGTTGGAATTTCATCAAAAATCTGTTTCCTGTTCTTAATTTCATTTAACAAAACTTCATCATGTCCTTCGGGTGAAAAGTGGCTTTATCAATTTAATAATAAGTTCATCCCACGAATGAATTTGAGATCTAATGGCACGAAACCACGTCAAACCCCTTCCTGAAAATAGATCAATTCCGGATAATAACAGACTTGGAATATTGCGAGTAAGCATTAATTCTTCACAGCTTTGAATAAATCAGAAAACTTCTTTTTCACTACCGTTAAATTTTAGATTTAATTTATAAACAGGAACAGAACTTTTAGAAATATTTAAATTCTTAATTAAATTTGATAAATCTTCGGTTGGGATGATTACTGAAGTACTAATTGGTTCATTATTTGCCATTACAGTATTAGAATGAACAAGATACTGTGAGTCGTTACTCAAATCTAATTTTCGTCAAGCGATTCAATTAATTCAACGTTGTCATTACATGTTCGTCATTAAACACTGTATAATTTAAACGTTTCAAGATGTGTAAAAGACGAGTACGAAGTTTAAGATATTCACTTTTTGTTGAATTAATTTTGTATAAATTTATTAATGATTGAATGTGATGCCTTTTAAACAAATCAATTCTTCAGTTTGGTTAATTTCAATTTTTGCATAAGAATCCCTTAATTTTGGATCAATTCTCCATAAATTCGTAACAGTTTGCGTTTATTATCAACTGACATCTTTTGAGCCCCGAGAACATGACGGTATCTTAATTCTACCAACAATTCATCGCTTAATAATGCCTCCAATAAATAAATCCAATACATAAAATGATATACAAATATCCACAAAACACAATAACGTTACAATAATCATAAATATAGAATATAATACCTTTATATGGTAATTATTAATATTCGGAATACGTAAACGAAAATATCTAACACATATACAAAATTGACATGCACAAAGATAATTGAAAATTTAATTTGCTAACTATCGAGAAGCTTCTAATTCAATAAATTGCAAATCAAGTCCCTGCTCGGGCGCCAGTGTAATATGAAAATAATAATTGGGTGTAGGTAGGTTGTCGTTAATAATAATTCCACCCCTAATATTACTTATACTCCTAATTATAAATAGAAGATTTTGTGCCTTTAGCTTAGTCTACGATTAATCGGACCCATGTTCTTAAAATTTGATTTGCTTTAATTAGTAAGTGTGTGTGGTTAGATATGTTCGCTTTACAAAACAAAGGTAACTTTAACCTGTAAATAAATGTTAAAATACCTTGGACGCCAACTTATTTTATGGAAAACAAGTAAACCGTAAATGTAATAAATGTAAAATTGAAAACAATAACAAGGTTTATTATAAAAATCTTTAACTCAAGTTATAAGGTAGCAATTCGTAATACTAATGTTAGTAACTTAATGATACCTTATAAACTAATGATTAGAAATGAAATACCTGTTGTACTTTAAAATTTTGCTTGTTACTGGTATACTGTTACGGATAAAAAACATGCTGACGAAGCCATGCTTTCAATTCTGGTTGTGCAATTAATCTTGAAATGGAAATATAACAGAGTTTTGATATTCGTTGATCCCAAATAAGTAAATTCCTTTACAAACAGCCAAACTTGGTTGATTTAAATAGGTTAATGTACCATTTATTTATAATTTTCTGCATAGCAACAAACTTCTATTGCGTCATCATCGTTAAATTGAAACGTAATAGTACAATCAAATTACGTAAAAGGAAAATTTAACGTTATAAAAGCAAAAATAAAAGTGAAACAAAAGTGCCTAAAAAGGATAAATATAATAGAGAAAGAAAAATAGGTTTAATTAGCTCTTATCGTAAAATTTACGACACTTTTGATAAAAATAATCAAGAGCAAAAATGGACGCTTTTTGATATCATTATCGTAACAAAAACTTCAAAATCATGTCTGTGCAGAACTCAATGTGCAAAACGAAATGCGCGTACAAACTACACTTTAAAATATCTAAACGCATACTTTTCAGCCACTAAGGTATGCATTTCACATGATACCAAAATGGACAAAGCTAGCTTAGAATTATTTTTATGGGTACTAAATGGATTAATAATTTCAAATTTATAACTACGAAATAAAACTCATGCATTAAGGTTAAATGTTCCTTAGGGAGTAAAAATTAAGCATGAGCAGAAGTTTATTGGAAATAGTAAGAGTCCCCAAATGAACCTCAAATAAACAACAAACATTAAACATATTTAATACAAACGCACTGGATCATAGCAAAATGAAAACTGTCCCTAACCTACACAAACAATATGTCATCTTAATATAAGCTTAATTGACACAATACATGTTATGAAATTTAACGCATGTTTGTAATTTTTCTACTTATAACCCAAATTAAGGTCAAGCGATAGCCTATATCGCACCCAGATACTTCGTAAACGTTTTTTATGTATATTTTTAAAACACTTGCGACAAATTGTTTGCTTCTTAACACAACAAAACCAATAATGTTACTTTAGTAATAATACAGTGCGGAGGAAACTGAAAGGGCAGCAGTCGTGATCATTTTTACAAAATACGGCACTAACATAGGTTTTGAATTCAAATTTGGAATATCGAAAGTAAATAAACAAAGTTCACTTAAAATTTTAATAAAACTTTTAAAGATGGATGTTATCGCTATTTAAATTGCTTTTAAACGTACCCAGTTATGAGTGTTCATTTACTGAATACCGCTGGTTGACTTAATTTAATTAAGTATGTCGAAGTTACTTAAACATCAGAGATTAAGTACAACTGTAATTGTTATTGACTTATTCATTAAGTATTGGTTACTAGTTAGTCGGAAATGGTGGATTACAGTAATGAAGAATACGTAGGTATGATAATGTACTTAACTGTTGAAGGAATCGCTGAACGTGCAAGACTTGTATTTGGAACGATTTTTATTACTCATGCATATCTACCGTAAAAATAACACTACTACAAAATTAATTTATCAGAGTGTATGAGAAGAGTTTGTGTTTCTATATAAACGTTAAATATAAAAAGTCAGGGACACTCAATAAGTGGGCTTTGATTTATAAAGACTTTAAACCGTTGTAACTTTCTTAATATTACCATTTGATCAAAAATCTTTTTTAAAAAACAACTTTATTTTGATCCCCTCTACTTGCCCTTTCAATTTCCTCCGTAGATTAGAAATCACCCAGTATACCTTTTCCACACTAAGTGTGAATGCTAATTTTTAACTCACTCGGACACGGATACGTTATAACAACAGGGCGTTGCACATCACAACTTCACCTGGACAAAGTTTAGGGAATGTCAACAACTAGAAAATCGCAAAAAGCGGTTGTAATGCTCTTTCATAGTGTAATTCATTTTTTGATTGTCCTCAGCTATATTGATGTCCTAAGTTGACAGTTGAGGTTATGTTTAACAAACAAAGAATTGCGTGGGTGGCTTTCATTCTTCTTTTAACATTTTGGGACGAGATGAGCTTTATGTATGTTTTGTCATTTGGTCTAGGGGTTGTAGGTTTGGTAATGAATTGAACTATACTGATACGTGGCGAGTGCTTCTTTACCCTGTATTAAATATACCTATGGACAGAAATTTGCTTAATGCGACGATTATCATAAATCTACTGCTAAACGACATCCACAGAGATCTGCAAGATTCTCATTCGACGTGACTTTATTTTCCTCGCTTACAGGGTGTACACTCTTCCTGGCAGTGTAACACACACACATTTCTATAAATAGCATTACTCAAACAGTGGATACTGATGAGTTGAACAGCTTTCCGGCCAGAAATTAAATTACTATTATTTCGAATTTGCTTTCCTTTTGCCTTACAACCCCAAGCGTTTGTATTTGAATTAAAAGATAAAACTGTATCAGTATTTGTGATATCATCCCAGCATATCTAAAATTACGAAAAAAAAATGTCGACTGACAGTTACGTTTAACGTACTATTTATAATAAAATGAAGAATGATCACGTCATAACAAAATTACATAAAATTCCATTAACTTTAAGTAACGTCGTCAACAACTTGTATAAATAAAAGAATGGCATTTCTATTAAATTACGCCTAATAAATATAACGAACGTGTGATAAATCGGACAACGACAAATCAAAACGTAGAAGAAAAAGGGAGAAAAATCACACGATAGATAAATCATATAATAGCTCATTTACTAAATACGTCTACTTTATATCCCTTTTTTGTTATCGTGGTAATAAAACTCAGCATGTCTATCAAAGACTTTTAAATCCTTTTGTAAATCTAATTAAATCCGTCAACTATTGCCTGCTAGATCGACCGTGATGCATTAACGTGTAATCTGCATTACTGGCTCTGAAATTGACTTTTGAGTTTTAATAGAAAATTGCCTTTTTTGCTCACGTAAAGCTAACTGAGTGGAACCATTAGAAGGTATACGGTAATTAATTCAAAATTTTTTGCTAGTTGTGTACAAGATGAAGTTTTCATTTAGTGTCAATAATGTTAATGTTTTGATAGCGTTCTATGGATGGCTATAAAGAGGAGTTTATTTTCGGGAAAGTTGGATGTCTTTTACTTTTAATTTTATTTTTCTGTTGAGATACGTGTTATGCATTTTCTCTAAGTTACGTGTTTAAAATAACAAATTTGACAATGTTTCACGTGGAATATTATTAATGATAAAAGGATTAAAGAATATAAATACATGACGTACTGGTGTTATTAATTATTGATACGTACAAATAATTTCATCGTGCAGCAGATCAATCTTTTCCGAGAGAACACCCACAAAAGACTATTATTTCTCTTCCAACTTTTTGCTTGAATATGAAAACTTTCTTTAAAGTATTTTTATAGAAAGTTCATGAGAGAGTTGTTTCAATGTAACAATGGATTTGACGTATTATTTCAATATATAAAGTAAGCTATAAATACTGTTTTAGTTTAATTTGTTTAAATAACTATTTGGTTCTGTACAAGAACATTATAGATTGTATACAGGATATTTTATATAACAGGTATTTTTTATAGTTATAGTGTTAATAGTACTGGGTAGAACAAAGTGAAGGTAAAACTTTAATTAATAAGACTTTGCGTTAATTAAATTAATCAAATCACGAACTGTGCAACTCCATAATCTATTTGTAACATATAAATTAGAGGTTTTATTAATATTTTTAATAAACAGCAAAAGGCGAAGAATAAGACTGCATTCTATACCATATAACTGCACCAAACCTGCAATTTAGTGACCACATTATTGAAAAAAACATTTTATTTAATTTGCTATTTTGTTACTTGAAAACTTTAGCTTAGACCTTTGGTAGTGTTAACTAAAAAATACGAAAACAAGATATTTAGGAAACCTAATAAATTATAGATTTATATTGAACCCATTTAAAAGTAAATTAACAATACATTAAATATTTATTGCAATTGTGTAGGATACAACCTACAAATTAATTCAAAAATACATAATATATTCAATTTACCAAAAAACAATACACTCAATTGTGTCTATTGTAACTGCTCAATTTTTAATTAGTTCTCTCGTAAGGACAAACCAATGAATAATATTATAAATATACAAAGTTTTGAAATTATACTTCATAAATGTGTGCTTTAGGTTCTAAGGTGCACACGAGTTTTTAAATGTATAATACCTTTTTAACAAAAAAATGTTGTTACCAGCTGTCAAACTTCAAGAAAGTTGTTAACCTCAATGCATATTACCATCCCCTATAGAACTATTACATAAAATAAATTAGCATTATTAAAAATATATGAATTTGAAAGCGAAACCCTGTCGCCGAAAAATACAGCCATTGAGGGAATATAGGCTCTCAATGACTCTAGCTCTTTTGGTTTATCTACGACGAATTTCATATATATATATATATATATATATATATATATATATATATATATATATATATATATATATATATATTACTGCTCAACGTTTGAATTGGTACACTTGTATAACATGCAGTAAAAGTAAACAACCCTTCTTAGGCGATTGGCATGACTTCCTACATGATCAGGGTCGTGTTTCGGAATGCAAACAAATACCTATCGAATAATATTTACGATTCAATTGTTGTTTGTTGTTATTATCTTTCATAAATGCAGTTATTTAGCTCGCGGACGCTTATACTTTAATCAAGTTTTAAGAGAATGTTTGCGAATTTCTCGAGTAAGTTTTAATTCAGAGTGGTTGACTGCATTTTAGAGATGCGATTAAGGCATTTAAGTATTAAAGAGATGAACCAAGCTATGGGAATGCTTATGACTAGTGCATTACTAAGGACTGTTGCTGTTCATTTAAATGTGAGCCACAATGTGATCAAAAAAGTTCGAATCCGTTGTAATGATACTGGATCTGTCCAACATAGTCACGGCGGAGGGCGAAATCGCAGTACAACAGTCAAGGAGGATCGTTTTATTCAGTTTTATTTGCTGATGATACAACTTTAATAAATCATGGTAGAAGTTCTCAAACTCAGACGGACATTTGTAACCAACAAGCAACTGAATGGTGTTCAGCTAATAATTTAATGTTAAATGGTAATAAAATCCAGTATCTAAAATTTTCTACTTTAAAAACTAACCAATTATAAATCAATTAAATTTGTAGGAATTGTTGTTGATAACCAATTAAACTGAAGTACTCATGTACAATCCATCGCTCCAAAGCTAAGTAAAATATTATTTCAAATCAGAAAACTCATGTCATTACTCTGTGTAGTAACGTGTATTAGATGTTACTACAGTCCTTTTATAGCATTCTTTCGTATGGAGTTACCTTATGGGACGGTTCGCCAAATTCGATCAGAATATGCAAAATTCAAAACATTGTGAACCTTTGTTTCAGAGATTAAAAATATTGCCTTTGCCATGTATTTCTATCTATTACTGCTTGGTTTTTATTAAAACTGATAAAACATCTTTTCTAAATACAGTTTTTCATAAATAAACAGTATAAAACAGGGTCCGTCTTATGGCTATAAAACCTATTATCGAACAGTATCTACTTTTCGCGGGGAATCGAAATGTGGAAAATATACAGGGTGTTGTATGTGACAAAATTGAGAATAATTACATTTTGCGTAAGTTAATAATTCTGTATAATTTTACATGTTTTCGAAAAATTTGGTATAAACAGATTTACAAAATCGAGGTGACAACGCCCGCATCGTGGCTCCAAAGTTAACTCTTTTTTGTACTAAAGTGATGATATCTGCAGAACGGTTAGGGATACAAATACATATTTCTATACTTTTATTTTGAATGTAACAGTAAATCCAAAAAAGCAAAAATATACAGGGTGTTCTATTTAAAAAAACACAGGTTTGGGTTGGCATCTTTTTGCCAATCACCCTGTATATACCTAAATATTTTTAGAATGTAGGTCCAATGATCGTATATTACCACACCAAAATTGGTTTTGATATCTCTAATAGTTAAGGAGCAATCCTTCGTCCACGCATATATGTACATATATATATATATATATATATTATATATATATATATATATATATATATATATATATATATATATATATATATATATATATATATATATATATATATATATCGCGCAGTTGGTTAGCGCGGTGCTCTAGCAAAGTACAGGTCGTAGGTTCAAATCCTACTCGAGGTAAACTTTTTATTTATGTATTTAATAAAATTAATAATAATTTTTGATTACATATTTACCTTTGAACTTATTTGTTCATAACAAAAACTTATAATAACATAAGTGTGATTGTAAGTGTAAAACGTTATAATTTTTAGAAAATAATTAAACAATACTAATTTATTCTTAAAATAAAAGTAAGTGCAGTAAACGAATCGACAAAAATAAAAAAATAAAGTAGAACATTCAAATATATACGATGAATGTAATGAAATATACAGTGCGGTCATTTAATGTGGAAACTTGGAAATATTAATTTCTGTGATAACTTTCCGAAAAAATCCTAAGACCCGTCGATTTTTATTTTTTAACGCGCACATTTGGCTCATCGGAAACGTTTTTCTCGCCATATTTAAAAGAGCTATGTCGTCATCGCAACTTTTTTTAAACAGCAACCATATGTATTTTCATCATATGTGGATAGACGGTGAAATTCTAAAAATGACAATGTGTTAACGACCTAGACATACCAAACGGCATCTTATGATATCGTGTAAAAGTATTGCACTGCAGTTGATAATTTCCAGAAGAAGTGGTATCAAAATTCAAAGATTCAAGTCTCAAAATTGCGCTATTCTTGCAGCAGAATTACTATTATTACAACAAAACACATCGATAAACATTAAAAACTGAACATTTCATTCGGCAAAAGTAGCAAAACAACATTCAGTTCAGCAAAACGAACACAATATCATTTAAAGGAGATGTTCGGATTATAGTCTACGAACTTCTTGGCACAGAGCAAACCTGTATTGAAAATTCTGTAGAACGTTCTCGATTGTTTCTGCAGGGATTGCTCGAATTTCGGCACGTATTCATTATTTTAAGTCCTCGAGAGTACGAGTCCTATTCACAAACGTTTTGGTTTTTGAGATAACCCCATAAAAAGAAATCTAACCGGGTAAGATCTGGTGATCGCGTAGGCCGTTCAATAAAACCTCTTCTTCCAAGCGATCTGTTTGGAAATATTTCTTTAAATAATTTCGGACCAATAAATCATAATATGAAGGTGCCCCATCTTGCTGATACCATAAGATTCCGTTTGGTATATCTAGGTCGTTAACACATCGTCATTTTTATAATTTCACCGCCTATCCAAGTATGATGAAAAAACATATGGTTGCTATTTAAAAAAATGTGCGTCATAGCTCTTTTAAATACGGCGAGAAAAAAGTTTTCGGTGAGTCAAAATGTGCGCATTAAAAAATTAAAATCGACGGGACGCTTCTCTTTTAGTAATTTATCTAAAAAGTTTTGTACTTTTACACTTTTTAGATCTAATTTTAAAAATGGCAACTATATCATACTCAATATTAAAAATATATGCAAATTGAAATAAATGTATCTTCCAAACTGCATCAATTTTTGGTTTAACATTTTTACTTTATACAAATTATTTTTTTTTTTATGTGCGTTTAGTTTCAAAATCGATAACCTAATCAAAATTCATTATTAAATGCCAAACTTGGATTAAACCCTAAACCACGATGTGAATCCATAAATTGTATTTTCTTATTTAATGGCTTTTGACTAATCTTTAATGGTTCAAAGTTTTGAAATTGCAAAAAAAAAAACTGTCGAGCAAATTTCAATACGATGCTGTACCTTTTCTCAGATGTATTATCGTTCAAATTTGTGGGAAAGTATAAAATTTTTATAAAAATGTACCATACGTGCTCATAACTGTACGTAACCCTTACAAATTATGTGCCTTATAGCATACGCTTCCCTTTATGTTTTGAGTCACTGAAAGTTCTTGTGTAAGAACGAGTTAGCACCTTTTTTACACAATAAAGACGGTTCCTAATGTTAAACTAACAATTAGCGACAATTTTCGTACACTTTCTTTATTGCAATCCAGAATTTTCGAAGTAAACGCGTAGTCGTGTTTAAATATTGCTCAGTCCAAATACTCATTAGAGCATCAGCTCGTAAAAGCATAGCTCAGTAGTGTGGGTACAACTCCAAAAACTCACAATCAGGAGAAAATGTCAACAAGGCGCCACTTGTTAAATACATTTATAGCGGGAAAACGTTATGAACTAGATCTTAATAACAGGAAACCATAATGTTCACTCAAAATGGAACCCTCATCTCTACTAAAATTCTGCTCCAAAAATATTTACGCATAGTTCATCCAAACCTCAATAAAATCTTAAGCTTCATATAAAAGCCGCAAAATTGCGATAATAAAACTAAAACTCATTAAACATTTCGATAAACTTCAACGTCAAAATTATTGTCTCAAATATCCAAAAGAATCTGATCAACATGGTAATTAATTATTCAATTTAAAACGAGAAATACGTCACAACAAAGCTAAACGTGACCGAAAATTTATAAAGTCCTAAAATTTACTAAACGTCGATATCTGGATGTAAAATTTCTAAATTCGAAAATAACCAGCCACGCCATAACAATTAAAACAAATTGGCTTACTTGTTTGTCAAACTTAGACATTACGGGGTCCACAATCGGTATGTTGATTCCCATAAGCATAACTTCAAAAAAATTGCGACTACTGGCAAAATAATCACTGCCATGCAAATAAGCCAGCTGTTCGGTCAACAACCCATTTACTTTATCATTAAGCTACGTATGTCTATTAAAACTTCTGTCTAACAAAAATTATGTCAACCAGATCAGAATGACTAATTATCTCTTAAATTATTATGTTTGAGCTTGAATTAAATAATAAAGCAACAAAAAAAGTTATGTATATGTACAATTTCGGCAAAACCAGTAAATCGTTCAATAACTGGATGCAACCCAAAACATCCAAACTTTTAAATTTTGAATAAACGTATTAATGCCAACGTTGAATCAAAAGATTAAGGTTACAAATGTGTACGCTCCAAAAAAATAACACTTAATAAAAACTGTACATATATTGAAATTTAATAGGAATTAGAATAAACAATTGGTCTTTTGTCCGAAACACATTGAACATAATTTGTATCGTAAAATTTCTAATAAAACTGTAAATTGAGTCTTGCAAGCTTAGACAACCCTAATTTACTTTATATATCTTAAATCTTTAAATTACCACAAAAATAAAACAGCACAATAATAATTTCGTAGAACACATAAATTTACAAACCATAATATGAAAAAGTCAATTACGAATGGATACGCTTTATGTACAAATTTGAAATCTAGACGTTGCTTAGATAAACTTTAACAAAGGCATATTCATTCGTCTAAATAAGCACAAATAAATATTTTATTATCGTCACCTACAAATATAAATTCAGCAAGAATATGTAGTTACCTTCACAAGCACCAAAATAATCAATCGAACTTTTTTTTTGCACAACGGCACGGCAATGGACTTTTTGATATTTAATGGACGTGAACCAATAACTCCTTTAAAATTATCAAAGACAATTCGCTACGATCACTTCTTCATCTGTTTGCCGATAACATATACACAAAAATAATTTTATTTACTTAAAACTTATTAAAGCGTCACTGTATGCAGCAAATTTATTCTTTATCATGGCCATCATGTATTCGAAACAAACATATTATAAGTCGAACCTCTTTACAAATAACCCGCCAGAAAGTCAATATTCATCCAAAATAAATAAGGTTTACACTAGCAGTAAACACGTAACCGCATTCTTTGAAATTGAAACTGTCAATCACTGACAACGGTATACGATACTGTATTATTTTACCGAGATGGGTGAGTCTAATCAATGTCCCTCTTGAAGGGTTAATGGGGAATGTTTCCCAACTGAAACTCTTTCACCACGGTACAGACGTAAGAAGGTTCCACCTGCCTCCAACACACATTTCGAGTGAGCGGCCGGAGCGTCTATAATGGGAATCTACGTCACTACGTCTTTAACAAGACTGCCTTCAACATCATACAGAATTCGCCACATTGGATTTTTATATTATTATATCTTAATTAGCTTCGTTACTTTAAATTAACCTACGCGCGAAACACGATAGTCCCTCGCCACTAAATGGGAAAACAATTGCATCATCCGTCCAAATTGCATTCCCAAAGGTATATGATCTGTTTGTAACAGGTGCATCCTACGAAAATGAGCTTTACAACCTCGTCTTTAGAAATCTAACTCTTTGTCTATAGACTAAAATATTTATAGAAAGAAAAGGCGACAGATTGTCGGCTACAATTTAAATTCGCAAAATATGTACCATACAACGTAATAATTTTATACTTAACACAATTTTACATAATGCAGTTTGAAATCCATTTAACAAAATTCACCAAAATTTAGAATGACGAGAACCTTTATTTATGCAACAACTAATCTACATCTTTCACTAAAATAAGTATATTTACATGCCAAAACGAAGCTTAATTTTATAAAAGGTTTCAATTGATTACAGGCAACAAATCAGAATAATAAAAAAAGGTCTGTATCATTTACAAGATCGTGACTAAAAATTAGAAATAAGAACACCATAAGCAACCTCATATAACAAAAGAAAAGTAATTACCTTAAAGGTTTCCGGAATTTACACTTAAAAAGTTCATTTTTTTACCAACTATACTGTCCCTCTGAAGGCGTGCAGTACTTAAAAGACCTAAAGCGATGGAGATTTTGAACAAACGTGACAATATGCTTTTATAACGAATATGGTTGAAGGAATCCCAAATGTATCCTATGTTAATAGTGTTTTGGCTGTATTCTTAAGCCTAATTTAAAAACCTATGTGTAACTAACTTTTCCCCAAAAGGTTTGCACTCACAGCATGAGTGGTCACATTATTCACAATAAATGTATAATAGTGACGAAAGGTTATTATTTCATGCTTTGTACATACAGTGCCCGTTAAAATCCCCACCCCCAACCTATTATGTGAACCATAAAACTGATATTAATAAAATTTTGAGAAACCGTTTTTGATGGTATTCAGTGACGTAATCATTAAAAATGGCGGACAGCCGCCATTTTGTAAAATAATTTTAAATGGTACCATATGGTAAGTAATGCCTCATTTGAAAGCACGTCAAGTCCTTTTCAACGAGATCGACAACATTAAAACGTTACTACTGATTAATGAGTTTCAACCCAAAAACCTCAAAACATTAATGTTTTTGGGTTGAAACTCATGAATCAGTAGTAACATTTTAATGTTGTTGAAAAGGACTTGGTATAAGCTTTCAAATGAGGTATTACTTGCATATGATCTCATTTAAAATTATTCTACAAAATGGTGGTTGTCCTCCATTTTTAATGATTACGTCACTGAATACCATTAAAAACGTTACATACGTGCACTAGCTCGATATCCAAAAATGTCATTAATTTAAGTTTTTGGTCCACATAATAGGTCGGGGGTTAGACGGGCACGGTATATACAATTGTTAAATTGCACATCTTAAATAAATAAAAGAAAACTTGCTGAAAACGTTTTTAGAAGCCAACTGCGTTCCGATCTGTTCCTAAAACCACAATGACTATTTAGATGCCCTATGCGTGAAATTGTAAGTGCGTTTAATGAGCACCAACCTAATGACTATCTTGTTAAAGCGCTTTTTCATAAGAGGGGTTTTAAAAGTTATTATTTCCCGCACATTCTAAAAGTGTTTTCACTAAGGCGCCACCTGCTTTTAAGTTTCCAACTGGATAGGTCATACACGCGGTTAAAATTGTTCGCATGAAACCGAAATTCAAATTGTTTACAAACTTCTAAATTTGTAATATTTGCTTCAAAATAGCTTACATCCTATGCACTTACACAAAATGAAAGCTTAAGGTTTTCGATAATCCAAAAAATTAGTGACACCGATTCACAGCTTTAATCTTTCGAATTAGAATAAGAAATCACGACTCGTTTAAATCCATAAAAAAACTTGCTCATTAATAAAGAAAGTTTCATAATAATCTGACGTTAAACACAATAAACTAACATTCTACATAGACTCCACATAAATGTCAAAATTTATAATTCACTGTTAAGTTAAATCAAAATGATTGCATAATTACACTATTGAATGAAAAAAGACCTTCAAGGTCACTTAAAAGTTTACTTAATGATTTTTTGTCACAAAGATACGCTTCAAATTTATAATCAAATTTATAGTAACAAAAATAATCCAAGAAATGGAATAAACACATAAAGTAATAAAATCTCTTAAACTATCTGTAATTCTGCCAAATAAAGAAAAAGAAGGTTGGCGTTATGAACACTCCACATCAGGAGTACGGAAGGAAAACTGGTAATAAACGTATGTAAGTAAATTCCACAAGACGCAAACAATTATGTTACCTCTTCTTATGCTAATGATCATAATACTGCAGTAAATAATGTACGTGAACCTCTGATACAACTTAAATTACAAATTGACAATACTAAACTCATCGAAAAACGAAGTAAAGTATGTAAAGCCAAAGAATTATATTAAGCAAGTATCGGAATTTTGCCTTAAAGGAAATAACTAAAGTAACCTGTAAGTGCCATACTAAATTCCCTCTTGAATATTGTTGCTAAATTAAAACAAGTAAATCTACCTCTATTGAAATTAACCTTAGCGTATCCTCTGCTTCAAGTAAAACTACTCCTGACTCAATAATTCGATTTTACAAAATTGTATTAAATTATATTAATACAAATGTTCGTCTAAGTTCACAATCAATGTCAACATGCCAAGCAAAAGATTTTATCTGAATACGGTGTGAAAGTAAAACACTATTTAAATATTTTAAAAAACCTCACAAAATTAAGATATGTTTCTTTTGCACCCACGAAAGCGCTTTCTAGAGCTCAAGATTGGCGACACATTCTCTTTTACTTAGATATAAACATTTAAATAATATTTAAAAAGGAATAGTCGGCGTTAAAGCACTAATATAGAATAAAAAAATGTAATATCTCAAAGTAATTTCGTATAAATACTAAAAACTGATGACTCGTGTTTTCTAATATTTAATAAGAATAAATATGTTCAAATGTCTTTAAAACCAAACTAATTTTATCTTTATTGTATACCAAATTAACAATAAGCACTTGAATGTACAAACATGAAAGGAATTCTTCGAGTTTCGGTCTAGCCTATCTACGATAGGTACTATAGTTGGCCGTCCTCTCCCTATTATATTTATTACAACACCCATAATTCTATTACATTAGCCGGTGGCTGAATACAATTGCCGTCAGTAAGGCTCCACGTAATTTTCTTGGAGCATTAGAGTTGCATCCGAAAATAATAACCAACATGTATATTCAGCTGATACTCCTCAATACTCACGTTGCGTTAACCAAACTCTCAAAATTACTAGTCCTTAACAAACCTGTTCAGGAGTATTTCCCCTAGATGATACACAAGAACATAAATCTTAACGTGTTACTTAACGTGACAATAGGCACTTAAAGATTTTTTTCCTACGATTCTTTTAGACTTCGCCATTTTAAACTTCACGAAACATAACCAATTAAATAGCTAAAATTTCTTCAAACCGTACGCGCGATAAAATCGAAACAATTTTTGTAAACACGATCTAGGAAATATGGCGTCGGCACAAGCGTGCAACATCAGACTACATGTAAAAAAAAATTATAACGTAGTTGCTATACTTAGGAAAATCAACCCTACTTTAACATATTATAAAAACCACAGTCGTCCACTCTAAATTTTCTTATCCAATCTAAGTTCTCGGTATCGAGTCATTTTATTCTTCTGACTCGACGTTCGTACGAATTCTGCAGTAATCTTAATTACAAACACTTTCCCATGACGTAATTTCTACTCCACATTAAACTATAAATTAATAAATACCTACAAATAAGAATAAAATCTATTTTCTTCACGTATTTCTCCTATGAGGATTAAACGTAACAACTATACCTAAAATATGCGACAAACATGCGCAATTTAGAATTTTCCTCAAAAAAAAAAACGTAATAACCATAAAACTGAATAGAAATACTTTACAACAATTTCTAATTAACCCAAATAGCGTCAAATACGCTATAAAAAGAGGACTAAATCAGTACCTCCCAAACTTCATAACAGAATATACATAAATTTTGAATAAAATCATGCAACAATACTAGAAATATCACATTTTCTACACACGGTGACAAATCTTAAAACTACACATTATTTTTCCAACTCAATGGGATAGTAAAATAAAACGACAAGTAATAAAAAAAAAAGACTTCAAGGCTTCCATGTAAATCTTTCCTTAAACGACAATATTCCAAGTCTTACCCATTTAATTTAAGCTTCCAGCAAACACAACACATCGCTTTATTATCGCTTTTACGTTAGTTACACCTTTTCCACTACGAATCCTAAAATTATCTTGACAGTCGTAAAGCATGATGCTTCATCTTAAATCAAAGTTTTAAACACAACTCCTATATTATCTAAGCTATCTGTAATAGTATTAACGAAAATGCTGGAATGTAGTTCATCCTACAAGTCATAACTTAATAGTTGTTGTTTACTCTAAGTATACGACCTTATCGACATTTCAGTGTGTAGCATTACGATTTACGAATTTAATAAATGGCAAATTCCCTTTTTCGTACTGCTGTTACCCCTAAAAATCGGCCAGAGCCGGGTTTGGAAACTCCGTACTTCAACTCATAATACCATAAGACTTTCGAGATTTTTACGCCAACGCACTAAAAAAGACAACTAAGTGACCTCTCCCTAATTTGTTAAGTACGTTAATCAACTAAATCGAAAATCACACTTTGGTAATCTGAAAAATTAAAATTCGGAGAGAAAATTTGGCAAACTTGTCAGATTGCAATTAAGCAATCAGTACCGTCTCACTTCATAACGATACAGTGTGAATATTTTAAAGTATTATAAGGGGACATCTCGAAAACCGTTCGACTATTTAACATGGAATTTTGGGATGGTAGCGTGTTTATTATTTTAATTATCGCAGATTGTTTGTTTTTATTTAGCCTTAACGGCGCCTTACTCTCTTAAAATTGTTATCTTAAAGTTTGGCATGTCATAAGGTGTTCGACTTCACAATTCCTTTGTTGTAACCGTTTATTAGGTTTTCTGTAGTCATTCCAATTGGGATACTATAGAGTATGAATATTTTAAAACGTCACAAGAGGACATCTCGAGAACCGTTTGACTATTTAACATGGAATTTTGGGATATTAACATGCTATAATGGGGACGTGTTTTGACGTCTTAATTAAAATTTTATGACACAATTTCGTAAGGCGTGGGGGTGGCACTAACGTTTCAAATGGAATGATATAATTTTTACATTTTTACATTTAATTTTTAACACAATAAGTTTAACAAAAAACAAATTAACAAATAATCCACTACCTTCTGTCATGAAAAGATGTTCAAAATGTCTTCCTTCTAATTCGAAACATATTGGAACTCGTTTTTTAACCAATTGTATACTCGTAGTTTCAACAGCTATGACTTTTTCTGTAACAAATCCCCACAAGAAAGAATCAAGTGGGGTTAAATGGGATGAACGATCAGGGCAATTTATGGGTCCTCTTCGTCCAATCCATTGGTTTCCAAACGTTTCGTTTAAGTAATTTCGTGTGTGGATTGCAAAACGCGAAGGGCTCTATCTTGTTGAAAGCGAAAGTTATGATTTAAATTTTCCGGCAATGGTTGGGGCAAGTTGCTAAAAAATTATCATACATGCTCCCATTGAGACTGCCATTAAAATAATACGGGCCAATAACTTGACGTCCAAGAATTCCACATCAGGTGTTAACACTCCATGAATGTTGATTTGAAATAGTTCTCATCCAAAGCGGATTTTCTGAAGCTCAATAAGTTATGCTTATTTACCTTAAAAAAGTTTACTAACAAATAAGGTAGATATCAAGCTGTTTAAAAATTCGCATTTTTCTCAAGAAGCATGCAAGGCTTTTAGTGTTGATGCTTAGGACATGCCTGCCTCCGTATCCAGTTTCCGGAACTAACACGGGGATTCAAATTTACTGCAGCTAAAACAGCAACAGCTTTGTCTTCTCCAGTCTACGGCGTCCTCTTGTACTTTAGATTGCCAATATCTCAACAGTTGTTTAAAAGCCATATGGGGAACCGTTCATAAATTGACCGCCTGTCGATAATTTTTTCTGCATTCGCCCAACATCAATAACATGGTCAAAATTAGCATTGGTCATAATTAACACAGTTTGAAATATATTTATTACTTATAGTAATAATTACGACAACAACATGTCAAAAACTGTTAGTTTCAAGCTTAAAATAAATAGTTGCCTTGGAAACGACGACACGTGTTTCCAATTGTTGCATCTATGAGCTTACTTTGATTAAAAATGCCATATTAATTTCTACTGCGCTTTATTTTAATCATTGTAAAAACCATTCAAACAAATTTGTTTATTTTTTGTAGTAACTTGACTCCACGGTATCAATATTTGCCAATAAAATTATATCATTCCATTTGAAATGTTAATGTTAACCTCATTCCTTACGAAATTGTGTCATAAAATTTTAATTAAGACGTCAAAATACGTCTTGCTTGTAGCATTCCACTTTAAATAGTTAAATTATTTTCAAGATAACCTAGTGTAACACTTCATAACAAATAAAAAATTAAAGTGCGATTGATTGTTACATTAAAAAGGTAATTTTCATCACGGTCTAGCTCAGTGGGGTACAAACTTATGGAACTTACTGTAATTGAGAACTCATTCATTTTCAGGTCGTGTGGGAGGCAGAGATATATGTTGCACGCCACTCAATTTATAGGTTTAATAACTAAAATACAACAAAAATTGAGAAAGGTGTACCTTAATAGCATAATAGCTAAACTGAATAAACACTAAATTTATATGTATATTTAATGAACCAAAATGTCTGATTAATATCAGCATAAAATAACTAAAGCGATGTTTCTCGTAAAGATTTACGATATTAAAATTACTAAATTGAACACAACTATACAAGATTATAATCTATATTTACTTAAAATTCAAAATGCAATATGATCAACACTGTATTTAATAATAAAACGTAACCTACGTCGACAAATATTACAGTTACGATAGGTTATGCAAATGTTTTTATCTTAGGAACAGAAACTAGCTGTTCCTTTATAACCGTACCAAAACAACTAACTGATTTTTTTACTTATTTAAAACGTACTTTGCATAAAAGGATACATATTACTTACATGTACTCAAAATAAATATATTACTTCGTCGTAAAACGAACTATAGCGTGAGAAATTCATTTCCCATTCATGAGATGCACATACGATAATTTCCATTTGACAATAACGTACAAATAAGTCAACAGTTGACCATATAGGTAAAGTAAAGTAATTTCCATAACATAAACGTTAGGTAAAGTACTACAATTGTCATTTTGTTTTCTACATATAAATAATGGAAATGCAGATCCAACAATGAAACCAGAGATATATAACAGCATGCGTTATTAATGCAAAACAAAGGGGTTTCCATTTATACTCGTCAAGATTACATTGTATTATCACCGTCATTTTATGCAGGTTGTGGAACCATTCACCACATATTTCGCAACGATACGAAATTATTACTATATTGGAGACCTTCCCAATTTCAGGGCCTTGTCACTGTCAAGGGATTACCCTTGTGCAGGGAAGAAAACTTAAAAAACGAAATCCATTGAAACACAGAAGGTACGGAAATGAATCAAGCTGTTAAGTTCGCATTTGCGCGCGAAACTTAAACTATACTATACTATATACAGAAGTACTCGTAATTATGTGGACTAAAATGAACATATCGAAATACATTCCAAAATTTAATTATTGGAAGAAATAGATACCAACGTAATGTAAATATATTTACCAATAATAATACAAACTCAAAACTTAAATTAAGGTAATGATAGACAAGAATTGGCACGTTAAAGCTTTAAACTGTTTACACTGTATAGTATCCTAAAGCAAACGTAGTAAACGGTTACAACAAAGGAACTGTGAATTCGAACACCTTATAACGAGCCAAACTTTAAGAGCGTAAGACGCCGTTAAGACTAAAGAAAGAAATCTACTATAATTAAAATAATAAACGCGCTACTCGACGTATTCATAAATGGTCAAGTTTCTCACTAACGTTCTCAAGATGTCATCATCATAACAAAGACAACAAGATTTTAGCAAATGACACCTTTGATGACACTATCTCATTTAGATTTTAATATCGTTAAGTCCCTATTTTGAAGTTGGATATCATTAAGGTTAAGGTATCGCGAAATGTATGATTTTACTCAGATTTGGAAAACTCCAGAAATCATAAAAGTATGATAACAAATAAAAGAGGTCAAAAGAAAAAAATTATAGTGCGCTTTACAATTTACTTCTAAACAGCAATTAAGAGTAATTTAAAATTTATTGATTTATTTCAGGTTTTTATCTAAAGGTTTAAATTTTTACCGATAAATGAAAGAATTATGGGATTGAAAAGTATTAAAACTTTATAAAACCCTGCTAATCTCAAAAGTTCAATTTCATGGTAAGCTCATGTTTTACGATACTACCCTAAAAATAATTTTAAACCACAAAAAATTTTTAATTTACGATTTTTTATAATTTATTATTATCTTTTTATGGCATAATTGAAACCGGCAACATTTATAGTGTCTGAAAAGTTTGAAACTTTACAAATTACTTCCACTAATCGCTGTTAAAGTGTTTAATTCCATGGCCTACTCATGTTTTGTCGATTCTAAATGAAAATAATTTTTTATTCCTAACCGTTGAAATATATGTGTGTAAAAAGTTTACGAACTTTCTCATATAATCGTGTTAAACGTTAAAATAATTAATGAATTCGTGTTTGTAAAATACGATGTGCTTTTTTTTACCTTAGTGTATAATACGTGTTTGAACTTAAGAAACGATTTCGTTGGAAAATGGGCTAAAAGATTAAGAGGTTTTCAGAACATAAGTTGCGTGATAGTTTAACGGAAATCTAAATGCGATGTGAGGAGTTATTTATTACGACTTTTCCTCAATTTTGCAAAAAAAATATATGATTGTCATTTTTTTACGTTTATTGGGAGAAGAGAAAAAACATTTTTAGGATTGAAAATGTAAAATGGAAAATCTTTGAAGTAAATGATGTAGTCGATTAAAGCTGATGCAGAAAAGACAATACAAGCGAGTTGCATTGTAGTCGGGTTGACAATTACGTTTACCGTATGTGCCGCTCCAGAAAACTTTGGAACTGGATGCGCATTGATCCGGGATAGTTCCAGATTTTCCCACTATGCTTACTGTGTTCAGTGTTTTACTTCAGTTTGACGTCATGGCTCGGTTTGAAATGATGTAACACTGTTGCTTACGGCTGTCCTAGATAGACGTTTTTCACCCGGGGTACATAAACTTATTTTATTTGTCGTAATTTTTCTTTCGATAGTTTTCAAAAACCCGTCAAGTTTTTTCCGTTCAATTTGTTTATGTAAGTGCGCCAAAAAATAAAGTTTTTTTGTTGAAAACTTTTGAGAATATAAATAAAAGTTTAGTTTTTTAAACTTTATCAACTTTCTGTGATAAAACAAAATTATAAACTACGCCTTACGTATTAAGCTTAGTGCATGTTTGCGTGAAAAAAAGTTAAAGCAGTGCCTTGCCTTGTTGATATTAACACCAAAGAAATTCAAAGAAGATACGTGAATCTCGTTAGACAAATCAAAAAGTTACGTTTTATAAAAATGTTAAACTTCAAAAGATTTAATTTCATATTTTAGAAAAAAATACAAAATGGTCGAATCAAACGCAAGTTGTAATCAAAAATGTAGACACACAGGAGTTATATGCTCCGATAAAAATTGCTCGATTTCTAGAAGACGAAGACATAAAACTGTTCATTTTGGTGACAATCTTTTACTGCAAGTTTGTGCAAATGCAAACATAGCATCGCATATGACTACGAAAATGGAACCAAACGTACAACAGCTTTTTAGCTTCATTGAGGCTGTATTAAGTGCTTGGGTTACTGAGGAAGGGTTAACATCACAGGGCGAAGTTAGTGAAGCCGATGAAAAAACTTTACAAAAGAGACGATATAAGAAACACTGCAATAAAGTTAAGCGACTTGATATTAGGCAACTCGCGGCTGAAGTTTCTAAGTTAAACGGCACAAGATTCTTGGGAGCTGTTAGATTTCGACATGTTCATTGGAAGGGGAAACCAGACGCTGACGGTTGTAATGAGATTTTTCTAAAAAAGGTATCTCTTACTTTTTATTATTTTAACGCCAGATAATCAAATTCGCACACCTTTAGTTTCTGTTACAAAAATAAAACGATTATTTTCCTTTCTGTATTGTAAACTACTTTTTACTAAATATAATAGATTTTGAATTGACGTGCTTATTGTGCGTAAACGCCGAAGTCACCACACCATCTGGATCTTGTCCAAATTCTTTATCGTTAATACATTTTTTTGTAATTACTTTAATTTGGGTCAAAATCGCTCATTCCGTGTTTTAATTCATTACAGTCCGCATTAAGCAATAACAGCAAATCATTCCGATTGGAAGCGGATTAAAATTTAGAAGAATTAAACAAAATTTACTGATTTAAACCTGTACTGTAAATACACTAATTTCGTTGCTAGAGAACAGTAATCCTTAACAAAGTAGAGAATGCAATTCAATTTACGTTGTAGTATGAATAACTAGAAATTTTTGGAGTCAAAGAATTCAATTTAGAAAATGTCATTCACTGCATATTGTAAGAAGTGACGTTAGTCTGAATTAATTCATTAACCTTTGCACATTATTCAGGTTGATGGCCTTTTAACAATTATATAAACTACGAATTTCGTTTAAAAAATTATATTCATAGCACTCGTATCTAAATAGTAAAGTAAATGCAAAAAATAACTTAAATCTTGTGACAAAAAAGAGATTTTAGTAACAATAGGGAATTCATTCCTTAACGCATTATTTTAGTTATCGCATAAAAATAACCAAATGCTAAAATTTTAAAACCACTGCGCTCCGTACAGATTGTTTCAGTCAAACTATAATGATACACAAAACAAACATTTGTCTGAATGAATTTATTGAGCCGTGCACATTTTCTTCAAATTAGTAATATGATTAATTACAACTATTCGTATCTAAATGGTAAAGTAAATGCGATAACATAAATCTTGTAACAAAATGGAGATGAGGCTACAATTTTAAATTCAGTACGCGATGTACAGTTAGGTTGAGTCAAAATATCATAATGCACAAGCAGAAGCCTTAAATATATAGGGAGAGCGTACACATGAATTTGCTACCTTAAATGAGCTTCATTTCTGCTGTTATAAAGAAAATGTCTGAATTAATTTATTAAATTTTGCACATTTTCGTTAAATTTGTAGCTTGTTCAGATTCATATATAGATTAAGCTTTTGTTAAAGAAAATGATTATATATTACTTTAAAGAATGGAGTATTTTCTTATTTACAACTATTCATGTCTAAATAGTTAAGTAAAAGCCAAAATACACATTCTTCCGCGTCACTTTACTTATCACATACGTAAGAGAACCAATGTATTTCGTATAGCTTGATCCAGACAAAATACATAAAACAAGCACACAGATTTCTCAAAATGGGGAAAGAGCGTAACATTAAATTGCCGCTTTATTTTTTGCTGTAATAAAGAAAACATCATACACGACATACTGTAAGAATTGAGCGGCATTTTTCCAAACTAGTTCATTAGATTTTGCACATTTTAGTCAAATTAGTAACTTATTCCGATTTTCGTTTAAAAAAATAAGTATTATTTTATAAGAATTGAGTATTTTTTTGTTTACGGAAACTGTTCGTATCTAAATTGTGAACTAAGTTCCAAAATCCACTTTTAACGCATTACTTTACTTATCACATAAGAGAAGAACCAAGCGCTAAATTTTTAGAACCAATGCACTTCGTACAGATTGATAGAGCCAAAGTAGAATAAATCGGCAAGTAGCACATGAACAGAATTCTCAAATATCAGGGAATATTAAAAAGTACAGCTTTGCACTAAATGAGCTTTAATTTTGCTATAATAAAGAAAATGAATATAGTAAAAATTAGGTGACCTAACTTTGCTTAAAAGATTAATTATGTATTAATTTATTATAGTTTAGAATTTCCTTGCTTGCAACCATTCGTATTTAAATATTAAAGTAAATCCTAAAAGTAACAATCCGTGCAACAAAAGGGATATGTTAGCATCCAATATAAACAATTTCTTAATACATTACCTTATTTACTACATAAATAACCACATAACCAATGCGCTTCGTACACATTGGTTGTGTCAAAATATAATACACAAAATATGTAATGATTCCTGAAATATGGAGGAAACGCGTAATATTTAATTACAGCCTTAAACTAAATGAGCTTTATGTTTACTGTAATAGAAATGACATGCACAACATACTGTACGAATTAAGTGACCTTTGTCACAATTAATTTATTATATGCACTATTTTATTAGAATTGAGAGTTTCTTGGGTACAACAATAACTCGTATTTAAATATTAAAGTAAATGCTAAAACTAACATAAACTGTGTTACGAGGAAGTCGTTAGTAACGAAACAAATCCACTCCTTATGAACTTAATGAGCACCAAAATATTAATATTAGGTATTGTTTTATTAGAATTAAGAATTTTCTTGTTTACTGTAGCTATTCGCATCTAAATAGTAAAGTAAGTTTCTAAACTAACATAAATCTTGTAACAAAGAGGAGATGTTAGCTACAAGAAGTAGCTAGCTAATATTTTAGAACCAAGGCGCTCCGTACAGATTGCTTGAGTCAAAATATAATACATAAAACAGCACCTTTAGCGAAATGGGCATTATTTTTGCAGTAATAAAGATTGGGCACCTTAAAAGCAAATACATACTAACTAGTTCTTTGTCCTTTAACCTTCATGCTAAACGCTAAAGGCTAACTTTGTTTTCAAGAGAAGACAAATTTGACACACTTGCATAAATTATCCGTGTTGCGGACAATCAGTAACTAATTTCTAATGATACCGATACGGCTCATTCATACAAATTTGCAAAAGGAGTATTTATCTTTATCAATGAAAACGTATTTAGTCAGTAAATGGTAATGTAATATTGTGCTGAAAATAAAATATTAATTTAATAAAAAGTTTTTATTTTGGTTTAATGATCTTAAATCTTTATGGTTAGGTTTAGGTCTAATTTTTTTTTATTAACGTTTTTATCAATGGTAAGATTGGGGGTTGAATAAAGTAGAAGCAGTTAACGTTACAATCTACCTCAAAACAAAGCTTTTTGGTTAAGAATAAATGCATTTAGTAACGTCGTTAAACAACGGTGTTAACCAATTCAATGTTAGCCTTCACATTTAAACATGCGTAGTACCATGAACGAATGTAATGTGTCTCAAATACGTTAATTGCGATTTAATAATCCAACATACCGTACAAATACTAGATGCTTAAAGATTTGTAGATGAGGAACGGAAGCGGCTAGTGTATTTGCTAAGCTCTAAGGTGGTGTACTCAATGATACACATACACACACACACACACACACACACACACACACACACACAAAACTAAATATATATATATATATATATATATATATATATATATATATATATATATATATATATATATATATATATATATATATATATAGGCTGCATCGAAGTCGAAGTCAGAGGATGTCGACGAATACGTGAAAGTCATTTTGAAACGAAAAATTTACACCATGCATGCAACTGGTAAATAATTCAGAAATTATTGTTGAAATGGAGTTAATCACTGTTTAATTTTAGGCTCACATATTACTATCGAAAGACTCCAAACTAAACTTAAAGAAGATAAAGTATTTACCTTCAGTAAAAGAGTTTGAAACAATTGTTACACAAAATTGAATTCAAAGTTGACGATGGAAGAACGCGTTTAATGGAACGGGTTCATATTGCTGGTACTCGAGCAACATTTTTGCGAAAATATTTTGCTATTAAAAGTTGTGAAATTAGTTACGATCCTGTCTTTTTGGATGAGACGTGGATTTTTAGTTGAGGAAGCGTTAGAAAACCATGGCATGATAATGATTTGAAAAGTACAAAAAGCAAACCGCTAGGAGAAGGGAAACGGTAATTAGAATAGTCCGATTTGTTAAAAATATTTTTAACCGAATAAATTTTAGTTTTATCGAGTGCAGGCAACAAGGATTGTTTTATACCTAATTCATCATTGGTATTTTCCACCAAAAGTAAGACAGCAGACTACCACGATAATATGAACACTGATTTATTTCAAAAATGGTTTCAAGAACAGCTTTTACCAAATTTAGAAAAACCAGGTTTGATAATTCTTGACAATGCCAGTTATCATTCTACATTAGTAGAAAAATTACCTTCAAGTAGTTGGAAGACAGAAAATCTTCTTAAATTTTTAAGAAAACACAACATTCCTCATTCGAATGATATGCTGAAAGTTGAATTATTACAAATTGCCAAATTTCAAGTTCCAAATGATATGCTGAAAATCAAATTGGGGACATCAAATTTACGTTATTCCGTATCACTGCCAATTCAACCCTATCGAGTTAATATTGGCAAATTGTAAACAGTATTACAACAAAAACGTTGGAAGACAGGGCTTCATTAAACCAAGTAACTGGAGAACTGTGGCAAAAGTGTATTTTACATGCTGAAAAGTAAATGAACCAGTGGTGGGACGTTCAAAAAGGAGCTGAGAAAATGGTAAAACCTCTAGTAATCAATGTGCCGAATGAAGATGGTACTGAAAGTAAAGGTGATGACTTTTAATTATAAGATGTCCAATACTTAAGTTTAAAGCAAAAATTAGAATCTTAGTTACTTTTTAACATTGTGAAGAATTATTATATTTAACATATACCTCTGTAGCTGTACTTAGGTTTACATTCGTTATATATATATATATATATATATATATATATATATATATATATATATAATATATATATATATTTAAATTTATATTATTAACTAATAATAAATCTCATTTTAACATCCAATATATTGTATTTATTTATGACAAATCAGTTATTTATAAGTGGCTTCGATAACCAAATTACAGTCTTGACTCTTTTGACGTAGTGAGATCTGTCGGCTAAAAACGATCCTCCGCAATTAACCAAACTTTACGCACTTCATTAGGACACTGCCTACTGCTAGCTAATTCGTTTCTTATTGAACATTATTGATTTGTAAAACAGATCCAAAACGAAATTTTGTTGACCCGGTCTCGGTTCTGATAATCGTTTACAGTTGTACAATATATTTTTATCATATGACTGCACACACTCGGTGGACTTTACATGCCAGAATACGTGCGAACAGACCTTAAACGAAATTCAACTTTATTTATATAAGTGGATGGGGATTTTTAAGACCTTTAGGATGCTAAATCCTGAAATATTCAAACAATAATTTTATTTAAATTTGACAGCGTTGCCTAATTTCAAAATAACCAAGAAACATTGACGATGTTTCGTTTTTGGTATTCAAAATTACTAACTATATGAACCAATAACGACATACGTTTTTAAAATCTTAAACCATGCTTTACTAAAAGATAAGTCACAAGACACCTCTCGCCAGTCCGACTATAAAATGTTTTTGTATTAATTTCAACTTTTCTTATTTATCATCTACTTTAATTTCACTTGTGAATTTATAAAGTTGCATATAAAGCCAGTCACTGGCTAGAGATGAGATATCCCATTCTTGCTTTTGCACGTTCGGCCGTCTGAATGTTAAATGAACGATAACTCACGGTTGAGATAAATTATTGAGCTGAAATTTTTATACTGTGCGGCAAGGAAAAAAACTATTGTCTCTCGAAGAAATTGGATCATTACCAGTAGTCGCTCCCATATGCACCAATTATTGATTTTTTAAAGAATTGAACTGAATTTGTGTAGGATTAGAATTTTAAAACCGCGAATTATCCATCAAATATTTGGGTAACTTGGTCAACTGCAGAAAGCATTGGTTTGTACATATAAACCACCCTTTTAGTAGCAAAAATGCTAGAAAGAGAACACTGCCATAGAAATTAACTTTTATGAACGTATGTAGAAGCTTTGGTGTTCACATAGATACTGATAATTGTTTTGACCATCATGTATCACATTGCGTTCAAAATAATTGTTATTCTCTAACCGCTTCGTCTTAGCAGAGATATAAAAGTTTTACTATGCGATCACACAGACGTATTCCATGGACGTAATGTTCACGCCTGAATTATGAAAAGTGTACAGTTGTTGAGTTTTAACAGTGAATTTAAGAGTTCTTCGCTCAAGACAATAAATGGTTAAGGACACTAACAAAGTTCCCTTCAATCATTATTTAATCTGTACGTGCACAGATATTGGAGAATTTTTATCTTACAACCAATATTATCGTTAACGTAGGGTCTAGTGGAAGATCAATTAACTGTATAGGTTTACTTAACTAAATCCACTTTGCACTGTATGTCAAGTATGAAGAATCCAATGAAAATAAAAGTAGTATTATTATTAATTTTATTAAATATGTAAATTTTACATCGATTGGGGTTTTTATCTCCATAGCGCAGTTGGTGAGAGCCGGTACTCTAGCAAAGCACATGTCGTAGGTTCAAACTCGAGGTAAACTTTTATGTATTTAATAAAATTAATAGTCATTTTTAATAATATATTTGCTTTTAAACTAATTCGTTCACAACAAAACATAATAATTTAATATTAGTCAAGTTATTGTGGTTATAACAAATAAAAAATTAGGTGTTTGATTGTTAAAGGTAAATTGCACTACGGTCTAGCTCAGTGCAGTACAGACTCATGAAACCTATTGTAATTGAGAACTCTTTTGAACAGGTCGTAAGGGAGGCAGAGATATATCCGTAGGTATAACCAGTAATGCATTTTTCTTGTTGGACGCCACTCAATTTTTGGTTTAATAATTAAAATACAATAAAAATGTAGAAAGTTGTACCTTAAAGCATAATAGGTAATCTGAATAAACACTAAAGAACTGTATTTATATGTATATTTAATAAAGCAAAATGTCTGATCAATATCAGCATAAAATAACTAAAACGATATTTCTCGCAAAACTTTACGATATTAAATTTACTAAATTAAACACTGTACAAGCTTATAATCTATATTTACTTAAAATTCAAAATGCAATGTGGACGTGTATTGACCTATGACAGTAAATATTGCGGTTAAGGTAGGTTATGAACCCAAATGTTTTTATCTTAGGAACAGAAAACAGCTATTCCTTTATAACCGTATCAAAATAACACTAACTGATTTGTTGACATACTTAAAACTTAATTGGCACAAAAGGATACGTATTACTTACATGTACTCAAAATAAATATAACTTCGTCTTAAAATGCACTGTAGTGGGAGAAATTAATTTCCCATTCATAAGATACACATACGATAATTTCAATTTCCTGATAACGTACAAATAAACCAACTGTAGACCAGGCAAACTAACAGCAAGTGGGGATGACACAAATGTATCTCCATTTTTAATTATTCAAAAATTGCATATCGTCCTGGTCATGCACGCCATTTTATGAATTCTTTGTTGACGTCGAACAAGGTTCTTAGAGTTTCCGCTTTTTTTCTTAAGCCCAGCGGTTTCCTTAATGTAAAGGCGTACTCTGGCACCCTTCTTTGTTCCCTAATAAATATGTGTAGAAAAATGTAATTAGAAGCCTCATATACATTATAAAAGAGAAGCAAAACTTAACAAAGATGATGTACTGTATGTAATGTAAAACGTAAAACGTAAATTAATGTAACGATAGACAAGAATTGGCATGTTACATGATATGTGTGAATCCTAGCGATATTGCAGGTCCATATTCCATTAATACAAATAATTTGACTGTACATTATATTATGTTATATTATATCAGTTCCACATACATAAAGACAAAATTGACTCAAGGTAAACTTTTTATTCATGAATTTAATAAAATTAATAGTAATTTTTAATTACAGATTTAATTTTGAACTTATTCGTTCATATCAGAACTTATAATAATTTAGAATTATTATTTCAATAAAACTAAGCTTTGAATTCTGTTTATATACTGCGAATATGATTAATTTTGTCTAGGTGTTGATAACGTTAATGAAAGAATTGTTCACCTAACCATTAAAATTTTAGTCAAAGTTGGCCGTTCCATCGCGATTTAATCCAGAATTTGCTATATTTAGCCTACTCCACTTTTAATCAACCGCGTAAGTGTGAGTCGATTTCATTGAAAGTCTAAATGAGTTGAAAAAGAAAAAGCAATCCCAAGGCTAAGTTCAGATTCCCTGCAACAGAGCTCGCTCTCTACTACTTAACCTTGAAAGAAATAATACTAACCTACGGTGTTTGTGCTACCTGTATAGTCTATTGCTACATTTTTAACTTAAAAATTAAGCATAATAACAGAATAAAGAAAAAACAGAAGAAAACCGAAAGCATCACTGAACATTGCAAACATTTATTGACTGTTCAGTGATAATCTTTTATATTGGTCTCTACAATGTATAACGTTTGATATGTATTTTATTTAACCCACTTTGTTCGTTATAACGGGTTCAAACGGTATTATAATACCGTACCGGTAAATTCCCGCAAGTTCCGACTAGCTCTTCGTTAGGGCCGTGAATTTTAATAATAATTTTAGTTGCGTTATACTGTAACCAAATCAGGTGATATTTTTAGGCGCAACTCTATCTTAAATCGTTTGAAAGTACGTTAACAAAAGATGAAGCACTGGTTCAAAACAGAAAAAGATACGTGAGCCTAATTTTTAGAGCCCCCTGTCGGTCGTGCACTTCTGCTGCTATCCCCTCAGTTCAACTCTGAAACGTAATGCTCCAAAAACACCAAAGTATGGCTCTCACTTAACGGCTTTACCAGAAATAAGTAAACTTTTGAACTCACAAACAAATTTTGTTACGATATAAGTTTAATGCATAGAGTTCGAATTCAGCTTTAACTTACCTTAACTTCAAACAAACTCCCATGATTCCTATCTTACTTGAAATCGCTCAAACTGAGACCATTCCAAAAACTGAATTATTGAACATGAAATTGATTACTACCCTTATAGCTCCTGTAAACTGTTTCTTTACTAATAAAACAAGCTCATAAAAGAAACTCCATAATTAACTTTAGCAATCGTCTAATGAATCAATGTAAATAAATTTTAAATCAAACATTAAAAGTTCTCGTCGACAAATAGGGCTTGAAATTTACCTCTTAAAATTTAGGTACACAAACTACCTAATTTTCCTTTTTTTAATTCCAGAAAAGCGTTTTGAGAGATAAAGAACGCGCAGACAACCTTTTTAATTAAGAAAATCCAAAAAATAATATCAGTACAAATCAGTACAAAGATGCTTAATTTGCTCCAAATTTACCCCGCGCTGGAACGATTGCCAGAATGCTCTGCGTGGCTGGAAATAGCGTCATAATATTTGTCGTCGCCAGGGCTTTACAAAGTTTCTTGAAGCAATAGTTACTACTTAAATTAAACACATCAAAAACTTCTCATTTAACTGACATCCGGTAGCAATCCCAAATTTATTAAACTATCCCTCTGTTCATTTAAAACGTTTTACAAAACTGTACATGACTACTTTTCCCTTAAATGATATCAGTGCATCAGAAATACTACATAAAAATTCGATAACTGTGGCCTGGGAAATAAAAAATATGCACTAGTGAAACGGGATAGTAACCCTCTATTTTATATCAAGCAAGTTCACACAATCACAAGCGTGGTTTAACGCACTTTCTCTTCGCTCTCAACCGAGTGCGAGTTGCAAACGTCTGATTCAACGTAAGGTTCAACGCTAACTCGTCCTCCGCAACTTCATCATAGTTCGCCATCCTAAATTTCAAGAACCCTATCCTTAGCATAACAATCATCTACAAAATCATAAATGTTACAAAGGATAAATATTACTTTCCTTAACTCTTTTGTTACGTTTCCACACAACGAAAAAACAGCAAATATTACTGAAATACGCGGCACACATAAATGCAATTTTTAAACCTCAATATACAAAAAAAATCATTAAACTAAATACTTAATAATTTACTATAACTTCCCATAAATTTGGCAACGCCAACTCAATCCTATTTTCTTGATTAAAAACCAGTGCTTCTCAAACTTTATATTCAAGCTCACCTGAATTTTCAGAAAATTCTTTCAATAAAAACTAATTTTTCTATCAAAAATTCTACACACCATGACATCGTAGAAGCCCATCTTGTTATCAATTACATTACTTATTGGTTTGTAGTATTAAAAACATTTTAACTTATTATTCAAATGTCATGATTGTCAATTTCAGATGTAGCGACCGTGCTACTGCTAGCGGGGACGAATCTTTGACATTTCTTGGATCTTCTTTGAAAGCTTTGAAAGACTAACCCCAGTCTACACTTCTTTTTGCAGTTTGCTTGTAGTATTCTTTACACGAATCATCTACTTTACTGCCCGAGTGTAGAACACTAATTTCTTCTAATTATTTGGTTATCTGGATACCTGGTTGTCTCTTATTCTGTATCCAAATTCAGTCTACCATCCCAGTAACTTGGCTTTTGTTTTCTTAATAACATTCATAATAATTTTGGCATAACCTTCGGAGTCTCAGAGGATGTCTATTTTCCCTAGTGTACTCATTGCTAAAAGATTTCACGTCTTTGCTGGTATCATTTTTATTTTGGACAGCACAGTTAAATTTGTCCTTAATATATAGTTACTAGATTACCGTGGTAAGTTGGTTTGTTGTTTTCCAGCGTTAATACTATTCTTGGATAATTTTAATTCTTGAGCTGCTTAATCTATAATAAATTACGTTTCTATTGAATCTATTAACATGATTTTTTTACCGGTTTTTTCACTACTTCCGTTTTTTGACGGTAAAATATTAATGAATCTTGCATCACTTATTTATATACCAATCTTGCATCTCTTTCTTTCATGCGATCCTTTTCTACTTTATCTTAAGTAATATGGAAGTAGTAACTTGTGGATACTGGATTTTGTATTTTGCAATGTATTGAAGTAATAAATAAAAAGATTATTATTATTATCACCTCCAGGCACCATTTTGGTAGTTTGATTTGGTATGTAACTACGATTTACGATCTATTTTAATTTGTGTAACAAAAAAAAAAAACAATTCTGATTGCTGTCTTTAGCAAGCTCAATACTTATTTCTAGTACGAAGTAGTGCATAAATTTTAATATGTTTTTGATTTTGTTCACACTAGATACGGTGTATTGTAATTTAAATTATGATATGATATTTCTTAATTTAAATTTATGGAAAACCACTTTACTTATAGTTCATTATTTAAACCTATTTGTTCCATATAAAATTTTGACCTTACTAGTTTTGTTAAATTGCTCTCAGGTCTAATCATAAATATACATCTAACTTTCGAACTTTTAATAAACAATTAATACATGTTACGGTCGAAAATGAGACGGAAGGTAACCGATAAATAATGAGCACCGGACTAGCTCGGTGGGACGGAGGGTCGTGTGCGTGTTTTTAAATTTAGAAATACTGAAGGTGGTTAGTCGTATTGTCAAAAGTCGCAAATAAGAGTGTTCCGTGATTGGAATAAAGTCAATCAATGGGTGCCAGACTGTTATGGAAAATCGGTAAGAATACACCTGGCAACACATATACAAATCAGCCTTAGACAGTCAAAAGGTTCACTTACCTTTACGCTGGCTACCTCCACGTGTACCTATGAGACGCTTCGAAACTTTAGCTTTAGAATAAATCTCAAAATCAGCTTTTGGAGTTCAATGACTTTCTTTAAATTAATTTTACGTTACGTTACTCCCAACGCATGTAAACAAAATACACTCAAACAAAAAAAAATAAACAACGCTAAATGTTTCGCTTAATTATCACAAAATCAAATTCAAGTACTATTCACTTCCAAAACTGTCACCAATTAAACTTAAAATAAAATAATAAACATAAACTGGACAAAAGGCATTCAGAATTCTCTAATTTGTAACGCTAAACAAAAAGATCTTTAATGAAAAACTACACGAAATTAAATATGCCAATTTTAGGCAATTACCACTGGTCACTTTCAAAACAAATCAATAAAATTTTAAATGAAAGTTAGCTTTTAATTAAATCTTTTAGTTTTAATACTTTACATCACCACTTTTCGTGAATTATTGCTTTCGCTGGTCGGGAGGACATCACAAATAACGCTATTAAATCCAATTAATTGTTCATCTATTGTATAAACATCAGTAAAATAAAAAAGCACACAACCATACACACAATAATTTATTGTCGGTTATCTCAAAATTTATAATAGGGGAGAATATACCACCCCTCTTTCTCAACTGGTCTAACTTGCAGATTCACCATTTACCGTACTTTAAAATTTTGAAAATAAAGTTATCTAGATACGGTTAAAATTCTAAACATTTACATAGCCAAATGGTCACTCAAAACCAATTTTACAATGCGAACTTTTATACATAAACTTATAGTACATTTAATTAAACATTAAGAAATCCCAAAAGAAAACCCAAATAAATAAAAGCAGTTCGTCAACCTTAATTTAAAATAACGTAAATGCATCAAACCGTCCGCTAAAAACGACTACGTTTATTTGCTTTATCGCCAAATAATTTCACCAAAATGCAAACAATCGTATGATACCGCAATCACAATAAACGTACAATGTTAAATTACTCTCTCCAAAATTCTTGAATACTTCCCCTCCAGGAGACAACGGAAACAATCTGGACGTGAACGGTTTCAGGAGACTTTCTTATTGACTTCCAAATGGCAAACCAATCCAGCAATTTCCAAATAAGAACTTCAATAACGTTAGGTTTTACTTGATTTCCTTGGGGGTTGTATGTTCACAAAAAAATAGCTTTTACGTACTAAATTATTTACACAATCTTGACTGAATACGGTAGTTTTATATACAGGTCTCTTTATGATTTAAAAGTCTGTTTCAGCTGAATGTTAGGACTGATAAAGAACGGTGTGCCTTTACAATAAATTTTATTCGAAAATGTTAATCCGCGAATTTGCGTTCAATACTTCACTAATAAGAATCACTTAGCAAAACACATCCTTTTATGAAATGTTCATTAGTCTGAAACTTCACAAGTAATAACCAGGAGGGATGAACTTCCACCTGAACGGCCAACAAGAGGTTGGCCACAAGCGGGACGGTATATTCGGTTCTCCGGGTTAATGGAAAGCGCACCCCCACCAATAACTCACATCCTTCACAACCGACAGTCAGATCGAGAATCTACTCTCAATTAACCGTGAAAAACAGCATTTTCCCCTCTCTCAACACTGTGTGCACCATATTTCTCAACAATCCTTTGCACGAAAAAAATGTTAACGCTGCATCATGTTTCTAACTCGCGCTATCAAGAGTTAAGGACATGAGTACTAAACGGTAACGATGATTAATTACACCAACGGACTGATGTACTGTATCCTGACAGAAATACGGTGTCAATCTCTAAAACGCATTAAGTAAAAATGACATCAACGGCATATGATGCAAACAAACAACTCAATTTAAATTCGAACTACGTTTTATTTTTAAAACCTTTTTATAAGAAATTTCCAGGAAAAATAATTTAGGCTCAACTTTGAAATTTCCTATTTCCAATTAATTAATACATGAAAAATTTAAATACCAATTTCTTAAATCCATTTTTAAATTGCAATACGAAAATTTCAATTCGAAACACACTATAAAGCTCAGAGAAATCGCTCAGTACAATATTTCAGTCTTACCTTTACTATATGAACACAAAAAATACGTTAGCGTGAAACCGAGAATTGATTAAATAGAGAAAAAGAACGAAAAAAATACGTAATTATACAGGGCCCCCATAAACAAATATGGGTTTTTAATGGTGTTGTTTACACAGATCTATACTTTTCCATAACACAGTTATCGTTCGCAGTAGTAATAAAATCTTAAACAACTCTGAAAGGTTTGATTACTGCTGAGGACGATAAATGTAAGTGATGTCGGAACCCCAAAAAGCTAAGTATTGTAAATATGTGTAACAATGGTAAAGGTTTACATTTTTATAAATGTCAAAAGCCAGTAATTAATTAAATTTGTCTTTCTTCTTCCAAATACGTTAGAAGGTTAACTAATGATACTTGGAAAAGTATCATACCTTTCCAAGCATAACAAAGAAAATATTTACTTTATTTTGTTACTAAACTGAATGAACCCTTCAATAAACTTAAAGTTTATTGATTACTAAAATTTCAAATTAAACATTCTATTTGTAACAAATTTATTAAATAATGTTCATAGTAACATACATTTGTTTATACGTGTATTATTCTTATCAACTTTGCTATATAAGGCCTTAATGTAAAAATACGTGTGTGGTTGAATGGCCGCGTTCCAATACTCAAATGATTTACGTAAACAATTAATTTTTCAATAAATTAATTAGTAACTATTGTCTTTACTTCAAAATTACTAAATTAGTAATAATCTATTAGTTAGGTTCTTTCTATCTGAACGCACGTCACTTGTAGTATTTAATATTGTTAAACTTTAATAGTATAATAAATAATAGTAAATAGTTCATTTTTCGTTATTTTTCGAAATAGTTACAAAAAGCACAATTAAAACGGACTATAAAGTTGTGACTGTATTTATAACTTTGTTCAAATGTAATTTAAATGTTCTTGTTATATACTGTACACTGTGTCCCATTTTTGGTGAGACTGCAGGGTTTCTCGGCTATTAATAAAGACAGATCCTTGCGGTTTTCGTGAACCGTTGCTACTTTTTTGTGAAACGTTTAATGCCATCAAACTATTTTTTGAACCTCATTTGCATTCTAAGTTACAGGGTGATTTTGTACTATTTGGGGGTACCCTGTATCTCTAATATTGCGAAAGTTGTCAAAAAGGCAAGAACGTTAATTGATAGATATTTTTGCGAACAATTCATCGACGTACTCAAAACAATTTTTTAGAGTACCGTTTTCAAGGTGTAATCCAAACTTATACTTTTTTTAACGGACCCCCTGCCTATTTATAGCACGTTAAACTTGTTATTTTTTTCTCTTTAAAATGATGTATATATAACATTAGATACTTATATTTATTGTTAATCTCCGATATCATTAAAAACTGTAAAATATTAATTTTTATAGGTAGGCTATGATATAAAAAACTAAACACACTTGAATACTCAATTAATCATAAAACAAAAATAAACAAATTTACAATTTGAAATACTGAATAAAATATGTTTAATAAATCTGTTCAAAGTGATGACTTACACATAAATCGCATACTTTTCGTATTCTTCTCAACGCGTTTGCCAGTTTTAGGGGTTATGCATCTAAATCGCGAAACGCCTGCTCTGTTGCTTCACGAAGTTCGTTGATATTATTGTGACGATTTTTGTATATTTGATTTTTTAAATATGACAAAAAATCCAAAATTAACAATTCTGGTGACCTTGTAAGCGATCGAATTGGCCCATTTGTTCCAATCCAACGATCATGGAAGTTGCGATCCAATAATTATTTTATTATTCCAGAATTGTGAACAGGGACTCCATCTTGTTGAAATAATATTGAATTTCGGTTAGCCAGCGGCACATAATCTAATACTTGGGGTAAAATCTCTTCCAAAATATCTAAATGTTTGTTTAGAGTAAACCCACCTATATTCCAAAAAATTGTAGTTTTTGAAATAATGACAATTTAACATTTTTTTATTGTAAAAAGGTTATACGGCTTTCAAGTTTTGTTGTTAGTTGGCCGTGACGGCGAGGGGTGCCATATAAAAATAATAGAGATCATCGGAAACATCATTATTTATTGTCAGTTGATAATTTGTGTGATGCATTAGTTTATTTTATAGCAAATTGATTTAAACCTTGAATTAAAATTGTAAATAATGAATTTTTCGCAAGCCGAGATGGTTGATATGATTTTTGTTTTGGGAGCTAGTGGTAAGTATATGCTCTTAGCAAGAAGACTGTATCAACAACGGTTTCCAGAGAGACGGCAACCTGAAAGAAGGGCATTTCAAAAGCTTTTGGAGCGTTTTGAAAGAACTGGCAATGTGTTATATGAAAAAAATACTAGGGAAAAACGTGCACAGACTGAGGAAAATCAATTAAATGTACTATTAACAGTTACCGAAAATCCAAATATTGGACAACGACCCATTTCTCAGCAGGTTGGTGTTGAACGACGTACGGTACAGCGGATATTGAAGTCTCACAAAAGACACCCCTATCACATTCAACTACTTCAAGAGTAGGTTCCTGAAGATTATCAAAGACGACTGGAATTTTGTCAATGGGCTCAAAACAAAATAAACCAACAAAGAAATTTTGCTCATTTGATTTTATTTACAGATGAGGCCACATTTCACAGAAACGGAAGTGTAAACAGACACAATTTTTATTACTATTCTACCGAAAATCCACATTTTGTAAGATATACTTCTCAAACTAGATGGTCTTTAAATGTTTGGGGAGGTGTAGTCGGTAATCATGTAATTGGACCATATTTTTTTGATCAACGAGTAACAGGGGAAGTATACCTAGACTTTCCGCAAAACCATCTACCTAATTTGTTGCGTCAAGTGCCACAGGATGCGCAACAAGAAATGTGGTTTCTTCATGATGGGGCCCCAGTACATCATACAGGTCCGATAATAACTTTTTTAAATGCTAGATATCCAGAATGTTGGATTGGGAGGGAAGTGCATGTTGCTTGGCCTGCTAGATCCCCAGATCTTACTAAAATGGACTTTAGCATATGGGGGTACGTCAAAGCGCAGGTTTATAAAATACCGCCTGCAACAAAGGAAGGCATGAAGATTAGGATTAGGAACTGTTTTCAAAACATTAGTGTTCAAATGTGTAGAAATTTAAGTAGCGAATTTGAGAGACGTATTGCATTGTGTATTCAAGAAACAGGCGGACATTTCGAATAACTTATTAGGTAGTACGTATATGACGTGTTTCTAGTACTTTTGTCGGTATAATTAGTTACAGGTTTAGTTACATTAGAGGTGTTAATTTATGATTAGGATTAGGACATAATTTGTTGAATCAAAAAAATATTTTCTTTACTTTAAGTTCGTTTAATAAAATAATTATTTATATGGGGTTCAATAAACTGTAATATTTCGATCTGAAGTGCTCGATTTTTTTTGTTTCGCCGCGCCCCGCCGTCACGGCCAACTAACAACAAAGCTTGAAAGTCGTATAGCCTTTTTACAATAAAAAAAATGTTAAATTGTCATTATTTCAAAAACTAAAATTTTTTGGAATATACACTCTTATACAAAGTCACCCTTATTTTTAATGCTACTTAAGATAGAATTAAAAAGTAGGGGGTTTCCATTAAAAAAAGAAATGACTTTATAGGTTTTTTTGAATCTGCTTCTTATTGTCCATTTTTGATCACCCTGTATGAATGTATTAGAAAAATATCAATACAGCCCATTAGAGTAGGTCCCCATTTCCAAGGAAACCAACCATAACTAATTGATAAAGGCTTCGTTTAGAAAAGATTTTCACCTATGTTTTGGCCTGCAAACGTCATTTTTGACAAAAAATTTTAAATTTGTCAAAAACGGTTAGACTTAGGTATAGGACATTATACATAAAATGTGTCTAAAATTGTATGTAGAATCTAAATATATAATAATACATAGGGTTTTCTATTTAAAAAAAAATTTAAAATTACTTCTAAACTTTTATGATCTACCCTGTATAATTAAAAATATTTTTGGAATATGCACCAGAACATATCTTACAACTTTTGTATTTAATTTTTTTTGTATCTCTTTAAATAAAGGAGGTATGGGACTTTGATACACTAATGCGCCACCCTGTATATCCAATATTACCAGGATACACATTGTTTCTTTAATGTGAGACCATTACTGAAAAAATAATGTGGGTTATATAGAATGTAATAATATTGGCACGGTATAAATACTTAAGGCAACCTTAACCCTTTGAGTCACGAATTTACAAAAAAATAACTGGTACTCTTAAAATTTCTAGAATAAGTAGAAAACATATTAAAAAGTAACACTGTTTAGTATTTTTTTTTGTTTTTAAAATTTTTAACAAAAAAAATTAGGTGGTTACCCATTGTAACTACTATGAATGTGCAGGTATACAACTACAAATATTGCCATGTGGAAACTAATATTGTAATTCAAATTAATAATACATTTTATGGAAAAGTTAGTTTTGAACAGAACTGTATGGACGATTTATTTGGTATGAAAGGAAAAAAACAGTTTTTATTTTCATTTAAACAAAGGGCCACTTTGCAAACACTACATTCCCATTTGGACCGATGAACTTCCTCCTTGGTAGAACAAAATCCACATCTTCTAGATGTAGTTCGTACTGGTAAATGCTCCGCCTTATTGAATCGAATCTCTTGAAGTACATTTGTTTTGAATGAATTAATTTTCAAAGAAGATTTTCTACCTCTTCTTTCAAAATTATTATGAGCACCAATTAATCCTGTCGCTATAGCTAATTTGAACTGTTTGAGTGTCATGGATTTTTCTTTATAGACAAGAGAGTCATAAGAAAAAATTACAAATGCGTTGACTATAGTTGTATCCAGGAAATGAAAAAATATTCTATGCCACCACTTTTTGGATTTTCGATCAAGGCAGTAGCAAGCTTTGAGCATATCTGCTTTGTCAACGTAACCCATGTGTATATTGTAGTCAAGCACAGCTGGTGGACGGGTAACTTTTTCGGATGTACCATCTTTCAGCTTCCTGTTTACATCATTTATTTGGGTTGGATCGTGAAAATTTGATGAAAAATGAATGCCTTTCTTATCCATCCACTTTAGCGCAGTAACGCCAGTTCTAGTCGACAACCAATCCCACTGCCCTCTATCCATTTCTTTGTCGCGACGAAATGATTTGGGGAAATCTTTTCTCCTCTCTTGTGTTGTAGCGGCCGCTTTTATTTTTTGTAGTTGGAGGTGCACCATAAGCTCTGGTGAACTAAAGTAATTGTCAAAAAATAAAGAGTAGTTCTTGCCAGTAAGTTGTCTGCTAAGTTCTTTTATCACTCTCATTCCAAGTTGCTTTTCAACAACTTCATTTCGTTTCCCCTCATAAATTTGGAATTGCGAAACATATGCATGTTTATCTGCTCTCACCCAAACCTTGTTTAGTGGGTTTATCAGGCATATATTGTTTGAGCGTACTTCTTCCCTTGAAAGGAATCATTGATTCATCGATTGACTGGTGTTCAGATGGATTGTAACATGTTCTATAAGTTTCGGACAAGGCTGAAAGAAGAGAGCGCACTTTGTATAGTTTATCGTAATTCTCAGAATTTCTGCCTGGAGCATTAAAATTATCATTAATATGCAAATTCGACAAATACCAACTGAATCTATTTACAGGCATCGATGATGAAATAAAAGCATCCCTATACTGGGGAATTGCGGACCAGTAATCTTTGTACGAAGGTAATTTTTTAATTCCCATTAAAAGATTAATACCCAGGAAAATTTTCAGTTCCTCTTTATTGGTAGGAACGTTATTATTTCCACCATTCTTTTGGGTACAATATAAATTTGTTTGATAAACTATTAAATCCAGCAGCTCTTCAGAAAATAACTGCATAAACACATCCAATGGTTCAACAGCTTCAATGCAAGGACCAACGTTTTCCGAAAACTCTTGAAATTTTTGTGGATGATATTCATCCAGCCAGAAAATACCTTCGTTATATAAACGTTCTGCCAACGGTGTATCGTCTTCATCATTTTCCTGGTCCTGCTGTAGAGTTGTCATTTCAACATCATCAGATACAACTTCAGTGGTAGGAATATCTGGATGGGTAGGAATATCTGAAATTAAAAAGTTGTCCGCAGCAACTACATAATTTCGCTCTAGGTCACCAATGTCATCACCTTCCTCACTATCTTCTGACTCGTTCCCAGAAGGAATTTCGTCAAATTCTTCCCACATTCTTTTCAAATGTGCTACTCGTTTTTCGTAAGTTGACATCCTGAAAAAAAACCGCAGCTATGTAGACACGAGTTTCATAGTGGTATTACAGCATAACCACCAATATTTTGTAGTTTTAACAAAAATATTAAACTTTTATTGCATTTATTATTTATTCTGTGATTACGTACCTTACTGATTAGTCCTGTTAAAAATAATAACACCAAAAAGCGATTATTTATAACTAAAAACAAATCGAATGCAAACACGCCTGACAGTTCGTCTCACTCTACGCAATCCAGACTTTGTAATGACAACTTCAAGGAGCTATAGTATTCAAGATGAAAACTTCTGTTACTAGTTAATAGATGGCACCATTAGCGACATCTTATTCAAAAATATTAGTGACATTGATGTTTCGATTCATTGTAAAATCAATTAGATAGGTGGTTTCACAGTGAAACCGCTGTGACTCAAAGGGTTAAACCTATATTGAGATAACGTTATTGACACCACATGGATTATATAACGGAAATTGATTGAATATTGGTTTTAGGTTGGGACCATTTTATTTAAACGACATTATGGTGACCTTCTGTTGGACTAATACTGAAAAATTAAGGTTGGTTGTAAAGAATGTAATAATATTGGCACGATACGCTCCACATAGATTATTTCACATCATTCGATACACGCCTTTTATTGGGAGTCTGTTATTTAAACAACTATTGTTAAACCCATATACAGCCTGTATTACCAATTTCAACATTGAAAAACATATTGATATTATACTGGATAAATATTGTAATAACAATATTGGTCTAATCGTCATTTTCAATATCGGCCCAATTGAAGTTCAACATAAGAACATCATACACAGAGTATCAATATTGTCCCAATGCTTCATCAATTTCTAGCCAATTCTATGTTCTACTTGGAAACTAAATGGTTTACCAATAATATGTTAAATTACTACAGCACTATAATTTAAAGGATATAGCTGAAATTAAAATTAGAAATTATATTAAACGTACTACATTGCGTTTCCACTGTAAAATAACGCTTGCATTTATTAATAAAGATATTCCTTTACTCAATTTGACTGCATTATTTTTCATAATTTTACACTTACATCATAGTTTGATTAAATTTTGTTAAACTTTCTCTTTGATTATGACATTTATGAAGGGTAAATCAATATTTAATTTATTAAATATCTAGTTATTCTTTACTAAAATTGTATTCCGTAGTGAGCTTTAACTGTTACATTAATAACAGATTTATGTTTGCATTTGCATTTTTTCATACCTCATAAATTTGTTTCAGCATCTTAAACAATTCAAAATGATTTTATTACTATTGAGGACGATAACTTCACTCGCTATCCATTTTACAAACTTATGAATTGAATAAATTCTATAATACATAACCAGTAGTAAAATATTGATCGTTATAAGTTTGATTAAAGAACAAGAATAAAAAGGCAAACTTTAATTTTAATAAACTTTATATTGATTTTAACTCAAACGTGACTTAATTTTTAAGCATTGCGTTACAATTAACCTTCTATAATAATCAAATTACCGTAACAGCTCTTTAAAGTATACTAGTCCACCCTATTATTTCGTTACAGTAAGTGATTTCACGTAACGAACAGCGAAAAAATTTTCCCTCTTGTTAACACGTAACTCAAATCTAAAGCTGTTACAACCATTTTCAAACATCGAAACAAAATTAATACCCAACCACAACTATTTTATCTAAATACGATTAAACTTTTGGTATTATTGTCAATTGAACGCTACGAATCAATTTTTATAGCATTTCATTAGACGTGACGTAGTGAATAAAATGATAAACCTTAAAATGTAGATTGATAATGGTAAGAGTAAGAATATAGTATAATTTCACAGCCCCCGGTTGTGTTTAACCAAAAGATGGATATGAATAACTTTTAAATATGGGAAATACAAAGTTCCTTAAATACCCTCAGAATGTATGTTACTGACAATTACCCCTTAGTAGGCTTTATCATGGATAGGATATCTAAAAGGACTTTAACGTACAATACAACAACCATTATAGACTTTGCTAAGTGTACTTTAACTACCATCATCACCGTCATCAATTAAACCTGACGTGATTAAGCAAGCTCCTTTACACTTTCTCCTTCAAGACATTTTAAGTATTCCTGAAAAATCTAATGATAGGCTTTGCCGCAAAAGAATTAATGGTTTCCTTTGTAGATTAAAAGCAAAAAAAGCTACTTTATATTTATTTTAGACACAAAAGTGTTTACGACATTTAAATATAATTAAATTTTAATTTTCTAAGTCATTAGTAAAGAATATGAAGCACAAATAAATATTAAAGTAACTGAGTAAAAGTTTACATGAAAGCAAATGAACCTAATTAAAATATGAAAAATGATTCATTATTAATAAAGAATAAAAAGAAAACGTTTTTATTCATTAAAAATGAATAGCATTATTTAAATATTTTTGTATGATTGATATTAATTAATGTATAAAGTAAATAATCGGATTAAGTTAAAGGACCGGTATTCAAATTTAAATTGAAACGTAAGCAATACTAAAATGTTATTTTAAGGGAATTGGAAGTCCCTATTAGTGTCAAGAGAAATTCTAAAGTAAATGTCGAGGTTCTTGAATCTCTTCTATGTTGTCATTGCAAATGCGGAATAATAAAAGTAAAGAGAGTTAATCGATTCGTTTACTTTTATAAGAAGAGATGAGAGTTCACTGTTTGATCAAAATCTATTTCTATCGTAGGATTGTTTTATTAAGAAAGTACGTTAATTTCAATTAAGTCAATGTATTGAACTATTTAACCATCGGTCCTTTCACTAATTAGATTTTGACTTTTGGGCGTTATAAATTTATATTCTCTAACCTTACAACACTGAACTCCTGTATTTAATAGCACTAATGTTTTATGTACAATATAATTCCACAAATTATTTTATATAATTATTTCTCAACGCGTTTCAATACATGTATCATTATCGAAAGAATTAAATAATAAGTAGGTATGCAAGCAAAGTATTAAGGTAAAACAGCAAATTTGATGTAAATTAAATTTAAAGGCGAGTCTATAAGATCAACATGTTTGTTCATTAAAGCTGCTTATGTTTATAAATTTCGAATGCTTTCAAAATACCTAATTAGGCTTTTTTATTACAAAAATATAAACATTTAATATTGTTTTGTGACGTTTTAACGTGATTATTTACTATTAGACGTTTGGCATAATTTGTATATGTATTGAAATATGTAAAATCTATACATATATATATATATATATATATATATATATATATATATATATTATATATGTATATATGTATATATGTATATATACACATATATATATATATATATATATATATATATATATATATATATATATATATATATAACTATATTGGATGTATGGAGATGAGATTAATCTAAATTTGAAATAATATATAGGATGTCCCATTAAAAAAAGTATGTTTGGTTCACTTTTAATATGTAACACTGTAGATACGTAATTAATTTTATAACGTAAAATTTGAAGAGGCCTATTATTTTGTAAATAACTTCTTTGATATCTCCTTTAATAACGGATATATCCGCACCCTGTGTGTGTGTGTGTGTGTGTGTGTGTGTGTGTGTGTGTGTTATACATATATATATATATATATATATATATATATATATATATATATATACTTAGCAGTTTATCAAAAATAGTATCGGCCATTAAAAGGAGGGGGCACGTTTTAAATGTAAAATACCTTTCGGTCAGAATTTAACCAAATTTTGATATGTTCTAGAGCTTGACCAATTGATCAAATGTCTTCATAGCCCGAAAGCTCAAAGCTCAACAGTTTTTGATATACAGGGTCTGAAATATCACTATTTGATACTTTCAATATATCATAAAATGGACATTTTTGCCAATATTAACGCAAAACTTAGTGGAATGTTATTTTTTTGTGCTACTGGTTACAACCTTTTCTTTACTTTCATTATTTTTGTACATACACCTGATATACAGGGTGAGACAAAATATATTTATCACAAAATAATTATACTGTGTTATTGTTTTGATATTTTGGTGAATGGAAATTAACACATATATATATATATATATATATATATATATATATATATATATATATATATATATATATATATATATATATATATATGTCCATTTAAATTATTATTGCAAGTTAAGTCCCTAGACAGTAGACATATAAGGCCGATCCTGGACCAGTTCAAGGTCACCCATGTAAATCTTATGGGGATTTATTTCAAGGTCAAGTGAGTTTTCTCGTTATGCCAGAACGCGCTCCACGTCTCAAGCATGCTTGTGGTGGGGATTTAAATTTTGGAGTCACTCGCCCTCTGGTGGTGAAATCGGAAGCTTTGGAGCTCTTTCAAGGTCGAACTTTAAGCGGAGATTTAAAATGTAGTTGGTCAAGGTCAAAGCTAAAAGTTGCAAGGTAATCATAAATCAAAAATAGTTTTGAAGGTCAAAGGTTATTGACTTACGGTGGTGTCATATTTCTTAGAAATATAAAAGGTCAAGGTGAAAAGCTAAAAATAGAAGTTGCAAGGTAATCATAAATCTAAAATAGTTTTCAAGGTCAAAGGTTATTGACCTACGGTGGTGTCATATTTCTTAGAAGTATAAAAAGGTCAAGGTGAAAAGCTAAAATAGAAATTGCAAGGTAATCATAAATCTAAGAATATAATTTTCAAGGTCAAACTTTTTAGCGGGAAATATAAATTTTTGGAGCTGATCATCATCATCATATTATATTTATAGTCAAGGTCAACAGTAGGTATTTAACAAGTTTAAGCATGTTGTAATATGTAGGACGCATATTTCTTATATAAACTGCAGCGAGCTGTATGTTGAGATCAGTCTGCAACACATAATTGTTAAATATGGAATTAACAGGGTTAAACCAAAGCACCTATTGCAAACCCTTTAAGAATGCGTGCGAGCTCGATATATCGAGAAAGTATAAAGTAACGAATATGGATATAATTAATACTAAGTACGGTGAACGTATAGTGATAGAAACGGGTGATTTTAAATGTATTACCGGAACGCTTTTATGTGTATTTCAAAAAAGAAGAAACACGAATTGAAGAATTTAAAACACTCCTAAACACGAAGGATGTGTTTATAAGTAGTTTGGGTGCAGCTGGCAAAACAACAAACATAACATTTTCTTTTTAATAGTAGCACCCCACCATATGTAAAATTGAAATACTAGAATTATTTTCTTAAGCAGCGTTTAGTCATAGTGAAATTGTGAGCAAGTAAAGTCATGCAAGTAGCAATAAAATCATTTCTGGAACGATCCAAACTCAGAAGTTCACCGTTATATATGGATACATCACATCATTGCAGTAACAATCTGAATAATTTAACATTTTGTTGGTGCTGTCAAAATAGTGATGGTAGTAGTAGTAGTAAAAATGAAGAGAAACACGATGAAGGTTATTCTTCTGCTAAGACTGACTGCGCATCATCATTTCAATATAAGGATGAAGTGTATAAACAAGCAGCTAAGGAATACTTAATCGATTGTACCTATTATAAACTATCGAACGATACTCATCATGCAAAACATCTGGAAATTGGATACAGTACACACCTCAACCTTGCACCAGTGGTGCGTATTGGTGCGGTAATTGTGATCAAAGCAATAATGTAGTGTTGGATATGAAGGAATGGAATGAGCTTCTAAGATGGCATTCATATGTAGAATTACAATTTTTCGATCTCAAGAAATTGAAAATGAAATTGATTGGTCAAATGTAAATGAAGAAGATATAATCTATGATCAACATTATGAATCTCTATCTAGTAATCTTGGTATTTATTACAATTGGGAATTAATTAAAGGATATGACAGAATTTTGAAAACTGTTATGATAGAAAACTACAAGTGCTGTTCTTGTACATTCAACTCACATAGTATAGAAGAACTATTCAATTTAAAGGATATAGTAAGCTATAGATTGGAATTTCTTGAATCTTACAATCTGGTGTGTTTTTATGAAAAGTTCATACAACAAGTTGTTGACTACCGTCGTTTTCGTGAGAAAGAATTCAGTGGTGGTGATGATGACATTTATAAAGATATTGATGATGTTATAAATGCTAAGTATAATATTAATTCACATAACACTGTATGTTTAATGGAAATTTTGTATTATCGTCCTGCTTATCTAATGTATAGCATTTACTGAATAAAGAAATAACTATGATTTGTTTTTCTCAATTTAGGTATAAATACCCCTTCTATCCATCCATGTAAACAATGCTAGTTAAGAAGCGAAAGAGTGTAGGTGGTGGTGGTTTGGTGAATGGTCTAATCAATAAACTTCCGTTTGAATTGCATTTACCTGGTTACCAGTATTGCGGTCCTGGTACAAAGTTGGAAAACGACTCGCACGCGGTGACCTCGGTATTAATCAATTAGATGCTCAGTGCAAACTTCATGATATCAGTTACAGAGATTACCGAGATTTAGAAAGTAGACATAAAGCAGATAAAATTTTACAAAAAAGCTTGGGAGCGCTTTAAATCATTAGACGCAACGCTAGGTGAACGAACTGCAGCTTTAGCAGTCAGTACCATCATGAAAGCAAAGAGAAAATTGGGAATGGGTGTAAACGTCGATCTAATATGAAGAAGAAATGCAATGGTGGAAATTTATTGCATTTACGAAAGACAATAGCTAAAAAATTAAACCTAACGGAAATTTCACAGACACAATAAAGTCAGCGCTTTCAACGGCAAAACGTGTGGTAAAAAATTTAGGAGGAAAGAAAACATTAAAGTTCCTAGAGTAATTCCCCTACCTAAACAAGGAGGGTTTTACCATTTCTTATTCCGTTATTCGCAGGATTATCAGCAATCGGTGCTTTAGCTGGCGGTGCATCAGGAATTGCTAAAGCAGTCAATGATGCTAAAATGCTAAAAATTGCAGGAAGAGACATCGCGCCATAATCGCATGATGGAATCGGTCGCTATAGGCTCCATGAATAAGAAAGGCGGTGCACTATATCTAAAACCAAACAAATCTGGTGGTGGTGCATTATACTTAAAACCGTTTCCAAAAACTGAATAGATTACCGGAAAGACCGTTAACGGATACTGATTTAAAGAAATACTCCAAAACGTACCGTACTTTAGGGATATTTTATGAGAGATAGCATGCCTAAATTGCCACGGAAAAATGAATCTGGAATTATTAACTTAGATAGCCAAAGAGGACCAGGTACCCATTGGGTTTGCTACAAAAGCGTGGTAAAAGGTATGGTATTACGATAGTTTCGGTAATATTCGACCACCAAACGAAGTGATTAACTACTTTCGGGGTGTAAAATATATTATAATTACAACCAAGATCAAGAGTTTAATACAATTATTTGCGGACACCTATGCCTACAATTTTTATATAAATAATCAGCACAACATCAAATTTTCTCAGTTATGTCAATAACATTCAGTTTAGAAGGTGTTGGTAACACAGCTAGCTACAACTTCTATCCACCGATAGAGCTAGATTTGGGGAAGAAATACGTTATTGGATTGGTTGGATTTTACGGCTGCAACAGCATTAGAAACATTTATGCAGGCAACGATAGATTTTATTTTAGAACAAATCCATCTCATTTGCAAGTGATTAATATTCCACACGGTGCATATGAGTTAGATGAAATTAACGATTATCTAAAATCTAAAATACCCACAGAAAAGTTTATCATTAGAGCAAACAACAATACACTTAAATGTGAGATAAACAGTTCATTTGAGATTGATTTTACTAAAGAAAATTGTATTGGGCGCATGCTAGGGTTTGAGTCTAAAATATTAGAACCAAATATTTTACATACATCTGCGTTAGACATCCAAATACTTAAACACACTAATCTACACGTAGAGTGCAACATTATAAAGGGATCTTATCGAAACGGGAAACCTGCTAAAGTATTATATGAGATTGATGTTTCAGTTCCTCCAGGTTATCGTCTAGATAAAACTGAGCAATACTCAATATTTAGAAGTAAACACTGACATTATTAGTAATATAACAATTAATTTGACTAATCAAAAGGGTGAATTAATAGACTTTGGTGAAAGTGAACCATTCACTGTACGCTTAGAACTAAAAGAACATGGGTCTGAGAATTAATCCAGGACCAATTCCATCTTTCAAAAACTCATATAAAGACATCATCCCTACAGTAAGTCATTAATTAGTCATCAACCTTCATTGCGGTTAACATCTGCAGAGAAATACTTTTTAACGTCAATAGGTTTAAAAGTTCTCAACCACAATGGCAGAATCGTTAAACGTCTTTCAAAACGTACATTTTGATGATACTATAATTAAATCAGATATTCACACTTATCTTCCATATGGATCTTCTAAATATGGACCTTCCGAAGAAATACGAATCTTAATTCAAAGTCAAGATCTAATTACGGCTACTTATGATAGTTTTCTGTACATAGAAGGTAAACTTGAGCTCAAAAAGAAGATGAAAGAAAAGCATGCAGCTTAACCAACAATTTCCCGAACTTTCTTTTCGAAGAAATTCGTTATGAGTTAGGTGGTCAGAGGTGGATGTTTGTAGAAATCCAGGAATAACATCTACGCTTAAAGGATATATTTCTTATACGGCAAGCAAAAGCAAAGCACTAAGTCATTTAGGATGGTCACCAAAGAATGAAGAACCATTACAAGTAGAATTCGATGAGCAAAATGGAGAAAAATCTTTTACAGTATGCATACCATTGAACCACATATTTGGAATAATGGAGGATTATCGTCAGGTAATCGTGAATATGCGCCAAGAGTTGGTTTTAATTCGATCTAGAAGCGATACAAACTGTTACTATGGTGAAGTCGATGCCGCAATAACCTTAAATAAAATTCAATGGAAAGTACCGCACTTAACACTTAGTGATGCTGCGAAACTTAACTTGTTTCAAGGAATCAATAAAAATTCTATTATTACTGTTCCATTTCGACAATGGGAGTTGTATGAATTGCCTGCTTTAAAACAAGCAACCTCAGACATATGGCCAATAAAACATCAACGCAACTGGAAAAACCACGTTGGATAATTGTTGCATTCCAACAAGGTAAAAGGTATACAAGGTCAGCAAGGGCTGGAAATTTTGATCACATTAACATCAGAAATCTTAAAGTACATCTGAATTCTGAGTATTATCCATATGAAGCAATGCATTTGAACTTCAGTGCCAACCAATATATACCTGCCTATCGCAATTTTTGAAATTTCGTTGTGATTACTATGGTGAAGATGATAAAGATGCATTATTCAACTATTCCGAATTCAAATCATGTCCAATATTTGTAATGGACTGCTCTAAACAAAATGAATCCTTAAAAACTCAACAGTGGACATCAAATTGGAAATGGAATCTCTAACACCTTTCGATAATGGAATCGTTGTATATGGTCTTATTCTCCATGATGCTATTGTACAGTACAGTCCACTCACCGGAGAAGTGAAAAATTATAATTATTATTGTAGTATAGTCTAATATATATAAATAAAGATGTTGTAATTATTCGTTTAGTTTTATTTCATCCATCAAAGATGAAAGTAGTTGCTCAGAAACAAAAACTCTCAATTCAAAATCATGACTTTGATGAAAAGTCTATTACTTCAAAACATGGTGATTTACTTCCTAATAGTATACGTGGTATTATATGCGGCCCTCCAATTGCGGTAAAACAAACGCAATGATCAGTCTGCTTACTGAAAAAATGGTTTGAAATTTAAACATGTATACGTATACTCTAAGTCATTGAATCAAAACAAGTACAAACTTTTACAGGAAATCTTACTTCCAATGAAGGACATAGGTTACTTTACCTTCAGCGACAATCAAGATGTGATTGAGCCTAATTGTGCAAAATCAAACTCTATTTTTATTTTCGATGATATCGCTTGTGAAAAGCAAAATAATATAAGAGCATATTTTTCTATGGGTAGGCATAACGATATTGACTGTTTCTATTTGAGTCAAACTTACAGTAAAATTCCAAAGCAATTAATTCGTGATAATGCGAATCTAATTATATTATTTGAGCAAGATGAATTAAACTTAAAACATGCGTATGAGGATCATATAAGTCCCACCATAAGCATGAAATTGTTTCGGGACATGTGTTCAAAGTGCTGGGTAGATCCGTTTGGTTTCATGGTCATAAACAAGGATGCTGAAGTTAATAATGGTCGCTATAGGAAAGGATTTGATGAATATATAATACCTTAAACTGGTTTCAGTAGTAACTGATCTGTTTAGGTATTAACAGCTATCTGTTTAGTGTAAACAGCTACCTGTTCAAGGTGAACCGGTACCTGTTTGTCGCAACAGCTACCTGTTCATGGTAAACGGGTACCTGTTCATTAAATCCGTTTTGGTATATAAGGCGAATATATATATATATAATACCTTAAACCGCATTCAGCAGTTTAGTAGTAACTGATCTGTTTAGGTATTAGCAGCTATCTGTTTAGTGTAAACAGCTACCTGTTCAAGGTGAACCGGTACCTGTTTGTCGCAATGGACAACAAGGAGAGGATATTAAAGAAAAAATTATTCAGGCTCGTAAAATAATACGGCAGAAGTATAACAGTATTAAGACTGCTCGCATTGATAATGAAAGAACATTCGAAAGTACTTATAAGCCTTTAATAGAACCTCTAACTGAAATAGTAAATAAAATCGATAAAAAACACCTAAAAGGAGGAGGAGGTCATTGATGTTAAACCTAAAAACCACCCGTATTGATATTTCCAAGAAAGCACGCCACTATCCCCACTAGTCCGCTAGCTCAAGTTCAATGGACCCCACGTCTCACTCCATTAGGTGATTCAAGTAAGGGTGCTACTAGTCCACTAGCTCAGCTTCCGTTTTTCGAAGAAATCCTCCTCAAGTCTTCCATCTTTCTTGGAAACATCAGTCATGGGGAGATTAATACTGGGAGGAAGAAGAAGAACTGTCTAGTATCGTAGATGATTCCCATAATGAACCCATCTCGGAAGAATTTCTCGAGCAGTACAATGAATTGCCGCGTATATATGTTGAACGTATTTTGAAGAATGCTGAAGGTGATATTGATCATACGTATGGAGTCCACTATGATACCAAAACTGATAAATGGACAATTGGTAATACACCCATCACAATTAAAGGAGACGATATAATTATTAAAGGTGTCACGTATAAAGGGACTCCAGGATTATATGATCTGCTTATTATGAATGAACCCGACTTAAGTCTAGTAAAGTCAACAGATAGAAAAAATATAGAACTATTTTAGAGGCTACGAATGTAGTAAGGCGAGATTATGACATAAGTGCACAGATTCGAGGAAGCCGCAGCAAAAGTATACACAAATAATCAAACCCTTGCTGTCATCATCACCCACCACAACCAAGGGAGGAGGTGGAGCTATATTTTTAAGGAATTAACAAACAGACCCATTGAATATAAATATTGGAATGATATACATGAACTAATTCGTGATCTGGAAGTATTGTGGGCAGAAAAATTAGCGGAAACACAGGTGTTGTAAATGACATAATATCAATTGTAGAAGAACTATATGAAGATGGATACATTGAAAACCGAACAACCGCTTTTAAACAATATAAATGAGAATGCATTGATGTCGACATGTCACAACTAAAATGCCCCTTGACAAATTTGGACGTTCATATGTCCAGTATCAATTAAAGAAACTAGCCCCTCAGTTTAAACAGATTGATGCTAATCAATTTGATATTGAGAATAAGAGACTCAGCAATGTGGCCAATCCCATAGATCCTCAAGATGTCATCACTAGGCAATATTATGTATCAACAAGGTTCGATTTGGATGGAAATCGTTTGACACAGTTGGTGACCCTGAAGAAGATGGTGATGCTATAAATAAAGGATACCTTGATTTCTGTTTACAAGCAGTTCGGAACACTTTCAAAGGAAACGCCAACGCTTATCTAGCGCTGGAGGAAAACTACATCAACTTAAAGAAATTGTGAATAAATTAGCACCATGTCCAAATTACAACTCGTCAACGAATTGCACAAACCTGCACGAAAAATTTTAAACGAAGGCGAACAATAATTAGAGGTTTTGATGATCTTTGGCAAGCAGATTTAGCTGAATTTAACACATATGCCAAACAAAATAAGGGTTATAAGTATATATTAGTGGTCATCGACTGTTTTTCGAAATACTTATGGACTAAAGGATTAAAAACGAAAACAGGTCAAGAAGTTACCAAGGCCGTGCAAACAATCTTTGAAAAGGTCGGAAACCTACCAATTTGCAGACAGATGCAGGAAAAGAATTCTACAATGCGCATTTTACTAAACTAATGCATCGTTATGGAGTCAATCATTACTCTACCTATAGCACAAAGAAGGCTGCAATTGCTGAACGTGTTATCAGAACCATTAAAGGTGCTCTATATAAGTCATTCAGCCTGCAAGGTAAATATAAATGGATTGATACAATTGATACCATAACGATGGATTATAACAATCGTAAGCATAGAACTATTAGAATGAAGCCCAAAGATGTTGGTAATCATACAAAGCTAGAGGCTTACACTAACATAAAAATATTCGATGGGAATCGATATTCTGTGGGTGACATAGTACGAATCAGTAAATTTAAAAATATTTTCGCCAAAGGATACACACCCAATTGGTCTAGTGAACTATTTAAGATTGTGAAAGTTTGCATTACTAACCCCACTACGTACATGCTTGAAGACATGAAGGGAAATCCTGTACTGGGAGGGTTTTATGAACATGAATTACAAAAACAAAGTATCCCGATGTATATCTAGTAGAAAAAGTGCTTCGCTCCAAGAATAATAAGTTATTCGTAAAATGGTGGGGATTGGATGAAAGATCATGGATCAATAAGGATGATATTGTTTTATAACATTTAACCTGTACTTTGTGAAACAAATTACTTATATTAGTTATATATATATAGTTTGTAGAAAAGGATGTAGCTCTTAGATGAAATAAAACACACACAAAAATAATAGTATTTTATTTTTAAATATTACATTTATTTTAAAATTTCATTATCTTATAAAGTGAACCTAAAGTACTTATATAATCACTTAAATTACTGGATGGCCATATACCCGAATCTGGCCCACACCTCCATCCCAAACAGGAATTTGAATTTGTTTCACCTTTATTGATGTTGTCTAGTATCCAGTAATAAATTTTGTGGTGCTCATCGTTTTCCCACGGTTGAAACTTATAGTTGATATTTTGTTCTAATAATATTTCAATCAAAATATCGAGGCACTTGTAGTTAGCATAATATGTCGATTTCTCAATACATTCAGTTATAATAAATACAGTGTCCTTGTAAGCAATATTTTCTAACGTAGATTTAACATTTGTTGAATCATGAACCCATAATAAATCATATAGATACATTTTAAGCGGTATGTCACCAAGTACACTCATATCGTCTAAGATCCTATCTACTTTATCAAAAGTTAATGAATTGTAGCCTTTATCGGTACACAATTTCATAAAACTTTTAATGGTATCGTCTAATTTAATTTTTTATCAAATAATGTCCTAATAATAATTTCATTTGCACACTTTGAGTTTATAGCACACCAGTAAAAACACTCATCGGGAATAACAATATTTTGTAATATATTCAGTATAAATGTATAGTTTTCAGGAGAGGTCAAAGAACGCTTCAGGTACTTTTGTATATTTGATCACTACTGCACTGCAGCTCTTCCTGCAAGTTGACTTGAAGACTGCTCATTGTTTACTGAAAGTTATACCCCATGGTCTAGTATCAGTGAAATCAAAATTTACTAAGCGTTTATCGTCATAAGGATTGAGTATGACTTTATTTTGTTTAATGGTAAACACATCATGTTTCTTTGACCTTATGAGATGTTGATAGCGCCTTATTACGCTACTCTCAAGCAGGACCTGTTTATAATCATTAATCGTGATCTGCCTCACGCTTGCTTGCGTAGAACCCTTTGATTTTTTACAACCTTTTCATCAACCGTGTAAGCATACATTTTGCACGAAGTCCTACAAATTCAACCATAATTTCGCCATGGTTTTCATCTTTCATTAAGCCGGGGACCTTTTGTTTACTAATGGAGTCCAAAGATGTTGTCGGACTATAATCAGATGTATCGAATTTATCAATGTCCTCTTTAATACATTGATAGATATCGGGAACCGAAAAGGCGTATATGAGACTATCCGTATCCGTGTACAAGAGCTTAGCATTATTATGGAACTTGGGTAGCGTGTAGCCGTAATGAAAATTATATAAAAAGTTTTTGAAACGTCTAAAACACTGAATCCTGCATATATAGGTTTATTGAAATATACTTCAAGCTTATTCATTTGAATGATAAGCATATCATTGTCAAATATTGTACAACTATGAAAATTTGGTTTTGATATGTAAGCGAGCACCATAGCGACCCTCCCATTTCGTTACTAGCCGTATGTCCTTATGTTTACGTACATTTTCCATCAGCTTCCCGAAAACACTATTAATCATTAATTTATAGAAATTTTTATCGAATTCATTTTGAGATTGCTGACGCATGGCTGTATTTAAATCTATATATTTTTTAACCACGGAGACTGTTTAAAACGTAATATACGGTGTACTTTTACCAACTTCAATCCATATTTTAAATATACTTTTAAATTTCTGTAATGAATTACATAATTACGTTTTGGATACAAGGTAAGCAGTAATTTTTTCATTTTGGAATCAGACGGGTGGAACCATATGTTCGGGTGCTATGGTAGATCACTATGACTCTCATGTAATTCTATAGGATAGTCTAAATCACACTCGACTATATAACCAATTTCCGAATCATCAGGATGGTTTATTACATCTAAAGTTTCAAAATTAGCTTCATCAACAAAAGAAAAATCGCCAAATGGTAGAAATTCTGACATGGTGGCTCCATATAAATTATTCACGTCGTAGTACATTAAATACACACTTTCAGAGGTGGGATCAAATTTTTCCTCCATGTACTTATTGTTAGCTTTAGCATACCGATTTGAACATTGAGCTACACCACCTCTAATCCTCTTTCAATAAACATTAACATATCAATGTCTGTAAATAATTCTAACTTTACTTGTGTAATTTTAATCGAATGCTAAACCGGGAGCTGTATAATAGTGCAGAGGATCAAGCTCGTAAGTACTTATACAAGTTTGCCGAAAGTTCTCGAAAATATCCGCTAAAAGTAGAACGTCTGTTTTAGATACAAATCTGAGTATTCCCCTAACGATTTAATACTAAATTTGTTCCAAACGTTAACCGCATGCTCAAAACTCTCATCACTGATTCCCTCATTATTAAGATGACTGAAAATGCTTCTTTAGGAGGGAGCGTGGTCTCGTTTAATTTCTCCCAGTATCAATATACTCATAAGGAAACACACCTTTGCGAACTAGTAAAGAAAATTCTTCTTCATTGTTACATTTAGCTCGGGTAATAACTTTTTACTATTTTCCAAATAGTTTGATAACTTTTCAATACTACTACTCATAAATCTGAAAGAGTCAATAAATCTAAACTTAATTTTACTACCTTCTATTACTTTTGTGAAAGAGATATATCTTTCTTTGTTTATGGGTAGGAGTGAAATCGTACCGGGAATAGTAGCCAATTCTCTAATGACGAAATGGCTATCATAACCTGACAAATTATGAAACACAACCGGTAAGATGTGAGAGTCTTTATAGTTTAGGTTACAATTCTGATGTGATGCTCCTCGAAATGCTCCGGTGAAATGGTTATGGTCTCTGACCTTTATATCATTATCTGTAAATGGTTTTCGCAAATGTGACAGATCGTAGTGCTTTCAAAGTGTTCAACCTGATTGGGAGTTAAAGTACCCATAGGAATTATTTTATTAATGATTTCGGTGCTCCAATGTGCAATACTTTGAAGCTCTTTAACAAACCATTGAATGCAATCATTTCCTCTATAAAGCCTAAATCGAGATAAAGAATCATTGTATGAACACTTTAAGTAGTAAGCAATGCTAAAGGGTATATGTTTGGAATGAAATAGAGTATTACCCCAAGTGATGTTAAATTTGTACACTTTTCTAAAATACTTTCTAAATCCGCATAAATTACAAACGGTGCCTTTTCCTGAAATGCGAAATTTTGAACTGCAGGAACATCTCCGCTTCGGTAGGCATCCTGACTGAACATTGATTAAGTTGATGGCAGAGAGTGACATGTTTTTGTAGAAGGTGATCTGAAGAAAAGTGATTCAAGCATTGATAACAAATAAACTTCTTGTGCCCCTACTCGATAGTTGTTTAGAAAAAGAGCTGACATATTTTTAATCCACGCGAAATGATAAACAGTATAATTTTTGTATTAATAGCATCAGCAGTAGAACCCGCAGAATGATAATTAGGCGAAAGTACTAAAAGATTTATAGGTTCCCTGACACTATTTTCTTGATTTACACTTAATACTAGCGGTAATACACCTTTCCCTGAATACAAAACAAATTAATGGAGAGGTTGTTTAATTTTTCAAATTTTTTTACATCATCTATTTTAATGGGAAAGGAAATTGAACCATAATTCAAAACATCTCTAAAATGAGGATAACTGTAAACTCTATCTGAATGAAGTTGCACTGGGTATAATGCCGAAACAACGGCCCACAGGAAGCAGTACTCGTCATCGTTCTTAACATTCACTACCGCATGCTTTACTGCTATGAAGTAAGGAACTTTAACGTAAGTCGAAAGGCCACCTCTAAATGGAGTATAGCTATTAATATTCACCTTTAAATGTAAAACTTCATGTAATGCCCAACCAGAATCCCTTTCGGAAAACTCCTCTAACTTTTTTTGTAATTTGTAATAAACGTTATTGTTATACCACTCACGCAAATTGGTGGTAATATCGATGACATAATTTTTTATGGCAAATGTCTTCAACTCAATAACATGATTTTGAGGTTGCATGAAATTGCAGACTAAAATGACATTGACCTTTAGCATCGTTTGTCTTAGCATTACTTTAACCTTTCGCGCAAAACTATTGTATGCATTTTGTAAAAAAATAAGAGGGTCCTTGATGTTTGCTATATTGACTATAATTCCAGTAAGTAACCTACCATTGAAACATGAATCTAGAGAGTACCAACTTAATTTGCGTGTACGCTTTTTAGTAACATTTCCACTACCTGTTTTCTCTGAAGCGCTCTTTAACTGTTTAACTCTTATAAGATAACACTTTAGCAATGATAAATTACTTTCGAGTTTAAGCAAATTTTCGCATGTCTCTAAATAAATTTTATTTTGAATTATATCTCGCAATAGCTTAATATTAGTGTTAATTATACGGATGTGCCTTACAAATTCATTTTGGGTTTTCAACAATGGAATAATATTTCTTGTTAAATTAACAATATCACTACTGTTGGGTATACCGTTACTCATAGTTACCTTCAAAACTGTATCCAACACTGCAAGAAAATATGAAGCACACGATTATATAGTAATGGAAACAAATATTATATTTATTTGATATGTAAAAATTAAAATTTAAGTAACTATAGAAGTACTTTAGGTATACAATTGCAATTCTAGTCGTGAGTGCAATATACTGACTGGTACAAAACTGCTCTTTATCTCCTTATATAGTAATATAAACCTAGCATTCAAGGTCAAAACTGCTTATAACTTGTTGCAAGAGCTTCAGTGTGCATAGATTGCATTTTGTAGCGTTTACTGGGAACATATATTAACCTTGACATCAATACTGTTCTCATGACTCATGCTGCATCACCTTTGCTTGCTCAGGTCATTGTACTAACCACTTCCACTTGTTATCAATTTTGTTAACGTTAACAGATCTATGTGTATATAACGTTAAAGTTTTAATTGAATACTCATTAATTATTCACCATTAGTAATGGCTTCATCCAGTAAACGATCTAAACTTTCACTAAAAGACAGGCAAAACCTTGTATTTTACATGATGTTTTGGTGCGCCCATCAAATAACACCGCACAACTAGCACCCTTCAAAGAGACCATCCCCATCATAAATAACATGACGCAACCAGCACCCTTCGAAGAGAGCATCCCCATCATCTCCATCAGGGATAGTGATGTAGAGGATGAATTTTCGAAGTATTTCGAGAGGTATGTACAATTTTAATTAATTAATATTATAGTTTCCTTTCATTAATTCATAGAGAATTTTTAGTACAAATAAAATTATTCATTTTTCAGCATAACACCAGCAACCACGGTTATAGCAACACCCCCACAACCACCACCGTTGCGAAACCTGCAATATGGAGGAAAAAATTTGACTCTTATAGAAGGGCATCTCACACAGCAGGATTATGAGCACGATCCACCGACCCTTCAAGCCTTTAGGGAAACAAGTATTCGGTGGTTGCGAAAGCTTCACAATGACTATTTGAATAGTGAGGTGGTGGGGGTGGAGCGAGCGGAAAAACTGGATAAAGAACTGAAGGAGGCTAATCAATATTTAGAGTGTGTGCGGCAAAATATACTAAAGACTGAAAATATATTGCTTACGTTGGAAGGGATGGATGTGTGATGTTTTTTGTGGAATTTATTGTATCTTTTCATTATACAAAATAAATGTAAATTGTTTTTATATTTTTATTATTTTTCATGAATTATTCCCATTATCCAAAAAATTTTACTACAGCTAAAAAATTTGAGTGATAGTCCAAGTTGCGCTAGAAAAGTGAAATTAAAAACATCTGGAAGTCTGACTTACTCATGCATAAATTTCTGCATCAAAGTAAAGCAGTCCTTTTTGCAAATTTTAATTGCATGCTGCGTTACAAATTTTTAACTTATAATAAGTTAAGGAAATAATTGAATCCTTGAGTAAGTGATGAATACAATATGTTAATTTCAATTAATTTTGTAATTATAGGAAATAATAACTTAAAAATACACTAAGAAGGTTATTGCAAAATATCATATATAAAGCATATATAAAGCATATAAAGCATATAAAGAAAGTGTGAAAATATAATACAGTTAAAAGAAAGCTTGTTAAATAAAAGTTAAAACAGTTCTCAAATGCATGTAAATCTGAAAACTTTACAGCATGTATTTATGCAACACAAATGACACAATTGCATTCATATATATTTTTACAAATCCTGTTTAAAAGTTGTAATGTAAATTGATGACATAGAAATAGAATGTTCGCTAAATGCTTTCACAGCAAAAAACTGCGTTCATTATCCTACAATGATTATTAACGCTGCACCGAAAATTACAAGTCATGTTTTAAGTGTTGTTTTAAAATTGAATTTGGTAATTTAAAGAGCATTTAGATACATTAAATGGATAAATGGCATGCATATGTTTCTTCTGAGCTTACGTAAGTACAAAAAGGTGTGTTTTAAGTGCTTTTTGTTGTTTCAAAATGGAATTGGGCAATTTAAGTGTAATTTTTCATATTTTGAAAAATTATTACATCAAATGATAGATTACCACTTCTACAACACAACTGCGTTGAAAAAAAATTTTTTTTCTCGGAATTAGACGAAAAATTTAAATTTTTAAGAGCGCATTTTTCTAGGACTTTACTAACCTTTGACCTTCAAAACTATTTTTGATTTATGATTACCTTGCAACTTTTTAGCTTTGACCTTGACCAACTACATTTTAAATCTCCCGCTTAAAGTTCGACCTTGAAAGAGCTCCAAAAGCTTCGATTTCACCACCAGAGGGCGAGTGACTAAAATTTAAATCCCCACCACAAGCATGCTTGAGACGTGGAGCGCGTTCTGGCATAACGAGAAAACTCACTTGACCTTGAAATAAATCCCCATAAGATTTACATGGGTGACCTTGAACTGGTCCAGGATCGGCCTTATATGTCTACTCTAGACGTCCGTTATATAGAGTGTTTCATTTCTTTAATAGATTTAACTGAGTATTATTATACTTCCTAGTTAATTTTCTGATAACTTAATTGAAATGTCTATATTAAATTAAACTATTTGCTAACTGTATATACCTACATAATAGTCACGATGTGTTTATACTGATACTGGGTGTACAAGTACAAAGGACCAAAGCGAAATCTTAAACTTCATATAGGTACGGAAAGAACCGTTAACATAAAAAATCCCTTGCAATTGGATGTCGTTGCGAAATACAAAGCTTTTGGAGATGGACAGATAGAAAGGTTAGATGTGCTTCATTTATTATGCTCACTATTTTCTAATAAAGTTTTCAGTAGATTCTTTTGATAAAGAAGGCGCTTGTCGAAGTTCATCTTTAGTTTGCAAAACTAAGAAAGGAAAATTCTTTAAGATACTAGTGTCTTCACTGTTCACACCATCGACAGACCGGTTTCGCAGGTCTACCTCCATCATCACTACCGCTTTGTACAGTCATTGGAAATAAGAAATGTTTATGTAGAAACGTTAATGAACGTATTTTAATATATTAAAAATATCTAAGCTTAACAAGATATCACTTAACTGAACTGATGAAGCAGAAAACAGTAAATAATTTTTGGTCTTGGTATAACCATTTTCAAAGAAATCAAAAAGTTGCATAATCAAATGTTAAATGTCTATCACCTCCACATAATTTGCATTTAGTATATGATTTAAAACATTTGCAGAAGGATATTTAATTAGCTCTCGATACCTAGCGTATCCTAAAAACCATAGTACAGCTGCCACATGGGAACAAGTACCTAAAGTTCTGGCACCAGTCTTGCAGGTGCAGTAAGTACCTAATATTGGGTTAGGTTCTTCTTCCTCATTATTCGGCACAAATGCAATCCACAACTGGTAACGAGTAGCATTTCTGAGGCGAGAATATATCCTTACCCGTATAAAACCGGGTTCGTAGTTTTCATCAAATTGATATTGAACCTGGCGGTCCTCTATTTCATTGTCCTGTATACAAGAAGGAGCAAAATTTAATTGAAAAATACCTACAGTTAACTCTTTAAGATAGTAATGTGACAAACGTGGGAATGAGGGAACGATAATTTCATTTAAATCAGCCCATCTGCCCCTTCTAGCGCGTAAGTTTTCCTCCTCAACCCTGGCTTGAACAACATTTGGCTCTTGAACTTTTTGAAGAATATTTTCAGCTAGCTCAATAGTAGCATCTTGAATTAAAATGGGTGGAAAAGATTTATTTATAATTGCTCCAGCAATTTTAAGAAAATCAGCAATATTACAAATGTGGGATGTTTTTGTCTTAAAGCTAAAAACTGTAAAAATTGATTTTAAGCGCCCATTGCGTGCTTCTACGATCCACCTGGTTTTCGTAACGAGACGACTATCATTAGCCTCTTCTGTGGATAACTGTAGCTGACCTCCGGGCAAAAAGGCTGGCATTTTAAAGTTAATACCTAATCTATTTAAAGCTGGAATAGCATCCAAGTACCCGTAGTCGAGAATAAAAATATCTCCTTCATTAAACCATTCACGCATTCCATTCACATCTCTATTAAATTCACTTATAAGTATGTTAGCGTCGTTGTTTTCAGAATTTGAGAAATATGGCCCTTGACTGTCTATAATAAATCCGCTCGGGGCAACAAGCAGAGATGGCTTCCTAAGATGTTTACCCTTATAAGTACAGTAGGACTGTCGCAACACTTTAAAACAAGAACTTTTCTCTATTTCTAGATAAGTACAGTTATTATACACTATAACTTGAGGCCGATCCAGGTTTTGATTATATTGACGATTTGCAAAAGGAGTTACATGATTTTCGATGTAGCTGTCTCTTGTTGTAGCAGTAAATCCAATATTTTGTGGTACAAATCTTGCAGAAACAGATTGTCTAACTAGAGATATAGCTAAACTGGCTTGTTGTCTTGTGGAATAATTAAAAATAACCACTAAAAAACTATCACTAAGACCTTGTCGTAACTTGCACAGGAATGCTAAGAGATCTTTTTTACTTACATACCTCAAAGAATTTCCTATTCTAACGGGGTCACAAAAGTTGAAAAGATTATTAAATTGATCTTTGGTTATAGGAGAAACTGCTTTAAATTGAGAATCTGTGAAGTTATTTTCGTCTTCGTAAGCCGTGTGGTAACTTTTTTTCTTAATTTCCTTACGTAATGCTTGTAAAAAAATATAAATCTCATTACCTGCTAATAATGGCCGATTTACATATCGTAACCCAGGGAGCAGAAACTCAAACAGATTACCATTCTCATCCAAATGAATATTACAGCTGTACGTATTTTCTGGCACGTATATATCTTTCTCTACAAAAATATTAATTCTACCTTTCATGGATATTTTATGTATATCATTCCCGTCGTTACAAATGCAGCATAAGTGAGTTGACCTTTGTAGCACATTTAATCGCAAACAATTTGGGTTATTGTCTATTGCTTGAATTTCCCTTACAATAGAAATATTGCAGACATTGCAGTTTCGAGTTTCTTCTATTATGACCCGCTCTGGTAGATTTGCTTCGCGGCGACGTGCACAATTTCCTGCTTTCTTGCATTTACCTCACCACTTGTTTTCACCATAACCCTAGGAACTAAAGCATTTCCACAACAAAACATGGAATTCGATTCACTTTTCACATAATCTCTTCAACGATTTTAATTCAAAAATTAGATTTGCAACTAAGCATCAACAATATCACTTAATTAGTGGATTAATTTTTGATGTTTCATAGCCACCTACTATATTGTTGTTATTTTATAAGTTTGGGAATAGAAAAACATAATAATTGTAGTATGAAAAACTGAAAGAAAAGTGCAAAATCAGAAAAAAATCTAGTTGTACGAATAAAAGCAGAAGAAAAAGCGCAATACCACATTACGGTTTTGGTTTAAACGAATAAGTAAATACTAAATATAACTTTATTAGAAAATAGTGAGCATAATAAACGAAGCACATCTAACCTTTCTATCTGTCAATCTCCAAAAGCTTTGTATTTCGCAACGACATCCAATTGCAAGGGATTTTTTATGTTAACGGTTTTTTCCGTACCTATATGAAGTTTAAGATATCGCTTTGGTCCTTTGTACTTGGACACCCAGTATCAGTATAAACACATCGTTACTATTATGTAGGTATATACAGTTATCAAATAGTTTATTTTAATATAGACATTTCAATTAAATTATCAGAAAATTAACTAGGAAGTATAATAATACTCAATTAAATCTATTAAGGAAATGAAACACTCTGTATAACGGACGTCTAGGGGACTTAACTTGCAATAATAATTTAAATGGACATATATGTGTGTTAACTTCCATTCACCAAAATATCAAAACAATACCACCGTATAATTCTTTTCAGATACATATATTTGGTCTCACCCTGTATATCAGGTGTATGTACAAAAATAATGAAAGTAAAGAAAAGGTTGTAACCAGTAGCACAAAAAAATAACATTCCACTAAGTTTTGCGTTAATATTGGCAAAAATGTCCATTTTATGATATATTGAAAGTATCAAATAGTGATATTGCAGACCATGTATATCAAAAACTGTTGAGCTTAGATCTTTCGGGCAATGAAGACATTTGATCAATTGGTCAAGTTCTAGAACATATCAAAATTTGGTTAAATTCTGACCGAAAGGTATTTTACATTTAAAACGTGCCCCCTCCTTTACTGAATTAAGCAAAGAATAAACAACCAAAACTCCCATAATTGTGCAAAACGTGCAAATGTTTCGACAACGTGTTTCTGTAAATCTCTCTTTTGTTTCGCATTAACTTACTAATCAAAGAGCTTATCGGATAAGCACAGCGCATGCGCTAAAACCCATCCACAAGAAAATATACAAAGCGCACGAAGACCATCTTAATACTTAACTATACAACATAAAATAATATTTTGGACTAATTATTTATGCAAAGGACAGAAAAGTAAACAATTATAATCTCACAAATTACGTTTATGCGCACTTCTTCCAACGATGGTTAATAAGCAACTTAGTTTAACTAAGGCCTAAAAACCGAGCAGGTAATGAATTTCACAAAATGTGAAATACCGCATTTAAAAGACAGTCATTATCCGTAATTACTAAACAAAATACAACGTGATCAATCTCAAGTGTACTGTAGTGGTATGACAAAAATCCCTAGTTGTTAATATTGTTGTGTTTTGCAATTGGCTGCTTTGGATTTTTAGTGTGGTTTTAGTCGTTTTAGTTTATGTCAGTTTATGTCATATTAAATCTTCGTTTTTCACTTTTGCATTTTCTTGAGTGTGATTAATGTGTACCTAAGGAGTTAAAAAAAATTTGTGAAAGACATTGCCATAAACATGTACTGTAAATTTTATTTAATTATAATGAAATTATAACATTTAAATACTTAAGATTCATTATTTTGTAATGATGTAATCCAATCATTAAATAATATTTTATTTCTTTTGTTGTATTTTATAGGGATGTAGTCTAATAAATACAAAATAGTCATTATTTAAATTAAGATAATATTTTATAATATGTACAGTAGCTAGAGCAATACAGCTTCTTACCAACCTATCAGTGGTACCAACTTAAATATTTTGATCACGTGGTATACACTTGAGATTGATCACTCTGTATGATCATTCCTAACCGTTACCGTCATAACGCACATTAACTACTATTTGCGGTTTTTTTCTCATAATACACCTTCAAGGCCATCCACAAGTCTTTTTCAGGTAAGTGCAAATTCTGTCACTCTCTTCAATGCGACAAGATCCTTAAATATAAAAATTTCTAGAGCATAGAATACGACCAATTCTGTTGTAGGTACGCTAAATAATAGATATCAGATTTTTTTGTCGAGGATTAGGCAATTATTGAAATGGATTAAGGGAATGAGTTTAAAAAGAAACATCGCATAACGATACTTATTGATCTTGCATAATATGTACTTTGTTGAATGGTGATGCTCAAGGCAAAATTTAATCTATATTTGACCAGTGTCGTCATACAATACAAATACAACCTTGTAAATTCTGACGCTGTATTGGTTAAGTGTTGCAATACGTGTAATGCGGACTTATTGTCTACACTTACCTGTCGATTTCGACCTAGCGTAATCGGACCTTAGCTACAAATATCACGTTAAAATATTAGTCAGCTGATTCAAAAAACTTTCCCACCGATTATTTGAGTCCCTTTATTAAAAGCAGTGTTGCAACGTAAGCACAGATGATATAGTATTTGTCAAAGTATGTACTAGTGGTAAACGAAATTTGAAAATACGAAATTTAGTTACCTAGAAGACTGTTAAATTAATTGATAAATATAAATAAATGTAATTTTAAGGTACCCGTGCATACAATATAAGAATATCATAAACTGGTCAACAATTCTTTAAGCAATCGTTACCTGAAACGAATACAAAGTGACCGAAAACGACACAATCCTATGTTCACTGTTGTGAGTTTATTTAACGTTATTGTCAAATACAGGGAGTTTTAGCAAGCCCTAACCATTAGATGCATCTGGAAAGCTACGCACTATAAAAATCTGAAAAAAGTTACATATGCCTATACTGACCTGACCTACATTTGGAAACTATTTTCAACTTTGTGGCACTTCCGGTTACTCCGAAAGTAGCTAACAACTTCGTTGTTTTAACGAGAATTTTTTGCCGTTGTCGGATTCCTCGTTTAATTTTAAGATCACTTTATGTAAAGTGTATTACGTCTAAAATTTATCTTTTTCGAGTTAATTCGAAAAATTAGAAAATTTTGTCAGCTACAGACTCCCCCATAAATTTATTTATTTGAATTGTAAAAAAGTCTTTTACAACCCCCAAAATATGTCTCTAAAGTTGCATGATTACAATAGTCTATAATTGCTTATTTTAAACAGAATGTCCTAATTTTCTGAACGGCATCGCATTCAGAATATAGAAAATTTACGTTTGTCAACAATCATAACCCCAAACGCAGTCATTTAAAAGAATTGGTACCAATGGGATGGGGCGCTCTCTTATTGCACGCGCATTATTGCTGAAACATTGAGAAATATGTATGAGGCTCTTAATTTTGTTTTCTACTTGAGGGACAATAATGGAAAAAGTATAGGGTAGACAAGCTATCAAACGAAGCACTGGAAAATAAGATTAACCAGGCGTTTACAGAAATTGGGCCATATCAAACTGAAAATACTACGTTATCAGTCGAAAACAGACTTCCAAATGTATGAAGGTTAATCAGGTGCACTTATCATAAATTATTTATATTTTACTTTTTTAGTATTTTGTCTGGTATAGAGGTATAGAGGTATAGAGGTATATTGGTATAGAAGTATAGAGGTATAGAGTAATAGAAGTATTGAACTATAGAGGTATAGAGGTATAGAGGTATAGAGGTATAGAGGTATAGAGGTATAGAGGTATAGAGGTATAGAGGTATGAGGTATAGAGGTATAGAGTATAGAGATAGAAGATAATGATGTATAGAGTATAGAGGTTTAGAGGTTAGTGTAAAGATAGTTATAGGTTTAGAGTTATTGGGTAGAAGTAGTAAAAGGTATAAGAGGTATAGAGGTAGAGGTATAGAGAGTGAAAGTAGAGATGCAGAGGGTATAGAGGAATTGGGTATAAGTATACAGGTATAGAGATACAGAAGTGTAGAGGTATAGATGGTACAGGTATAGAATATAGAGGTATTATAGATGTGTAGAGTATAGAGGTATAGAGTATAGGGTATAGAGGTATAAGGTATAAGTATAGAGGTATAGAGGTATAGAGGTATAGAGGTGTAAAGGTATGGAGGTATAGAGGTATAGAGGTATAGAGGTATAGAGGTATAGAGGCATAGAGGTACAATATTTACATCTCTACACCTGCATACCGTATTATATACCTAAAAGGCAATTCTTTGAAGAATTCAAATGCCCTATGTGGAAGTACTTTATATTTGAAAAAAATATGCAAATGGTAATTTAAATTCAAATAGAACAACGTTTCGTAACCAATGTTAGTTCACCTTTTTAATAATAGTTTGAATAATTTATGTACTTTAATCATTTAACACCGATAAAAGGCAACGTTCAAACGTCGAAATGCTGAGTACAGAATATTGACGTGTTTATGTATATTCCATTGTTAGACATTTCTCTTTGATGCCTAAATACCGTTTTTGAGTGTTCGGATGTTTAAGATTAATGTTAGCTAGGTGTATCAAAATGGGTTAGATGAAAACTCAGTTGTGTCTAACTAAACACCACACCCTTTACTTTAAAAGCTATACTCATTATAAATAATGTTTAAACTATTGAGCTATATCAAATTAACTAATTGGGTTTAAAAAATGAGAACGTTAAACAACCTGAGTTTTAAACAATTTTATGTCGAAAACAACCACCTAATCGCAAGATAGTAGTAGAAAAAGTATACAACCAGGAATAATGATAGTGAATTTTAAATCTAACTGTGCACGATTAAATAGCACTCCTCATCATACTTTATGCAATGAGCATTTAAAAAAATTCAACATAGCATAGAATTCAGCCGAATAGGAAGATATTTTTGATAAGTATAATATGGGAGAAAGGGAGAGCAAAGCATCATAGTTGGCGTAGTCCAGCTACAGTTTCCCATTTTTAACATTACATGTTTTAGTGATCCAAGTTTTAGGGGTACCCTGATTTAGGGATCCCAGTTGCAGCCGTGCCACTGTTAAGCACTCGTTATGCCTTTGATTTCTTTTTTCTTTCTTAGTTAAAGAGAAAGTGAAAAAATTTGAAAATCAGTGGAGACATTTTCAGGTTTCCTGAGTTTTAAAGATAGTAACATAGTCACTGCATAATTGGCTTTAATAACTTTTGAGATAGTGAAATAGGAACAGTAACATCACATTACAGAACTTTCGTATAATATTGATTTAGCAAAGGTTAAAGTTTATATACAAACACAGGCTACTGTAACGATACATTGAACATATGAAAACCGCAAAACTAGGTACTGCTGACATACGGTTTCACTCCTACGGGACCGGTGACTATTGAAACTATGAGAAACCGTTCAACTGGGGGAAAGCTACCATTTGTTAATCACAGTTGCCGACCAGGAAACGTGCGTTATTATTTTAACTTCGAAGCGTGACATCATCAAATGGCCACAACGATTGAATCGACAGTGATTCTCAAACCTTGTAATAGTACCCAAAGTGTAAGGCACAAGAAAACGCCATCATTAAAATAAAAGTAGTATTCATGAACAGAGAAAATACGTACATTCGTTTTGTAATAAATTATGGTTTGTCAATGTATGGGAAAGCAAGATGCCCACCTAAGATCTTTTGAGCACTTTTACGTCACGAGACAGGATTACGATTCAAGTAAAATGCGTTAACCTGATAATACCGCAAAGTATAAGTTCACATGATCAATATTGAAGTATTGAATCCAAGACGTAGCATCTGATTAGTGATTAGGCTTCGCGCAGAATTCTAAGTGCTTCTTGGTTTTCATTCTTATAAGTATATGATCGTCCGAAATCAGAATTACCACTCTAAAGCTTGTTGTTATGCTGGGAGGCATTTTGGGGTAATTCGATTTTCAAGATACAGTAGGCACAAAGTAACCCCAACTTTCGAACAATGTGCACTAATGGTAAAAAATTGGTTTGCTAGTTACGATTGGTTCCTGTAGGATCGTGTCAGAAAGCATATAACTGGGGTCACGGTATTTCATTTTCTGTTTCAGTAAAGTATTGTGGCCCGCTCAATTCACTAACACTTGCCCAAATAATTATTTCTTTCAAAATTAAAGCAAGCATTGAAAAGCAGTTACAAGAAAAATTTTGGCGTTCCGAAATATTTTGATCGGCAGGTATCGGACTGCACTGATTTGCAAAAGCGAACTTTATACAAAGAAAAATTTCCTCCACTTTTTTAATCACTACCAGTAAAAATCTCGTTATTGCGTGTTGGAAAAAAGTAAGAACTACCTCTAATAATTTGGTAGTTTTCGTGTTTTATGGAAAACGCTAGAACACGTCAACTTAATCCAAAGGGATCATATCAGTTGACCTGGCTCGGTATTCAATGGGATCCCGTCGACCAATCGTTTTCTTGAAAAGATCAACTTGCATAGTGGGGCGGGGCTCCACTTGTTTGCAGCGAAACTTCTGGATTGGGCAAATCAAGATATAGCGCTCAGGAGCAAGCGTGACTAAAGCTGGCAATAGTTCTAACTGTAAAAAATTCAAGTAGGCTGTACTTGAAGGTTTTCTTAAAATGTCATTCACTTTTTGAGCTGTTTGAAAATGGGCTTCATGAATCCAATGTGGATTTTCTTTAGACCATTGCCGACAATTCTGCCTATTTACAGTACCGTTGAGGTAAAAAGTTGCTTCATCTGAGTATAAAATATTTGCGGTAAAGTGTCCATCTTGATTACAAATCGGTTACATGGTTTCTCAGAATTGCAGTCTTCGGTCGAAATCATTCTCACCTAATTCTTGTACCAGTCAGGCTGTACGAGTGGTGTTTTTCTTTGGGAACATGTGTGACTCATTTCCATATCAGTTTCTAGTTGCCGACTGGATTTTTTAAACAGCCAATAGCACACCAAGCTGCATATTTTCACCTATTTTGGCCTTCCATTTTTAGGTAAATTTTGCAAACGGTGGATTGAGAAATCGCTCGAGATCAATTTGATTGAAAAGTTAAAGTACCTCGTTAGTATATCTGCGACGATCTCCATAACTAACCATCTTAAGAATTTAAATACGGTCTTTTTCACTGCGCGACATTTTGGGTTTATTAAAAAAGGAATTTTTTTTCAAGTACAACGTAATGACAGTAAACGCTTACTAATATTTAACCTAACCACTTGTCAATACTGACGTTAATTTTGGTTTGTGTTTGATTTGTCTAAGCTTACTATGATCAAAAGTACTATTGCAACGACACTAGGATATCGAATTACCTTTTCCACCATTGATTTAAAAACAAGAAACTGAATGTAAGGGCGGAATTGAATGAGCTGTTTTAGTGTGATTCATAGTTTCGACCGAATTGTGAAACGGCGACGCATATATTAACTGAAATATGAGCTCATTGTCGTCATATTTTTGACAGTAGTCAATAAAAAACAAATGAATTCTATCAGAATGTGGGAAACAGAAAAACTAAATTGAGCGTTTTCGATAAAACCTGAAGACTACCAATTTATTAGGGGTAGTTCATACCTTTTTTCCATACTGTATATCAAACCGTATAAATATAAAATAAAAAACTGTGAATTAATGCAGTACTAACGCAACATTGTATATTCAACACTATGCTGATGTGCTACTAAAGAAGGCATTCAAAATAGTTAAACCAACCACACTTGGAAAAACCAACATACGTATCATTCTGTCGCTCGATAAGTATATTCGTAATGATAAGATTTCCTTGCTCGTGCTTTATTCATGTTCTATTGATCATTACGCTATGAATTCAATTATTCAGCCTTATTTTTTTTTCTTTTTCCATTTTGAATACCTTCACTTGAACCATATTTCAATTATTACAAAAAATCAATACTACCTACGGTTATTATGCAAGAGTATCGTAAAGGAAAATACATGTTTCATATCCTAACTTACCAACATGTGATAAAGTACACTTTATGTGACTACGTGTAAGCCTTTCTTTCACATTTAACTACATAATTTATATAATTCTCCCAATAAAACATGCTGAGAACTTTCACAACTTCCAAAAATTACACACATGACTATAAACTCCCCTAAGATTTACATTTCATATCTTTGTTATACTCGTAATTTTCCTCACATAAGACCCCTATGTGGATATTAATGCTACTGATAGCCCTACTAACCCTTTTCTACCATATCATTAAATCCTTTATGTTTCTAGCACAGAGTTTCATACAAATCTATTCAAAAATGGTTGATGGTTAAGACGAAAACGTGTTTGGGTTAATGTAAAGTAATTAGTATGTCTTATACGAAAGCTAGATGTTTCCGGGCGAAGTACTTTACAAGATAAATTTACACCATCAAGTCTTAGATACAAGTAAAGATAATGACATTAAATACTAGGTTAGAAACGAAGCAAGTATCAGATCAATTAGGCTTAATCGGCTGAAAGCAAGCACATTCTCAGAATTTTGTGCCTTTGTGCATTTATAAATGTACAAAATATAATTTGTCTTTTTAAAGTAGAGAATGTGAAAATTGACACGCATGTTTGTATCTCCTGAAGGAAGCATGTTTTCTGTGACACCATTGTGACGCTCAAACTTATGCTGTCTAGAATTCAGTAAAAAACATCAAACAGAAATGGAAACTTTATACAAATTCCGTATCATTTACGTCTTTGCTGATCAGTTAAAAATGGGTAGCTTACCCTTGTCAATTTAAATAATATAGTTTTTTTGCTGAAACGATCTCTCTATTATACTTTGAAAAAAATGATTGGATTACTTATTTTATTTTATGCGGAGAGGTTATACAACCTTTATGAAAATTTATGGTGTAAAATCACATAACAACATTTAAAACGTGTATATTAAGCATTTATGATCGCTAAAATTATTTTTTTTTAAATGGATTTATAAACTGTGAAGGAGTGCTAATTCATTGTAACATTTTTTACCTGTTTACACAATTATGAATCCAGATTTTACTATTTAATGTCATTTATGCATCTTATAGTTACGTTTAGATAGACGTAAATGAACAAAAACGATCGACCACATGAATTACCACATTTCAGCATATTTTTCTTTGCTAAAATTAGTCTAGTAGTCTTATTATTACTATTACGTAATTAAAATATTTTTTAAATACATAAATAAAACGATTATCTCGAGTGGGATTTGAACCTACGACGTGCACATTGCTAGAGTACCGCTATACCAGCTGAACAATCGAGATACAAACCCCAATCATATATACAGGATGTTCCTTAGTGATATGTCGATACTGATAAACATATCTCCTCAAACGCACCATTTTTGAGGTACAGGGTGTCAAAGTTTAATTTTTTATTTTCGTTTTTTGCCAATATCTCGAAAACAGTTTGAGATACAGCGCCGACATTTTACTTACGTTTTTCACTTGAAAATACCCTTACTTTGACTACAATTTAAAAGTATTTGAAAAATTCAGTGTCATAGATTTTAGGTACATTGTGAGTTTTAATTTCCCTAACTTCTAAGTCACTGAAATATGCATTTGAACCGCCAATGTTTTCTACACAAAAAAGGTAGTCTTGGTTAAAATCGCTCAAGTTAACTGTTTTTGAGAAAAATGGTCATTTAATAAAAGAAAAAACTGTGTTTTAGAATGTTGCATTAACAATTTATTAAGAAAATGTTAACAAAACCTTCATTATGTAAGTATTACACACAAAACAAACGTTACAGTAAGTATTTCACATGAGCTTGGTTATTTTAAATGCATTTGGCTAATTTTTTCTTAAAAACTTGATATTTTAAAAAAAAAATTCAACAAATAGCATAAAACGATTAGACTTTACAAAAATTGTTGGAAATGGTTTCCTCCACTTAATATACATGCTTCCGCTCTTTTTCTCATGGAACTGCGCACGGGTTGGAATATTTCCGGGGTATTTATAATTGTGTCACAAGCGGTAACTATCCTGTCTCTCAATTCTGTACAGTGTTAATAGGACGCGTGTACACTAGCGACTTAAGATGGCCCCACAAAAAAATCGAGGCTGTTAAGGTCGGGGGATCTTGGTGGCCATTCTTGAGGCCGGCTGCGACTAATCCAACGATTTGTATAAACAGGGTGTAGGTATTTCCGAACGACTAAACTAAAATTGTATTAATAGGTGGTAGGCATGTATACTCCATGCCAGCGGGGAGGTACCACCACCCTTACCATGGACTCCTTAATATTGGGTCTCCGATTTTCTGAGCTCGGTAAGGCCTGCCCCATTCGGATGTCCGGGAGGGCAGGGCCCAAGCGACCTCGGTCATCGAAAGTATCAACTTTCTGATTCACTACTGCAACATCCGCGGTATCAGGTCTAATCTTAATGCTATTCACCAACATCTTGAACAATTACAACCTGATATATTGTTTCTATCCGAAACACAAGTCTCATCTGAAAGCTCCGAGTCACCCGACTTGCAATTTCCTCAATACCACCTTCACTCTAAGTTTCGATATAAAGGAGGCGTATGTGCCTACATCAAGGACAGAATTGCTTGCAAGAGGGTTTCTTCCTTAGAAAATAAAAATTTTGACGTGATTTGGTTTAAACATTTGGTCCTAATTTTGTGAAATTCTACTGTTGCGTTTATAGGTCTCCTAATGACAGCAACTTTCAAGACTTCTTCGATTACCTTAGTATGAAAGTTGACTATCTCCTGTCTCAGTTTCCATCTTGCGATATCTCATTTGTAGGCGATTTCAATGTTCATAACTCTAATTGGCTTCAATTTTCATCTACTACAAATCCCGCTGGTCATAGTGCAGAAACATTTGCTATTTCATGTGATCTCACACAAATGATTTCTGAACCCACAAGAATCCCTGATAACCCTAACCACACTCCACATCTTCTAGATCTCTTTCTTACATGAAACCCTCTTGTTTATAAAACTTCCGTTCTTTCGCCTTTAGGTCATTCCGACCATTGTCTAATAAAAATCATTTCTACTGTGCATAATTCCACTGTTGCTCGCAAAACCTTGAACCCAGAACCTTGTGGTGTTTTAAGTCAGCTCGATGGAGTGATTTACGAGATTTCTTTGTAACCTTTCCATGGCGTGAATATTGTTTTAAGTCGTCCTCTTCTTCGGACATCGCTCTTTCAGTATCTGAAGTCATCTTTATGGGAATGGAGTTGTACATTCCGAAAAAACCGTACCGTGTAGGTCATTCACGTTCTCAACCCTGGTTCAATAAGGCTTGTTCTGATGCAATACCTTTAAAAAATAAATGTTACATTAAATGGAAATCTAATAAATCGGTTGACAGTCATGTAGAATACGTTGGTGCTAGAAATATCTGCAAAGGTGTCATCACTAAAAGTAAAAAGTTGTTCGAACAACGAAAATGCAATGAACTAGCTACATCTCCTTTAGGCAGTCGTAAATTTTGGTCTTTAGCAAAAGCCATTAGTAAAAACTTTCGAACATCTTCATTTCCTCCCCTGACATCTATTGACGGATCGGCAGTTGCTGATTCTGTAGACAAAGCCAACGTTTCTGTGGATTTGTTTGCATCAAACTCGTGTCTCAACGATTCTGGAGAAGACGTGCCCCTAGTCAACTCTTCTTCATACGTTATGAAACCAATTCATTTTCGGTACAAGCTCTAGGAATCGATCAGCAGTAGGCTTGATCTCAATAAGGCGACTGGCCCAGACGGTATCCCAGCTATTGTCTTAAAGAAATGTTCCCCCGAACTAGTACCAGTCCTATCTAAGCTCTATACGATCTCTATATCTTCTGGGGAATTCCCTTCATCATGGAAGTTAGCAAATGTTCAATCTATTCCCAAAAAAGGTGATAAGACCGATCCCTCAAATTACAGACCAATTGCCATCACTTCCATTTTGTCTAAAATCATGGAAAAAGCCATCAATCAGCAACTGCTCACGTTCCTTGAAACTAACAAACTCCTTAGTGACCACCAATATGGGTTTAGGCAAAGTCGTTCAACAGGCGATCTTCTTACATATGTGACCCAAGTTTGGAACAATACAGTAGAGCAGTCCGGTGAAACAGTTGTAGTCGCTTTAGATATCTCAAAGGCATTTGACCAAGTTTGGCATAACCGTTTACTTGCCAAACTCACCTCGTTTGGGTTAAATGATACGCTCATCAACTGGGTTTCTAGTTTCCTTGATAAAAGACGAATACGTGTCTTAATGATGGCTTTTTTCAAAAGAAGTTAGCATTAACGCGGGCGTACCACAGGGATCCGTTATAGCGCTTACACTTTTTCTGCTGTACATAAACGACCTTATTTCTTCAACAACTAACCCCATCCATTGCTTTGCTGACGATAGCACTCTTCACTGTAGTTCATCTCAGTCTACTCATAGTGATAATCCACCTTCTATGTCAAATCAAGAAATTAAAGCTGAAATGGCAAATTCAATCAACAAAGACATTCAACGTATTCTCGAATGGGGAAGCAATAATCTAGTTAAATTTAATGCTAACAAAACTCAGTGTTGCCTTATGTCCGCCAAAAAATATCGATCATTTCCTGTTGTAAGTATGAATGGCTCAGTTCTTAAGTTTTCAGACTCTATTACTCAGTTGGGTATGACTGTATCTTCAAATCTCTCATGGGTTGACCATCTTCAGCCAGCTACCAAAACAGCTGCTCGTAAAATAGGCTTTTTGTACAGATCTAAGCAGTACTTTACCTCTCGACAACTCCTTCTGCTGTATAAGGCCCAAATTCGGCCTCATCTGGAATATAATTCTCACCTTTGGGTTAGTGCTCACCAATACGCTCTCAATATCGTTGATCGTATTCAAAAGAGAGCGATTAGGCTTATAAATGACCCGTCCTTAACTTCTCACATACAGTCCCTTGAGCATAGAAGAATGGTTTCAGTTCTTTCTTTGTATTATCGTTATTACAACGGCTATTGTGCTGGTGAATTACATTCTTTGATACCATCTCCGGCTATCTTTGCGCGAAACACTCGGTTCGCTCATTCACATAATCAGTATGTAGTACAAATCTCCACTTGTCGTACCAAACGGGCGCAATCCACATTTTTCTACACGGCTTCTAAACTCTGGAATTATCTCCCTAGTTCCTGTTTTCCTCTCACTTATGATATGAGAAAATTTAAGGTAGCTGTTCATAGGCATCTATTGGCAATTCATTATCCCTCTATCCATCTTCCTAAGTGTTCCTCAGTGCTTTAGCACGATAGGCCTTATTTAGCCTGTTCAGGTCCACAATCCTAAAAAAAATGTGCTGGTGCACCATCGTGTATGTACCACACACGGTTTCTTGTTGCTACAGGAACATCTTCTAACAGCAAAGGAAATGCTTGTTGAACAAAGTTGAGGTAAGACTGTCCATCAAGCCATCCCGGCAAAAAGTATGGGTCAATCAAATGGTTACCAATAATTCCTGCCCATACGTTAACCGAAAACTAGTGTTGAAAATAGGTTTCGGTTATTGCATATTGATTTTCTTCCTCCCACAAATGATTGTTATGAAAATTCTGGAGGGAATTTTGCGAAAAGTTTGCTTCATCCGTAAACAAAATATGGGATTCAAATTGCGGATTTTGCGTAATCTTACGAAGATACTACCGACAAAAATTTACACGGCTTGGAAAGTCTTGCAGAAGTAATGCCTGCACTCTTAGGATATGGTAAGGATACAACAGAAAATCTACCAAAATCCTCCAAACAATTTGATTTGGTCATTGATTTGGTGAAGTATGAATTACCGTCGGCGAGATCATACATGTAATGCATGTCTGCCATTTCTCCGTTTGTGTAATTTACCATTACTAATTAGATTGCAACAACTGAATAACGTAAATGCTAATTACCATAGAGCAAACACATTAAAACGAGAGAAACTTACTAAAACTGTCAGATATAAAATACAAGTGAAATATGGATTCCATGCTAACTAGATGTATTGCAAAAATTTATTTTTTGAAACACTTACGTGAAACACTTACTGTAACGTTTGTTTTGTGTTTAATACTTACATTATGTAGGTTTTGTTAAAATTTTTATAGTAACTGTAGTCTTAATAAATTGTTATACAACATTCTAAAAAAGAGTGTTTTCTTTTCTTAAATGGCCATTTTTCTCAAAAACGGATAACTTTATTGCTTTTAACCAAGAGTAGGAAACATTGGCGATTCAAATATGCATGTCAAAATCTGATTTGCTTCAGTAGGTTAGAAGTTAGGGGATTAAAACTCTAAAATTTTAATCAAAATAAGCGTATTTTCAAGTAAAAAACGTGACTAAAAGCTTGGCGCTTTTTGAGATATTTACAAAAAAAAAATTAAACTTTGGCACACAGCATCTCAAAAATGGAATGTTTGGGGAGATATGTTTATAAGAACAAAGTCTTATTTTTCATGTATCCTTCAGTATCTGTATATCTTTAAGGAACATCCTGTATATATATATATATATATATATATATATATATATATATATATATATATATATATATATATATGCATACATAAAGACTAAGCTTGCATGGATTGGGGCTTGTGTTTCGATAGCACACTTGGTAGGGTGGTACTCTAGCAATGTACATGTCATAGGTTCAAATCCCACCCTAGAGAATCTTTTTTTTATGCATTTAAAAAATATTTTAATTACATCATTTATATGTAAACATCCATACGTTTATTAAGAACTAATAATTCGTGTAATTTACTATATTGGTAATACCAATGAAAATTTAAACATATCAGTCACGTTGTTATGGGTATGTGCGAAACCTAGCGATTTGCGGGCTCACATTCGTTAGTATAAATAAGTGACTGTGATCTCATATATTATATATATATATATATATATATATATATATATATATATATATATATATATATATATATATATATATGGAGAGAGAGAGAGAGAACACACCATTTCTACACACATAAAGACTAAGCTTGCATCGATTTGGGCTTGTATCTTGAAAGCTCTGTTGGTAGAGCGGTACCCTAGCAATGTACATGTCGTAGGTTCAAATTCCACTCGAGGTAATCTTTTTATGTATGCATTTAAAAAGTATTTTAGTTACATAATTTACATGAGGACGTCTATACATTTGTTAAAAACAAATAATTCGTGTAATTTTATTATGATCGACTCTCAAATTAAATAACGTTTTTACTCTCTTTCCTACGATGCAACCTAATTTGAACAATGAACTTAATACAATTTATTAGATTTTCACAATGTCTTTATCTATGGTGTGGGTAAAGAACGAAAATAACGAAAATATCAGTTGTGACAAACGTAAATTTAAGAAGTTTCCCTTTCCGTATCTAAACAGCATTTTAGATAGATTGCAAGAAAGTCTTTTCATTATTTTAGCGTGGACTATTTTAATACACTGTAATGCAATCTTATACTTTTAACAATCCTGCAACCTAATACTACCTTATGGATTTTGTATTTAGGCTTCTGCTAGATGGTACCGTATTTTACTACCTCGATGGAGAATAGAACATTATTTTACTGTATGTGATGTATAATAAACAAAAGGCAGCAAACAGCTCTTATGTAATTAAGACCCAAAATAGACTGGTCCTACAAGGTTAAACTAATACTACCAAATTAAGAAATTTTTGGGTGTGACTGCGTGGTATGGACTATTTATAAATGACTTTTACTACAATGGAACGTATCTCGGATTTAATAGCAGAAAAACATAAGAAATCGGCATTGAATAAACAACCGAGGTAAAATTAGATAATTTGAAACGCATTATGTTTAGCTTTAATATCTAATCCAAAATTAGGCGAACACTCTGCTCTGCACAGAGATGTTTTAGTTTTGTTTGGTTTAGAGGAGTTTGTGTTTTAACGCTATGATAATGAGAAGTTATTGCTTATGTTTCTCGTTTGCTCGGTAATACCAAACGAAATTGATTGATAACTGAGAAAGTCTTGCGGTCATATTTGGGATTAAAAGATTTGGAAGCTACATTTAAAACACCCAATTTCGTGTTATTACTATCCACTGCTCTCTGTTGAGGCGTTGCCACCTACAGAAAGGAAAAATTAGGATAGTGCCGGACAACGTATCTAAAACTCTGATATGGCTCTATGCTAACTAGACCGCAAAACCGATATAGATCTTTTTATACAAGAATGTTGTACTGCGTTCGATAACCTCCTAAACAATTCTAAAATTGCATAGTCACGAAGAAATACTGACAAGCGTCGAGATCGTAAGCCTATTCACAAATGTGCACACCGACAAGGCAGTTAGTATCATAAGGGACAGCTGGAAAAGTATGAAACATATGCAACTCTCGGTAAACATAATAATAGAACTTTTGTTAATTTGCAATAGAACAACATACTTCCAAGTAGAATACCAGTTCTACCAACAAGAGTTTGGAATGGTGATGGGTTCCCCACCATCACCCATAGTAAGCAATGATGGAAGACTTCGAAGACCATGTGACATCCGAATCACGGAAAAACCAAGGATGTGGCGTAGATATGTGGTTTAGAAATACGGTAAACATAACTTGTATGAATTACTAAATCATCTAAATAGCCGCACACCCTACATAAAACTCACAATGGAATTGGAGTCGGAATAAAAACTCGTCATTCCTGGACGTACATATGCACAGGAACAGCAATACTTTTACAAAAGTGTATAAAGAAATTTACCCATATGCGGAGCTACTTGCACTGCAACTCAATAACCACAAAAGTGTCAAGTTAGACGTGGCACGGTGCTTGCACGATAGAACTGAAGTAATATGCTCAAAAGAAGGGGACCTTAAAAAAAAGGAAAATATCTCTAAAACACATAAAGCTAACGACTACCCCGATCTAACACTTTACCTATTTAGGTAAAGATGCGCTCTGCCTTCAAATCAACAAGAACGCTCAGGGGAGAACTAAACCAAACCAAACTACACAATGAATACTAGAATTACATATATATATATATATATATATATATACAGGATTATTCAGTGGCGCACGGTAAAGGCGTCAGGCTTGTAAGTGGGTACCAATATACGAATTTGAGAGTAGTCAAGTGTTTCGGAAAAAATCATAATAAATGACTTCAAATGAAGTGCCAAATCAGTCTTTCTCAAGCCTAGACCTGATGACGGAAGCAGAGCCCGCTTCCGAAACGTTGCGCTATAAAAGCAAAAACTGTGGGAATAGGCCTATAAACTCTAGTAATATGCGAACACAGATACAAAACACTAATAACGGAAAAAATGGATAGCCTAACCCTTAAAAATCTAAGGTATGTTTTGCTGAAACAATCCCTCCATTATCTATCAAAAAAAGTGATTGTATTACTTATTTCCACATTTAATTTTTTATTTCAAGCGAAAGGAGTATAGAACTTTTATGAACCTTCTTGGTGCCGCTGATGTATAAACTGTGATGCGGTAACAAATAAATATGTATATCATACTTATTATCCTAGGAGTACGTTATTATGATATCTAGACATGACTAATCCGAAAATATATATATATATATATATATATATATATATATATATATATATTGCGGTGGTTATCTACAAAATTACAATCATGTATTTATTTGTTTATAGTATATTACCTTTGGCTACATATAACAATTAGCTTATAAAGTAAAAAAGGTGTAAATATATAATAAGTGTAAATAACGTAACACAGTTGATTAGACCACAAACGCATATCACAGGTTAGTATGTGAAAGATTAAAATTTATTTAGAAACGGTATGGAATCATTTAACAATAAATGTTACAGTAACTTAAACTGTTAGAATTGTAGATGTTATAACTAAACATTGATTTAAATTAAATCAGACATCGATAATATTATAAAAAATGAGAAAAAAAGAGAGAAAAAAAACAGACTTAAAAAGCGGTAAAACTCATTCAAAGTCGCTAAAATTTTACAGAATACATAGATAATTAACACAAACAACGATATCACACATTATCCAAATTTCTTAAAATTTATGAGAATAGATCGAACTTAGTGCACCAATGTCAGTTTTCATATTCATAAGATTAGGCTGTTGTTTGATATGCACCATTTATAAAAATTGTAATTATGCTCTGTGCTGAGAATTTCAGTGGTTTCGTAATCCATGTTATGGTTACTGGATCTAATTTGTTCTACTAATGCGCACGAGGTTGATTTATTCTTATTCTTGCTGTCGCTTTTGTGACGAATAATTCTGCTGCTAACGTTCCGTTTAGTCTATCCAATATAACTGGAGTTGCACTGAGCATGTGGAATGTTGTACACTACGTCGTATGGCTGTGCAGTGGATAACGGATTTTTCAATTTAGTGCATAGTTTACTTAAAGTGCAAGTGAACTTGTTGGCGATAATAACTTGGTTGTTATGTTTATTTTTTAAATGTTCCTTTTCAGCTTGAGTGTATGGAGATAAGGGAAAGACATATAGATTTCTTCTTTGTTGTGAGGCTCAATTACTTCCTAACGAAGTGGTACTTAATAAAAGTTTACTGACCAACTTTTAGGGTAACTGTACTTTATTAACATTTTTTTCAGTATTGTTATATTTTTTCTTCGTAATGAATGATGGGAAATACGTTCGATTCGCAATTTAAGTCCGTTGATGACATTGGTCTTCATTCTAGGAGGATGGTGTCAATAATAGTTTAAGTAACGACCAGATGCCATGGGCTTTTGGTACCAATCCGTTATAATCTTATTTTCATTTGTTTTAATCAATTGGGTCTCTAAAAATAGAATACCATTATTTATTTCTGTTTCTAATTTGAACTGTATACTGGGGTCTTGCGCATTGAAAACCGATAAAATTTCTTGTTCTCTGCCCTCTGGGATGCGCTATCCCACAATGTCATCGACAAATTTCTTTATGAATGGTAACTTAAAACTAAGTTTTGGAATGGATGAACGATTTTCTTGACTTGTATATGAGGAATATCGACCATGCTAAAAGTGATTAACGAATGTATGCATATTAATGTTAGTAGTACTCTTAGTGTCATTATTATTGATCTTACATTAAACAGGGATTTTACCTCTTTTCTTACCATGCAACTTAAGTTGAACAATGAACTTAATAAAATTAATTGAATTTCTAAAATATCTCTACCTATGGTGTAGATAAAGAACAAAAATGACGATATGTTTCAGTTGTGTTTTGGCTGACGTAAACTAAGGAGTTACTCCATGCCATATTTAAACAGCATTTTAGATAGATTCTTGCAAAAATGTTCAACGTGGTCTATTTTAACACACAGTAATGCACTTTCTTATTGCTAGCACCCTTGCAACACAACACTGTCTTATGGAGATCATATTTGGACTTTTAGTAGATAAAAAGTATTTTTCTACCTAGATGATATAGTTTTGTACACATTTCTAGAACACTATTTTACTGTATGTGATGTATAATAAACCAGTCATAAAAAAAATTAAATTAATATTACCAAATTAAAAAATCTTAAGGTGTGACTGCATGGTATCGACGATTTATAAGTGATTTTTTTACTGCAGCAGCAAAACAGCATTGGATAGACATCTGCAGAAAGACGTTTTAACGCTGTGACAATATAAAGTAACTGTTTATATTTGTTTTCCTCTCTATTATGTAATAACCTAATTGCTTGATAATTGAAAAAGTCTTGCTAGCATCTTTCGAAAAAAGTTTAAACGCTATATTGAAGGCACCCAATTTCGTAGTATTAAGACCTATTGCTGTCTCTTGTGGTATATGCAGAAGTAAATTCGTACATTTTGTTTCAAACAATCACCGAAAATTAAAAATTAGGCTAGTGTAAAACTATTTGTTTAAAACTCCGGTTTAGCTTAATGCTATCTAGGACTTCAAAATCGATATAGAGCATTTTTACAAGAAGGCACTGTGTTCAATAACCTTCTAAAAAGTTTTAGACTGGATAGTTGAGGATGGTTTAGTTTTTAAATCAGTTCCGGTTAAACACAATTTAATTTTAAACTTTGTCGAATGGAAACTATTTGCTACTGTAGCTCGTTTGTTTGTGTTTAAAACGTATAAAAAGTGTCCCAACAGTGCTACTATCCTAAGGTAAAGAACGTTGTTTGGTCAAATAAACCTTGGGAAATACGATGTGCTTGGTTACGTGTAAATTTAAAAAGCAAGTCATATTGTCTCATTAATACTGTGAACTATCTTAGGACGGATTATTTATATTACGACTCAGGAGTCTTAACACAACTCGGGAAGTAGGTATGGATAACCCACGGGCAGCTATATGTAGAACTCCAATTGAGAAATCGGTTTTGATTGCTGATAGAAAGTGACGGGTCATGTAGGGGGAAAGGGCTCATGCGTGGCAAGAGACACTCGGACGATTTTTCAAATCTAGTTAGTGGCTATATTTGTAATCATATTTCCTTCAAAATAATGTTTTTGAGTTATTTTGCCTTCATTATAAGGTTGGTTATACGTGATGGACGTATAAAGGAAAACCTTAAATTACAAAATATCTCTTTATTTTAACGTAAAAATGAGAAGTCAATTTTTACGGTGTAAAATACGTTCCAGTTCATCGATTTGCATAACCAATGATATAAATGCATGTTATAAATTTTAGTTTTATACTTATAAAAGGAATTAAACTTTTACAGACCAAACGTGTATTTTTGAGAGAATTTATGAGTTATATTCATTCTTGCATTATTCAAGAAACTTTGAGAATCGAGAATAATAAGTAAAGCTTTGCATTAAAATAAAGTTGGAATTGTATTCATTAAAAATCTTTTTTTCTATTTCCTCAAGCGGCTCTTAATACTACGTCCTTTATTAAGCTGGAACTAAAACTTTTCTTAAAAGGTTTTACTAAATTTCTTAGGTTAAAAGTATTGTATTATAGTCCTAACCTAATTATAACAGACATACACATAAGGCAAGCTCCTTATTAATGTGGTAGTTAAAAGTACAACGTTAGTTAGCGACGTTGAAAGGGTAGATCGTTACCTATGATTTAAGACTTAACTGTATCGCGTATTATGATTGAAGGAGAGCTTTAAATATTTGTCGTTTTCTCCCTACTTACACTTTGAATTTTTTCTAATTGCAATGTTTAATTTATACTCGGACTGGCTTACCTAATTATCGGCGCGTTTTGATTGGTCCCTTTGAACATTTTTTAAGTTTATTCCGTTCAGAAATTTAGAATAAGATATGACACTCTAGACAATTTGTTGCCTAAATTTTGTTTGTTATATTGAGCCAAAGTTCGATACACGCACTTTCTGTTAGTTTTAGTAAATAGTGCTGTTCCAGTTCTACATTGGTACATATCTAAATCACACAAATAGACCACCATGGGCTCTAAGCTAAACTGTGAAAAGCGTTAACAGCTATACCATTGATATACACGATAACATGAATATCACAGTATTAAATAAAATTGTAAAGTTGTTACGTGCACAAAGGGATATTGGTAGAAATTGTGGCTAAGGTGCTGTAACATAGAATAAGGAATTAGCCGGAAGCTCAGTCGGTCGGTTAAGCACTTGGATGCATGGGCGTTTTGGCAGGAGAAAAGAGATACATATAATTTAAAAAGGGCACCACTTGATTTAATTTTTTATCGCCCCTCTATCAAGAAAAGGGCTACGGCCATATAGGACAAAATAGACAGCTAAAGAAAATGGTGAACTAAGTCCACACTGACAAAGGACTGGCTAGGAAGTTGATCGTAGATCACCGGGTTAACGAAATAACTTACGATTGTTTAACACCACTTATTTAATATACCCCAACGTAAAATAGTATAAATGTTATAATAATAATTAAATTTTCGTAAATATCAAACACAAAAACATATTTATAGAGCGCCAACTCGCAGACCTAAATACAATTCTATCAGGAAATATTCCCAATACATTAATCAATATACATCAGAGACAATATATCTATGAAATAAACCAGCAGTAATCAACTTACCTTTCCACCAAAACTAAAAACAAAACTATGAAGTGTGCTTAAAATTTACATACTCAGACACAATACGGTTCGGCATCTAGTGTTGACCCTAAAAGAAAAGAATACCCAAACATATATCCATAATTATCCGAAATTGAATTCTTGTATACCGATATTCCACGAAGAGCTCTCCGTTGGACTAATTTATCAGTTTCCAATCAACCGGACGCAAATAAACTTATGTAAGCACAAAATATTCTTCAGTTAAAGTACTATGAGCATTAGAGACAAAATAATAAGCATGAAGCGTTTAGGAAATTTAGAAAGGCCAAGTTTATTACCGATTTGGCAATTGCAGTACAAGAATTTAATAAAGCGTAACACAGAATGACACATTTATTGGTAAGCATAGGTCTACCAACAAAAAATTCAAATTAGTAAATCCTACTTCAAACAGTTTTATACTAAACAAATATTAAAATTGTAATCAGAAAAAAAAAATAACAAATGTTATACAACCCCAATGATAATAAATAAATATTCAATTAGATTTACACAGTAATTGAAACCCCAGCAGTGAGCATAATTTTTTGACATACAGTGTATATTTAAACTATACTAGCAGCATTTAGTCAACTAAACAGCTGATTGCATGTATAGTAAACACAGGTAGTTCTAACGGTTGAACAACTACGGTTATTTATCAGAATAAAGCTAGTACATAAGAAAAGTTAGAAATTGATAGATAAAATACAAATTCTATTGCAAAGTTAAATGTAAGTTTAAGCGAAACTTTGGAATAACCCAAATTATCTTTTACAGGTACAAGTGTATAGTATTACTCTCGATTGCTAAGAAAATGTTTCACAGTAAAGTATAAGCATTAATTTCAGGATTAAGATAATTGCGGAAACACACTAATACAAGTAGCAAGCACAGTAATGAGCCTCGTTATGTAGAAAAGCTAACAAAAGTCACTCACCATAGGTAAAATTTTGTATGCGTATAACAATAATACTTATCCGAAACTGGTCGTAGGTCTAACGTCTATTTCTTCAGTTAATCCGGAAGATACTATGAGAAGGAGTAATCGTAGACTGTTTCCATTCAGGCTCGAAGACCCATAACTAATATTTCACACCTCGGACGAATGATATCCAAATGTGCTGTCAGAAACGGTTTAACTATCTCTTATGGAAGCACGAAATATGTTAATCTTGAGTGAATGTGTAAAGGACCAAAAAGAACCTATATAAGATAACTGTGTTAGAATTTAAATCGATACCCAAATTTTATAAAATATGATCTTTATGCTGTATAAAATTTCAAAACATGTACGCATGCATTTCAAAGCTATGTCTAGTAAATAAGAAAAGAAAGTGAGTAGCTTACCTCTTGTATGAAGCTAAGGTGTAGTAGAAACAAAAAAAATTAAAGCCGAACTAAAATTCGAAATCCCAACAGGATTTATTTATATGGAAAAGATTAAAACCAGCAACAGGCTGAGTTAAAATTTTACTTGAAAAATTCAATCAAATTTTTAAGAACACCTTTTCCAAATTTTCCATTTGCTTCTAAGTACGCATTGGATTTCTTGGCCGAAAATGGCGTTCTTCCTTCCTCTATCAAGGTACCAGAAAATCACAAAAAAGAAAGAAGATTAATTTCTATCAATACTCGAATTTTAAAACGATCACATGTTTGAAAAATCTCCTACTAAGAACGAATTTTATTGACAATGTTGCCATTTTCCAATAACATACAGGATGAGTCGTAACTAAAGACCATAAATTTATAAACCAAATTTTACACGTATCAAAGTCTCTTGTACCAGTGTCCATTCCTGCAGTAACCTATTGGGCAGTTTGTTTTTTTATTACATGGAGTTCAACAGCATAAAACAAATTCCATTCGTTACATCTATTTAACACTCATAATTCACGTTATACATAGACCTAAACAAATAAATGATTAATAACTATCAATTTCTTCTTTAAGCCGAATTCACACTGTTTTGTTAATATCCCAAGTAGCTATTTGCAGAACATGAATTTTAGTTTGATATATTCAGATACTCATCTTTTGACTTAAATCGTATTTGTGCTTATGTTTTATACAATACTTAAACGTTTCCATATCAGTTATTTCTATCGTTTTCAGTAAAAGGTAATATATTAGTTAACAAGTTTGAATGTCAACATTTATATTTTAATAAGTTGAAATCATAAAAGTTTACATTTTTATATGTAGTGTAATACTAAAACTTAATTATATATTGACTTGGTATCAAATAGTCCGGATTATGCTACGCACTCATTTCCAAAGTAAACGTGTTCTCCAATGTCGCGTAATTTTTTAAATACCCGCATACCTTGTGGTCAACGTTTTGATTTTACAGAACTTAATTCTCCACTACTACAAGATTAGCGGCAATATGTCTGATGCCAAGCATGACATAAACCACACGGTCAATATTCTTATCATCGTCCTCGTTTAGGACTAATAATCAAAGAGTTGTTTGAAGTCGGTGCAGAAAACTAATCCACAATGATAGTCAGCACAGTAATAAGAATCACGCTTGAGATGGCCAAGAACACAGAATAGATGCGAATGAGCACAGTAAAATAGCATTGTTCTGAGTTCAAAAAGAAGTTATTAGAGAATGTGTGTTTACGAGTGGGTATGAGCTTATATGTCAGAATACAGAATGCTCAGTTTGAATTATATCAAAAACTAAAAATGGAATTACAAAAAATGGGTCGATAAACTTTGTTAAGGTCATATGTCTGTGAAGTGAATAAAATTCCTTAGATTTTTAAAACTTGTCAAGGGTAATAAACTTTACCTATTTTAATACATTTATGTAAGTGAACAAGCTTTGTACTTGAATTTTAATGAATTAATAAACTACGTCAAAGTCAAGTTTTTTAATAAAGCAAAAAACTGTTCGAATCAATGAAACCATCTAATCCCATTAACCTTTATCAAGGTTTTATTTGGGTCGATAGTTTTCTTGGATTTTGCAATGTTTTTTGGGGTAATAAAAGTCACCTGGGTCAATGGAATGAGTTAGGTAGAGATCAATCAACTTTGTCGAAGTCAAGAAACGTGGTTAATAATCTACTGTGCGAATAAACTTTTTCCAATTAATTAAGTTTCACTTTAACGGGTTAGTGAACATTATCATAGTCCAGCGGCTATGAAATAAGTAAACTGTGTTCAAGTTAATGAACCTATTTAAGGTTAACTAGTTTTATCTAGATCGATGCATTGTGTAAGGCCCGATGAACCATATCTACCTTAATCAAATTTTTTGAGATCTATACATTCCTTTAGGTTGTTAAAATTTTTGGGAGTCAATGAAGCTCGTCCGATTCGATAAACTTTTACTTGATCATTATTATTTCTTAACCCGATAAACTGGCATGACTGATTAACTTTGTCCGTCTTTATGAACCTCTTTTGATCTAAATTTCAATGTGTTAGTGAAATGTACCAAATTGGAGCTCGGTAAATTTTGCTCAGATTAATGAACCTTTCCAAGGATGGCAAGTCCTATATATGTAAACTTGCCAAGTCTATATTTCAATAATACGATTAAATTTATTAAAGTTGAATTGCAATGGGTGAGTAAACATTGCTTAGGTAAATGTACGTTTCCACGACTGTTTTATTAAATCCAATAGATAATAAACTTTGAAACGTTAAGTTCCAATGACCAAATATAAAATCTCACGTTAACTCAGTACCCTTAGCAATGCAAGATGGATAAATTTAAACTAGTATATTAGTATGGGAAATAAGTCCAACCAACAGATTTCCATAATGTTCAAAAAACGTATTTGTTTCTTAACCCGAAATCGATTTGTATGTATGTATGTATGTATATATATATATATATATATATATATATATATATATATATATATATATATATATATATATAAGTTTACTTGTAATGGAAGAAGAATTAATTAGACATTACCGATGTAATACAGGACAGCGCAAGAATTCTGATATATGGAAATAGTGCGTAAACGAACCACTGACAGAAAATCTTTCCGGAAATGAACCATTAAAATTTTAAGTAATCGCTTTATTCTGAATTACTGTGACTTGATTGCAGAAAAATGTTGCACTTGAATCGGATTTATATTTTTCTCGAATGAACAGATAGGAAAGAGATTTGAATATACGCTTTTGTAACAATTTTATGAGGGATTCTTAAATGTAAGGAAATATGTTAACTGGTTGTAACAATTTTTAGTTACTCCAAATACAATTATTTTCAAATGGAGATTCTCAACCTGTATCATTAAGCAGGGGTTTGTACCTCTGGACCTTATAATGTTCATTGCTTCTCCAATTATTCAACACAAACACATTTTGGAAATGTATAATAGGATATTGGAACATGCTTAGTTAATGTGTTACGTTGTACAGAACTTATTGGCTTTCAATCCACTGTTTAACCCTTGAAGCTTTCAAGAATGCATCGGTTCGTATTTGTTTTGCTAAGAGAATACTAATGTACTTTGTACCGCAATGAGTGTTTTAGAAACATCAGCAGGTAAGTGAATTTGGTACTTGGCTTTGTTTATATTTGATCACTTAATTAGTACGAAATATAATACAGTATTTTGAATGTTTGGACAGGTATTTCAATTGAAAATGTACTTTTCGAAGAGTGAAGAGAAAATTGATAAATTCTTGTAAGCATTCTGGTTTTGTACAGGAAATCGTATACTTGTTTTGATCAAACCGATGCGTTGTATGCAGATTGGAGTTGAAACTGCGCGTTGAAATTGTCGCTATCGTTGCTAAATTTTGCGTACTAAGAATAAATTGAATCAGTTTAAATTTGTATTTACATTAATTAATTATGTTAATTTTAATAAGTTGACTCTTTACAAATTAGTAGCGTTATTAAATTTTTTCACGTTAATTAACCTTTTCAATGCTAAGTTTGGATCACTAAGCTTGATCAAACCTATGATGTAAATAAAGTTTGATTTGCTGAACAATTTAGTTATGAGAATCGCAATCCATATTTAATAAGTTTAATAAAACATGAGTAGAACACTTACTTCTTACTATATTACTCAATGGGAAACCCAATGTTATTTTCTTTCACCCATGACTCAGCAATTTTATTACGTAATACGCAGCCTTTACTTTTAATAAGTAATGATTGCAATATGAAATTTTAATTTCATTTGTGACTCATCATCTCACAGGCATACAGTTTGAAGCTCTACCTTGTGGTAGAATTTATAGCTAACTCAGGTAGTGACAGCACCTTATACGATTGGATTGTAACGTGCAAGAAAATATACCATTCTAGGAACCAACAGGCACATAAGAAAGGACACTAGCAAAACACGTAAACAGAATCAAATAATCACAAAGGATATCCAAACTAGCAATCAAGTGAACGCTTAGGCACAAGGCAAGTAAGCCTACAAACATACAGTTACTCTAGGTTCAAACACCGAAAACTATCCAACGAACACTCTGTCTCTTACTTCTTTCTCTCTTAAGAGGCCAATTCATTGAACCTCTTGTAAGTTAAAAGTAAACTTATTGCTACCTTGTAGTATAATTTGAAGTCAGAATACAGTTTGAACGGCAACACGTGGAGTAATTAAAGGTTACCTTCCGAGGCAACCTTCAATTCGTGGTTTTTGGGTTAAAAACAAATTTCACCTGACACGGGTATAAATTCTAAAAAATTTTACACCAAGGATATGAAACAGTTGCAACATAAATACGATAAATTACAGTTAAAGATTGAAGAGGTTAAAATGAAGCTGGAAACTATTGGTGTTCAAAGAAGGCTATAAAAACGATTCTGAATAAGCACAACACCAGTCGAATTAAGAATTTGGTCTAATTATTAGAATATGTAGTAGTAGTAGTAGAACAAATATTGTAAACTCTGTAAATAAATAAACGATAGTAATAACCCAGTACAAATATTTAAACTTGCTAAATTCTATATTCGTAAATCTGCAGTACAAATACGAAAACAAACAAACTAGCAGTCAGTCAAGTGCTTCAAAACATACCGAATTAGTTGGACCTGTAGTAAAGCATTTTACCTAACATTTTTCAGTGGGTTTTCCTTATATACGTATGGTTGCATAATTACTACGTATACGCTCATGTGTTCCCCCTCAGAATTTTTTAGCAAACTTATTACCTGAAAATCTTTATACTAAATTTGTGATAGTTAAAGGACAGAGCAAGAAGGCGCCAGCTGGAATGTACGTTGCTGCAGTAATGTACAGTAAAGTTAAACACTGTCCTAGCCATGGTTAGGCATAATGACAAGGAATGATTTAAGCGGATATCAACTGACATAAATAATACACTTAACTGTCTAGCAGACTATACAAGTATATTTCTACCTAATGTAGTAATAATACAGAGATAATACCAATTGATACCCTTTACCGTCTACCCCCTAGTGAGCATTTTAAGTTATGATTGAAAATGTGTAAAATATTACATTGTCCGAAATTATGTAAAAAAAGGAGTGGTTAACCTTTAGTCTGTTGAAGGTACTAGCCGTTAAACAAAAAGTACAAGCAAAAACTGATAAGCGGTTGCATGTGACTTTGATTTCTCGAAAAGTAGTGAATAAACAACTGAATGGCACCTTTAAAGTGTTTGCGTGTAATAATAGCTTTATTACGACTCTTACCTCGAACCAAGATTTAACAACATAAACAAAAGAAATCTTCGAATAACAGTTTTGATAGCGGACAAAATAACATATGGGTTTCCAGTATTTTCAGTGGAATCTTAATAATTTGTAGTTTATGTAACCATTAAAGTATTGGTGATGGACAAAAAATATAAAGAAAGCTTTTCAGAAAAGTTGAAGTTGGATGGCACATGCCTACCAAATTTTACCCTTTGAAACTCACTAAACAGCCTATAAAATAATTCCACAATTAATTACCTTATAAGTTAAGGAATTTTTCTATATCCGAAAAATTTCGATAAGATACGTACCCAGTTGCTTAATGTAGGGTTAACGAATATATAGCACAATATTTCTAATTTATAACCATGTAGTGTTGTTTTTATTACTCTAGGTACCAGTATTCTGACCAGTAGATACATGGAATCACTATTTCCAGGTAAAGATTAGAAGTAAAACTATCAAGCTGGTGGCATTAATAAACACGGGCCTTGTAAGCTGTGTTTTCCCAAGGTACTATAGACGATCTCTTTTCTACCGTATTGTTGATGGTCGTAATGTTACTAAGCTTAAAAATTGGCCACTTGGTTGTACAAAAAGGAAGGGTGAAGTACATCATAAGGCTCTGAAATAGTACTTCAAATACCTTATACTTACGATAGTTAAAGCTGAATGTTAGGTAATAAACATCGCTGGCGCCACTGCAATGTAAACTCATCGGTAAAATGGTTTAGGCTAGTTGGTAGATTGCAGAAACCGGAAACATCGCCTTCTCATTAATATCGTAGCACAATTATCGGAATATTTTTTGTTTAAATAAAATTATTTAATTTAAATTAATCCAGAATACTGAAAAAGTCAAAAAATGTTAACTCTACCTAATTGATAACTAGTTCAGTGAAAAGCAATTACCAAGAACGCTTCCTGCCGCACTCAATAACTTACCTAAACGTTTCCTATTACCAAAATGACTAAACTAAATAACACCAAACCAATTTTGAAAATACGCTAATTAAATTTAAACTACTACGCCTGGCTAAGTAAAAGCAAAAAAAATCATACAATAATTAAGATCGAAATATTTGTCTTACTATAATTATGCACAACATCCTGTACATCAAAATCCTTTTCATCAATATATACTAAAGCACGAAGTTAATAAATGTGATTTTTGAAGCAATTACCTTTTTGTTTAGAAGCTACGTCAAATTAAAATCTAAAATTTTCAAACAATTACTTATCGTATCATCAAAAAAATTTACCTTAACCGCTTTACAAATAAATCCTTGCACTAATAAATTCATACTTCCGTAAGTTCATTTTGCCACATCCGAATTTCTTTGGTAACCACTCCGTTCTTGTATTTATGGTAACTTCCTAAATCCTTATTTCTCTTGAATACTTTTAGCTACGACATTTGGAACACCCCATTAAAGAATTGCTTAACAAAATGACATGTCTAAAAATTACAAATCGTCTTCGCTTTCTTGTGGTTCAACTAAAAATCAATACTTTCTATGACACATTTTTTAATAATTTTAATTTGGGTTTTAAAAGAAAATTAAGTTTATCCTTCTATAACTTCACTCGGGTTCTTCATACATTAAAAGCCTATCTTGCCATAATTTTAAAATCGTTACTATGAAATGACTCAAACATGTATAGGTATGAAAGGAATACGTTTTAAAATTCCAAAAACTGCCATTTTATTCACAACGAAAATTACTGAACATCAAACATCGTTTGGATTAATAGACAATTAAAGAAAATCCAAGCAGCAAAAAAAAAGACTAAATGAGTAGATAGATATTCATCCACAACTGCAAGAAAAACTTTTATAAATGAAAACCCCCTTAGTTTAACGTAATCTGCAATTTCTTTGACAATCAAGGATTAAATAAAATTGTCATGTTAAATATTTGTTATTTATTAAAATTGAGTCGTTAGATTGTCAAAATGAATTACATGACATTAATTTCTATTATTCTATTATTAAATTGTTATCTCGATAACCTTCAACTCAATTATTGTGTCTTTTTTGCAATGTAATTATATCGTGCACGTGTCACGGTAGCAGTTATAATAAAAACCACCCACCATACTTTTAGGGAAACTCGTCTCTGTGGGCTATTGAACTTCCCACACCCAAACAGATAAACGTCAGAATCTCCGATGATTTTTTAATCACCCCATTCGCGCATCATTTTAATGTTCTTAACCACGTAATTTAAAACAACCTATTAAAAAGTTACTTTACAAAATATCGTATGTCAAAAATTACCAATCGTCTTCTTCTTTCTTGTGGTTCAACTAAAAATCAATACTTCCCATGTCAAGAAATTTTAATGTACAGAGCAATAAGTAAATGAGTGTGCGCAGTTTCAAAAAGGGAGAGATATTCCTGTGACTACAATCCATAATAGTTACAAAAAGTAATTGGTTTTTAATCGTTCAAGTAATAGTATTATAAAACTAAGTCTATTGGACACTTTCTCTGCAGTCTTCTTTGCACGGTTTGATGATGCACTTGTATAATAGTTTATTGTCGCGTGTTAGCTGGGATTTACAACCTAACATCCAATTCATTTATCGTAACTTAAGGTTTAATTGTGTTTTTTTATTACGGATGTAAGTTTTCGATCAATAGTTAAACCAAGATATTTTGTTTCACTTTTGACGGGAAGGCGCATGTTGTCGATTTTACTTCTAGACACTTTAGTCTTCGGTTAGTAAAAGTGATCTGAACTGATTTTGATTGATTTACCATTATTCGCCACTTATTAAACCAGGTTTCAAGGAGATAAAGGTGTTGTGGAGCTTATGAGATGCCACGTTTGAGTTGTCATTTACAGATATTATAGCGGTATCATCCGCAAAAGAAGATCTTTTGGTATTATTCGTGGCTACCTTGGGGCACCCCGAACTGGATGGAGTACAAATTAGATGTTTCTGTATTGGATTTTGCTTAAAAGAAGCGGTCAGATATGATTTAATAGTAGGTAGAAGGGGGAAGGGGAGGAGCCCCTTGTGCCACACGCAGCCAAACGCCTGTTTGATATCGAGAAAAGCCGCTGTGCACAGATTTTTTCCTTCTAGTCCCTTAAGTATCACATTAATAATTCTGTGACTTTGTTGGATAGAAGTGTGGTGTGGACGGAAACCAAAATGATTGGTTGGTATCAGTTCATTTAAGTCTGCAGCTTTATTCAATCTCTTAAGCAGGAGTGGTTCGAAAATTTTGGACTTGGAAGGGAGTAAGCTAATGGGCCTATATGATTCTGGTTTCCTGGTTTGGGAATCATTATTATCTGAGAGAATTTCCATGTTGTTGGGAAATAGGTGAGTCTTAGTATGTCATTGTATATAGTAGTTAGCAGTACAATTGCTTTTCTAGGTAGTTCTTTAGGTGATTAAATCAAATCCAGGGCCTTTATGACTACTGCAGAAGGATATTTCTCGTTTTACTGCTATTGTAGAGAAAGGTTGTATTGGTAGTTCCATCTGGCAAGGAGTGTCAAGGAAGTTGGTTATTTCTTGTTCTCCAAGATAGTTGTTTTTAGGTGGGATTTGGAATACTTTAGATAGGTATTCACCAAATGCAGTTGCTTTTTTTGCTCAGTTTTACTCCAGCAACCATCCAAGTTCCTTAGAGGAAGAATGTGCGTGGTTAACCTTTTGAATCTCTTTGTAGGTTTCCAGATGTAATGATCTTCTGGCGATAAGCTTGTTATGTAGGATTCTAATGAGGCATTCTTGATATCGTTCAGCTCTGCCCTTAGTTGCCTTGTTAATCTGTTATAAGATTTTCTATCCGCAGGTTAGCGACTTCTTTGTCATGCGTATCTAGCTCTTCTTTTTTTTGTTATTAATTCGCGAGTATGTATATGTATATTAGAGAGTATGTGTGTTAAGTGTTGTTCTTTGAGAGGGGTGGATTGCCAAGTAGCCTATTGCATTGCGCAGGTGAGATAATTTGCTGCAACGTCAAGATCATCAGGGTGTTTGAATCTGATGTGGAGGTTTAAGTTATTGTCAAGAATCTCTCGGAAGGTGTTCCAGTCTGTTAGAGATGTTGTAAGCTTAGGTGTTTCTGTCCGAGACTTAATTAGAGTGCTAAATGTTGTGATTATGGGAGAATGGCCTGTTTGGCTCAATATTGAGGAAATGTGGTGGTGAAATTCCTCTGATAGCGAAGAAGTCAATTAGGTCTGGTAGTTTGTGAGGATGGGTGGCCCAATATGTTGATACACCGGTAGATTCTTTGATGGCTCTAATAGCTTTGTCCTTTTGGTAGAGTAAGTCTCTATCCATAATCAGTGTGTTTGGGGTTTCAGTCGCCACCAATCATAAATTTATTTCCAAGCTGGTAGTAGTGATTCAGATAGTCTACTATTGAGACCGTATCTCCTAGAGGGCTATATATAGCAGCTATATCAAGTGAGAATGGTTGCGAGCTTATGTGTACTACGGTGAGCTGGATTTTGTCAGTTTGGTGTGCAGGTACTACATGATGCGATATGGTATTGCGGATAATGACTGCAGCTCCGCCGTGAGCCCCTCCACTAGAATGGGGGCTATGATAGACAGTATGCTATGGTATACGGAAAACTGTCCTATCTGTAAAGTATGTCTCCGAGATTAGAAGCACATCAATTGTATTATATTGTAGAAAATTAATGACTCCGAGTTTATGGTTATTCAACGCGTTTGAATTCCATGAAGCTATGCGTAGTGGAAATAATACCATTAATTAGTTATTTTATTAATGGCACAGGATGGCATAGTGAGAATCATGTTATTCTGGTTGATTAATTGAGAAAACATAGATTTAAATTCATTGAGAAATGTGCTGAGTTGAGTTTCCAGACTTGAGTGTTGGACTTGCGGGGTGATTTCTCTTGCAATTTCGGAGTAGCTCGGAGTGTTATTTTTATCGTGTTAAGGGTTATTTGTATTCAGGAAGGTAGGATTACTGTGTAGATTAACGATATCAAGCTTGCCTCTTGCATTTTGGAGATTTTTGTAAACTGTGCACTCTTTATAGTTGACGGTGTGATTACCTTCACAGAGTACACACTTAGCAGGGGTATTTTTGGATTTTTGACATGTTTTTGGCCTCCGCATTTAACACATTTGTGCTGCTTAGTGCAGTACGACTTGGAATGTCCATACATTTGGCATCTTGTGTACTGAATGGTATTTTTCCTTTTATTAAGTGACTCTACTTGTATTCGCATATTTAGTAGATACTTCAGATCGTATATTCCTTTGTTATTCTCTTGTGGCTCGATGTCTACGTAGAATAACATGACAGGTGATTTCTTAATTCTGTTTAATATTTACTGTTACGGACTTTATGACCTTGCGCTTCGAGCTTTTCTTTGATTTCAGATATAGCTATCGAGCAGTGAAGGATACGTATGGCAACTCTATACGCACGATCCTCTTTCATTTGATAAGTGTGATGGATCGTTTAAGAGTCTTATCAGTTTTCTGTAAGTTTCAGTTGCGGTTATTTTGACTACATCATTTCATAATGATTTGCATTCATATGTTTCGTATTCAATAATTGTGGATAGGTTTTGGACCATCTTGTTAAAATTTATTACACCGTAGATGTAAATTTACGGGGCTTCAGTATCTTGAGAGTTTCAGTGGAATTTGTGGTGTCGGTAGCAACTTCGGTTTTTAGGGGTGTAAATCTATTTGTAGTTATTACGTTGAGATTAGATTGCTGTACTTCTTTTCCTTTTCTTAAGGATTTGCCATTCATGCTGAGGTTCGCTTGGCTGGTTATTGTCACTCTCTTGAGTTATCATATTGTCGTTACCAGGTGTGTTCAATGCTGATTGCGTGTTTATCGTTGTTGGTTGAGTAAGTGAAGGTTGTATAAAGCGATTTTGTTGGGGATTGTTATTTAATTTGGTGCCAGCAATGAACTGACCATGATTACACGGTATTTGAGTGAAGGATTGCAGCTGGAGAGTTGGCTGTGATTGCGGTAGGAATTTGCATAGATTACGATTGTTGCGATAGATCATACTGAGACGAATTAAATCCGTAAGTAAAGCTCATTATGATTACTAAGGTCACGTGCCTTAAGATTAAAAAATTAAAAATTTTAAATTAGCACTTACTGATAATCACTTGATCTTGCGGTCGAACTAGTCGAGCACTTTAACCTTCCGATATCGATGCGTCCTTACTCGGTGAAAGTCAAGCGGAAATTTATCCACAAATGCAACAATAATCTTTAATAAAAACCTTCTTAGTTTAATGTGATCCGCAGTTGCTTTGACAATCAAGAATTAAATAAATGGTACCACTGTTAAATCTCTTTTATTAACCTCTCAAAATTGAATCGTTAGATTATCAAAACAAAACACTGCACATAATCCTAATTTATAAACAGCTTAGTAAGTTTCTATTCAAAATGTGCTAAAACCACATAAATTATTAAATTCTGAAGTAATTTCGATAGCCTTCAACGCAATAATACAGTACCTTTTTTCTAATGTAATTCTATTGCGCACGCGTTATGATAGTAGTTCAATTATAAAACCACCCACCATTAGTTTAGTGAAACTCGCCCGTATTGGCTATGTGACTTCGCAGACCTAAAGAGATGAACGTCCAGCTACATGTCAGAATTTTGACTTTTTTTCATAATCACCCCTTCCGCGTATTTCTGGTAACCGCTTCATCATCCATCTGTAATAATATTAACCACGAAATTTAAAATGACCTATTAAAAAATTACTTTTAAAATCGTCTTCGTCTTTCTTGACGTTCAACTAAAAATCAATACTTTTAATGCCAAAAAGTTATTTACAATTTTTTTTTAGTAATTTCAATTTGGATCTTAAAAGAACATTAGTTTTGACTTTCTACAGTTTCACTCGCACTTTTGTACTTTAAAAGCTTATCTTGCCATAATTTTAAAATTGTTACTAAGTGTTTCAAATATGTGAAGGTATTGATGCACTACGTTCTAAATACTGAAAAGCAGCCATTTTACTCACAACAAAAATTGCTGAAGATCTTTTAAAGCGTCGTTTTGATTATGAAATTTTTTCAGCGTGATATTTCAACGGCTGGTAAACAGTTAGGGGTACTCTTACAATAGGGCTCTATGCAAAATCTATGAATTCTCAACATTATACGACCTCCAAACTATTTACGAAAACTATCTGCCCGAAAACACATCTACGTTTAAAATACAAATACATCTAATTGTTCTAATATTAGCCAAAGTCAAAAATAAATTCTGTTTAGCTACAAATACTTGTATTCGAGGTTTACATAATATCTTTAATGATATTATAAGACACGATAAAAATTGGCAGTGGCGTACCAGAAGTCACGTTCCATAAACTATGAAAAAAGTTCTCGTTTTTAGACGGTTATTGATGCGATATTGTATGTCCAACAGTCCAAAATGTCTTAACAAGGGTATCCAAAAAAAAAGGGTAAATGTCTGTTTTCAATTTATTATGAAATATTGGTGATCACTTTAAATTAAGTATGTGTATTTTTTCAGTCGAAATCTTTAAAACCGTTTACGCCAAGTTTTGTTTGCGATTTGATGAGAAGGATAATGATATGGATGAAATCCGTTACATAATTTATGTAATATCCATTTTTGTTGAACACACATTTTGGCTTTCGATAGAAAGTCGAGGTTTTCTATTAATATAAAGCGTATACACAAGGGCATTAAATATTTATCACGCATTTAGAGAAAAATGGAAAATAAACAAAAAAATAAATTTTGCGAATAATATTTATGAAGGTAATAAAAAAATATCGAAATTAAAATAACTTCAATTCCAATAGAATTCTCCTGGTGATGGCGAAATGCTAGTTCAATATGATAAGAAATAGCCTAAGGTGCTTGAGAAGATTGCTTTTTTATGTAACTCGTTTCGAGCGTTTTCTTTTCGTATGTTGTTATAGTCGTATAAGCTTCTCACAACTATGTTTACAAGAAAATTAATTTGCTTAAAAGAGTATTGTCGAAATCAATAAGCGAACGAAAAGTTCTGGACAAGATGTCGATAAGTTATTGGAGACAGGTTCGGCGAATACTCATGCTTGCTTGAACACGAAATAAGTAATCATAAGTTTGTTGTAGGATTTTCACGACGAGGTGACAGTTTTTCCTTAACTTGATTTGTTGGAAATTAGGTTCAACAGGTTTCTCCCATTTCTCTAAGATGACATTTGAATAAAGTTTGTCAGTTCGACTTGAAACCACGTTATTTATGACGATTATAATGTAACTGAAAGAGAGGTTGGTTTAACAAATTAGTTGTAAAATTAATCATTAAAGAATAAAAAATATTTATCATTAATAATATTGAGTTAGATTATACACTGCAACCGAAAGCAAGATTAATGATTTATTTAATCAAGGCATCTTCCGAAATCAATAATCGAGTTAACAACATTTGATTCTACGCCCTAATTTTATTGCCACACTTTAATGAAATTACGGGCACGTATACGTGTCATAAATTGTTGACTGATTGAAAAAGAAGAGCGAGGGTGATATAAATCGATTTAAATGTTCAACAAGAGATGCCTCTGTCAGTGAAATTTCATGTCTGGAAATGTCAGCGTTTATTTCGTGAATATTTCAAGCTAACTGAATTCATCCCTTAAACATTCTTAATTATTATTTAAACCTTAACATCACAATTAAGCCAAAAATTGACTATTTTACTAATATTCTGCAAAATTTGTGATTTCTTATGTTGAGAAATGGCTGGAAACGTCATTCATGAGATGAACAGATACCAAATAGCACGTTTTTGATTAACCAAAGTATCTGCTAATCATAAGCTAGTGTTAGTCAAGTAGAATTAAAGTCTTAAATTGTGTATTTTCCATTTTTTCACTACGGTTCATGATATTTTCTAACGATAAAAATATATTTTGGTGCTACTGTGCGGCAACACTGACTATCCAATGCTCAAAATCGTACACAAACTCATTGACTCTGGCCTTGGCCTGAAAGACATTGAAATTTATAGTTTGACACGATTGATTTTGTATTTATGAACATTTTCTGACATCTGTATCACATGTTAGAGCCGTTTAAGATTTTGAAATTCAGTCCTGCCAACATAGTTTAAAATATGATGGAGTCGGTAAACAAATATATTTTTAATTAATTAATAACGTTAGCATAAAAAAATTTGCACACTACTATATCGCTGCTCTACCAGCATCTCTTTCTAAACATATCACTCGAGTTTTTTAATATTTCGTAGTTATTTAATAAAACCTTATATTCTGTGCATCCCACACACGAAAATATAATCTCATTCCAATCCAGAAACTATTGTTTTGCGAGTATCTGCAGTCCCAGGCCTCGGATAAGGCCTTTTCCGCAATTACCTTTTACAATCATAATACATTATATTTTCATTTGTGGAATATTAACAGGTTGGTTAGAATTCGAAGTTTTTGCGCTTATGAGACATTTGACAGCATTTTTCTACCACACTTGTGCGAGCGGTGTCACTTCATGGCATACCTCAGGCGCAAGCCCACGTACTCATAAATTACGGACCTTTGCATCTTTTTTTGGCAGCACGTCAAACTTTTTTTATAAATTTCTTGAGGGATAAACCTTGACTAGGTATTTAACACATATTCTTCTAGGTACGTTTTTTTAAGTTAGGATTTTTTTAGACTTCTTAAAAATGTTCACCAGTGCAAAATCTGGATTTTCCGAATTACCTTCTTTTTTAGAAAAATAATCAGCCATAAAATTATGTACAGAGTTCACCTAAATTCACCTACACTTAACATAAATGATATTAAAGCATTTACTTAGTTGTAATTTTATCACATTCGTTCATTCGACTGGTTCAGATTAGGCTACGTTGTATTAAACTCTTACAACAATTGATTGCTATCAGTTTTAAGGGGCAAAAGTTACATATCAATCAAATATCTTAATTGAATGTATTCATACATATCAAGTTGTAACAACCTTTTTTTTGTGGTTGTATTAAAAAATACATTGGTTTGGGATTGTTCATTTATTTGGCGTAATATTAGAAAAGTTTTTAATTATTAATATGTAGAATTGAGAATGGAAATTTAATTGGCATTTCCTAGAACAAATCTTTTAGGTGTAATATTACATAAATAGTTATAGTTCCCTTTCTTAAAAAATTGAATTGATATTATTGTATCCGCAAGAAAACTTTTAGGGGGAAATGCTCATTTGAGTTATTCTGAAAGCTTTTTTTTAATTCACTTAATGCTGAATGTTACAGCAGTAAGCATGATTTTTACCTAATTTTTTTATATTTGGTGCCATCAGATTTTGGTGGTAAGTTATTTTCCAATTCATTATATTTAAAACTAAAGCATTTGTTTGTTTTTTAGGCACCTTTTAAGTACTCACTTTTAAGTACCCACTTTTATTTTTTTACTTTTAATTACTTATTTTGCATTTAGTTTGCAATTATTTTACTCATATTTTTTAATGCATACTTTTATATAACATTTTTATAATAATTATTTTTAATGGCACGTATAAGTCAGTAATTTACTAATCTATTTTCTAATTTAAATGGCAATTTTTACTTGAATTACATTTTACAACGCAAGTTCTACATACTTTTATAAATAAATTTGGCGAATTGAACGTCAAAGAAATTCAATAAAGTTATGGACACGATATATAAAGGGAAATAAGCAAGACATTGACCTCACCAAGTTCACCATTCTGCTTCATAGTTACCAGTTACAGTTTATGTACCGAACGTTCAAAGGTAATGTTTTTATATAATTTTAGAATAGTATAAGACTTCTGATTTTTAACCTTTTCAATCAGATATTTAATAAACTTAAGTATATCATGTTATTTTATTTTCATTTTGATAAATTGTTTATTATTATTCCTTAACTAGGTTTTGTTGTTCCTATATATATATATATATATATATATATATATATATATATATATATATATATATATATATATATATAAAAGACAACATGGCGCTCGAGATTTTATTATTTTTTCATAATTTTAAGATAACATTTTTTTATGAATTAAGTATAAGTGAAAATAATTAAGCTTATGAGAAGCAGGCAGTATTTCAGGTATGTTAATTAAACTCTAAATTAGAACTCTCCCTATCTCAATCTACCGATGAGCCGACGGCAGTAGCGATTAATATTTGGTAATTTTTTATTAATTAAAATTATTCGATCAATTACAAATTGTTTATTACATCATCGCTTTTGTGTTAATGTTATAAGTTGGCCCAGTTTTAGTGTTTATACTTTAGCAGCCGCTTTTAATGTTACAAAGTTTTTTAATTAAAATAACATAATGAAATTATTACTAACGGTTCTTCTTTTAAATTTACCACTTAAACCTTTACATAGAAATAGTTGGCAGTCATTGCTTTGATTTAAATGCGTTTCACTGTTTGCCGTTTTCTGGTTTTATTGCCGAACTCAGGCTAGTATTGGTTAAGTAAAATATTCCTCTTTTGGGCTTTAAATAAAATGGTAAAACATTTTATCCTCTAGAAATTCTTAAAATTGCCAGTTATTTATCTTATCGCTTTGATCCGGTGATCCCATGAAATTTTATTTTTTTTTTTTATAAAATTTTTTATATCTATTATTTTTTCAATATTTATTAGTTAGTTAACTACAAATAACTAATATTACTGGGGAAATATTTTTCCATTTGCGAAGGATTATTTCAGCTAGCAACAAAACTGCCCTGTCCGATAAATCGTTAAAGTGCTTTCGGGGATTAGAAGATTTCGTTTGTTTATGTTATCACCTCGATTGGAGGTAAAATTCGTAGTAATGCTTTCGCTATCATTATATAAACATTTTAGCGCGATTAACTTGAGACCCTAGAATCGATTTAGCTGTCCGGTGATCGAACGTACTATTCGATAGCGTACATCTCTTGCAAATTTTCACCGTCTTGCGTTCTATTGAACTTTCTATGTGAAAGCCTTAACCGAGACTACATTAGCTGACGATCCGATTTGGAGATCGTTGAGTGTGTCACTCAGCTGTCTACTGACCACCTCCGGGAAAGACAAAGTGCAATTGTTTACCTGATTTTACTTATGCTTTTGTTTAATGTTTGATGCCTTAGATATTCTAATTTAACTTCTCTTTCATAGTACGTCTGAGTACTGCTTTAATTGTGTTTTGAATTACATGTACAAATTAGTTATTAATACTGTGATCGATACTTTACAATACATTCTTTCTCTAGGTAATTTCAAACTATGTCAGTATTTTACTTGCAAAGGTTTATTGTTCTTAATTATAATGTATAGTGTTTCGTAGTGGGTGAATCGATGTGCGGAATGGTTTCACTAATTCACAAAGTCCTGGTTTCCCAGTACAAGCTTGACAGTAACTAATTATACGACGCACTTTCTATCTGTTTATTATTATTATTATTGTTATTATTATTAAACGTGTGCGTCTTTCTCTTCGGTTTAGCGGTTGTAAGGTTATCTTCCTGTTCTTCTTCTTCTTCTTCTATTGTTATATATACCGGGTGTCCAAAGCTAACCTTAAATTCAGGAAAAAAATACATTTTTGTTAAATAACTTTTGTATGATGATGATTTTAATGAAACATCAACAGCGAAGCCACAATCTTCCGTCGCGTGACGCTTTGGACACCGGTATATATATATATATATATATATATATATATATATATATATATATATATATATTATATATATATATATATAAAAGCTTCCTACCATATGGTTCATTTTATCAAACTTAAAAACGTTAAGGCTTTGTCTTTACCTGTACCACTTTTGCGTAGAACTGTATGTTATGACGACATTTGGTCACTAAAGTCTACACTCTTCTTCACCTTGTTGTTGTCAATGACGCATTTGAGTTTTAGAATTTGTTCACCTTTTCGGTTGTTCTTACCTAATGTAAAAATAGTTCAATTTTATTATGTGGAATGTAATACAATATTTTTAGAGAGTTTTACCTATTTTTACAGGCCCAGAGTCATGCGATGGATCGGTGGAAACTTTGATACTATTCTTTTTTTCTCCAAGAACTGATCCTTTTTTATTTTTTGTTGAGAAATAGGGGGCATTCCTTTTCGATTTGAACGCAAGGTACCGCAGTAAAGTATATGCTATACTTGAGTAGAAAAAAAGATATGTCATTCCCTCCCCAAGGGGGAGGGCGGGCTACTCGAGCTTTCCGAGCTCCTTTAGCCACAATCATGGATTCCCAGCATACATACATCCATTACGTATATATGCATGGTGGGATTAAGGATGGGTGTGGTTAGGATAGGATCGGAAGGAACGGAGTAGAGTTCTGAGTAAAAATTGTCCACAAAATAAGTCTTTCTTCCTTCGGGTTGACCTCGTCTAATGGCTTGAGCACAATCGTGTGTGCATGGCCAAAGTC